>LR750033.1:709246-754077 GCA_902729485.2 Mus minutoides | reverse complement strand
ATATATATATATATATATATATATATATATATATATATATATATATATATATATTAGAAAAGCTGTTTTTTGCTGGGCACTGGTTGCACACACCTTTAATCTCAGCACTTGGGAGGCAGTGACAGGTGGATTTTTGAGTTTGAGTTTGAGGCCAGCCTGGTCTACAGAGTTAGTTCCAGGACAGCCAAGGCTACACAGAGAAACCCTGTCTCAAAAACCAAAAAAATAAAAAGAAAGAAAAAAAAGAAAGAAAAGAAAAGAAAAGAAAAGAAAAGAAAAGCTGTTTTTAACATAGCATTTTATGGATTCTTTGAAAATTTCACAAAGTACACCTTAATCACATCCACCTCCCAGTTCCAACCATCCTCTTAGGACTTTCCCCAAAATATAAGAAGGCTCTGCTAGAGCCTGACAAATAGAGGCAGATACTCACAGCCAACCATTGAACTGAGTGCTGGGTCCCTGATGGAGGAGTTGCAGAAGGTACTGAAGGAGCTGAGGTATTTGCAGCCCCAATGGGAGGCTGTCAATCAGCCAGACCCCTGGAGCTCCCAGGGAAAAGACCATCAAACAAAGATTACACATGGAGGGACCCGTGGCTCAAGACACATATATGGCAGAGAATGGCCTTGCTGGACATTAGTGAAATGAGCAGCTCCTGGTCCTGTTGATGCCCCACTGTAGGGGAATACCAGGGAAGGAAGGTGGAAGTGGGTGGGAAGTTGGGTGGGTGGGGGAGCACCCTCAGAGAGTCAGGGGGAGGAGGGATGTGATAGGGGGTTTCCAGATGGGAGACCTGGAAAGGGGATAACATTTGAAATGTAAATAAAGAAAATATCCATGTTTCTATTCTTTCTCCTGGCCCTCGGGGATTTTAGTCCTTTTTCTCCCAACTAATACCAGATCATGTTCCCCTCTCTGCTCACCCCCAGGTAAATCTATGTGTAATTTTCTGTGGAACCTCCAGATTGAATTCCGGAGTGGTTGTACCAATTTGGAATCCCACCAGCAATGGAGGAGTATTCCTCTTTCTCCACATCCTCACCAACATGTGCTGCTGTTGCTTGAGGTTTTGATGTACCAGAGACATGGGAGGTGAGAGAATCTCAGGATTCAAAGAGAGGGACCTTAGATGAGATGCCCATCACTGGGAAGTGGGAACTTGTGAGGAATGGTTTTAATCATCTCTCAGTACAAACTCTGACTCATAGTTGTTACTGTCTGAAAGTACTGCAGGGATGGAAATGGAGACTGAGGAAAAGAAGGTCCAGCAACAGGCCCAAAGTGGGATCCAACTCCAGGGGAGGACCCAAGGTCTACCACTATTACTGAGGCTATGGAGTGCTCACAAAAATGTATCTATCATGACTGCCCTCAGAAAGACCCCAAAAGCAGCTGAAATACTCAGCTGCAGATATTTGCACCCAATCATTGGACAGAAGCTGTGACTCCTGTGGTGGAATTAGGAGAAAGCTGGAATAAGCTGAGGAGGAAGGCAATCCAGAAGGAAGACCAGCCACCTCAATTAACCTGGACCCCTGGAGATCTCTCACCAACTTGAACAACAACTAGGCAGAATACATCAGCTGATATGTGGACCCCAACACATATACAGCAGAGAACTACTGGGTCTGAGTTTAGTCAGAGAAGATGTACTCAACCGTCAAGAGGCTGGTGGCCCCAGGGAGTTTAGAGGTCTGGTGGTATTGGGGTGCTGGTGGGGATATCTTTGTGGAGACAGGGGGCAGGGAGGAGGTAAGTGATATGGAACAGTTGAAGGGTGGACCAGGGAGAGAATAAAATCTGGAAATAATAATAATAATAATAATAATAATAATAATAATAATAATGATGTAAATTTTCAAAATAAAAAAAAAAGTTTAAAACTGAAAAAAAAAAGAAAATATCCAATAAAAGAAAAAAAATCAGGAAAATAAGGAAACCATAGAGGAAAAAAGAAAAAAAAATCTATATAGTCTAATTTGTTTTGTGTATATACCCACTGGAGCATGGTCAAACTCCAGGTGGACATCTGAACCCTGACAGAAACCAACATCTGTAATTAGTTATACTTCTACATCCTTAACACAATTTTTAAGATTTTTCTTCACTGACTTCCTATCTAGACTTCCCTATATTCTTTTTCAGTTCCATAAATGAGTGTAGACACACAGTTATGAACGAGACACCCTAGGATTCTGAGGCAACCTCTTCTTCCAAACCAGCCCCCAAATAAACAGGTTTTTTAACTATTTTTCTACTCTGATACATTACTTCCAGACCATTGTTTTTCTTCTGTTCACTCCACTCAATAGGCCGCAATGTCCCTTTCCCTCAGATAAACTTCTCTATTATGCTTCAGAAAAGAGCATACCTACCAGGAATACCAAAAAAAAAAAAAAAAAAAAATACTACATAACAAGTTACAATAAGACTAGGTACATACTCTCAGATATAGGCTTGACAAGACAACATAGTCAGAGAAAAGGGTCCCAAGAGAAGGCAGTGGAGTCAGAGATCCACCCATTCCAACAGCTAGCAATACCACAAGAACAGCAAACTACACAGCCATAACCTATGGGCAGAGGACCAGTCTTAGACCCATACAGATCCTTCAGTTCAGTTAGTTATACTTCTACATCCTTAACACAATTTTTATGATTTTTCAGTTCAATCTGCAAACCCAATCTCAAATCAGAATTGATTCTGTGTGCCATGTCCTCAACGTTTCTGGGTCCTACAATCTTTTCTCTACATCTCCTGCATGGTTTCCTGAGTTCCACATAACATTTGATTATGGGTCTCCTACTATCAATGTCTGTGGGTCAATGTGTGATATAACCTTTATTAATGTTTCTTTCACAAACCTGGGTATTCTTGAATTCAGGCCATACATGTTAAGACTGAAACATCATCTTGGTTTACTTTTCCTTGAATGGGTACAATGTATTCCTACCAGTCTCTTTTAATTGATTTTAATTTGAAAACGATTTTGACTAAATATTCAAATGGTTAAACCAGCTGCTTTTTAGCTCCATTTGTGTGGAACATCAACACATCCATAAAACCTTCAACATACAATTTGTCCTGCCTGAAAGATATGCTGAAGTAATGGTGGCACAGAACTTGTGGAAATGGCCAACCAATAATTGGTCCAAATTGAGACATTTGCTAAGAGAAGGAAGCTACTACCCCTGGTACTTACTAAAGAGCTCATGGGCAAACAACAATTACTACTACTGATACTCTTGTTTTGCTTGCAGACAGGAGTCTAGCATCATTGACCTCTGAGAGGCTCTACACAGAAGCTGACTCAGACAGATACACAAACCCACAGCCAAACACTGGATGGAGCTTGGGAACTCTTATGCAACAATAGAAGGAAGGATTGTGAGCTGTGAAAGGGATCCGAACTCCACAGAGTTAACTAACCTGGACCTTTGGGACTCTCAGAGTCTGAAACATTACCAAAGAACACACAAAAGTTGAACCTAGGCCTCCCTGTATATAGGTAGCAGATGTACAGTTTGATCTTCATGTGCGTCCCAAACAACTGTAGTGTAGGCTATCCCAAAAGCTGGCGCTTGTCCGTGGAATATGTTCTTATAGCTGGGTTGCCTTGTCTGGCTGCAGAGGGAGGGGAAGTGCCTAGTCTTGTAGAAACTTGAAGTGTCAGGATGGGAAAAGGGATACCCAGGGGGGACTCACCTACTCAGAGGAGAAGGAGAAGCAGAAATAGGGCAAGTATTGTGGGAGGGAGTGATAAGAGCACAGGTAGTGAGAAGGACGAAAATAAGTAACTAAGAAAAAAAAAAAAACAAAAAAGAAAAGGATCAAAATAAAGTGATACTTGTCTTTTTTACATGAATGTAATCACTCCACATGAGCTCCCACAGATACACTGTTATAGCTCAGAGAGTACTACTTCTTCTAGACCACAACTAACTGCAAAGTAATGGAGAAAAAAATAAAAATTTGCATTTTTTAAGCTTCCAAAGAGTCAGCCAAATGGAAAGGTGAAACAAATTATGCCTTTTATGTCTCATTGTATGCTGAAACTATTTCAAATCCTTAATTACATCTAATTTCCAGGAAAATGCAGCTTATCGGTTTTATAGCAAAGAAGAAAAAAGACAACTTTTAAAGGATCTCTTTGTCTTTATATTTTAGATTCTTTTTTGATAAGAATATATGATTTGATGTTCTTTTCTGAAATTATATGTCAAGTTACGGTATTGAGGCAGTCACAACCAAAAACATGCTTGATGATAGCCATGTAAAAGTTATTTAGCTGCACCCAGCCAACTTTGTCTATTTTGTTTCTTTAAAGAATATAGTTTAGCTTTCAGCATCCTTGCCAGTGTTTTAATGGTATAGATTTAGCTTGCTAGAAAAGAACATTTCCTGATAAATTAAATGGCTAGTTAAAGGGATCACACAGCAAGTAATTCATGCAGAGAGGCAGAACACACAGAAGACCCAATTCATGCATCTTGAGTGTATGCTGTCAGTCATGTAGGATGGAAAACATATTTCAGAAACTTTTAAACTTCATGACTAGCAGATCTTTAGTCTCACAAGCTACTACACCATAATGAGATGAATTCGCCGCTTGTTTGCGGATTCCTGTAAGCATTGTTCCCACTTAGAATGATAAAGGAACTCTAATATGATTACATTAATCAGATAGAAAATATTGTGAACTTGGTTGGGATTTTACTAAATTAATTACCATCCCAGTATATAATTGTTCCTCAATTAATTTGAAGACCTTCATCGAAATCTACTATTTGATCAGTACTCCTTGTCATGCATATTTACTAGAAGATTTTTATAAGGAAACATTTGCATGAGGTTAATTATTTAGGAAAAAATTAATAAAGTGTGCAAAAATATCTTATTTAAGAATATCAATAACATAAAAATGCCATTTTAACTGTATATATCACACCCAGGATCCCATCTGTGTGTAGGCATCCATATGCTAGAGTATTTTATGTATTTAAATATTTAATAATGTTCTAAATATTTATTATAAAAATGAATGTCTTATATTGGTGGCAAACTTTTATAAGGGAGAAATGAAATAATGCATGTTAATTTAAAAAGCTTAAAATACAAAGAAATTTCTTCTCATATGCAATATTTTTTAAATAAAGTGACTTTCGTATTTGAGAAATAAATGTTTGGTATAAATTATAAATTTTACATTGCTATTGTTAAATTGTTAATATTCATATATAATGAGCAATACTCGAAACACATGCAACTGTTAAAGCCTTTGCCCTTTAAAATAGTTGCTGCCTTTGTCTAGTTTCTGAACATTATCCCTGTCACTATTAACTTAAATCTCTGATTATACCTTGAAATATTTAAATAGTATATGTACCTGTCAATTTTCATATATACATTTCAAGCATAATTATGTTTTAGTGACAATTGCTCAATCTTTTTTTTTTTTTAATTACCTTAGCATAGATCAAATAGGTCAGTATTAGTAATGAACCTCTGGTTATTATCTCATGATGAGTAACTCCAAGAGTAAATAAGAGTTGTGACTGGAACTTTTCAATTAATGGAGAACATGGTTTGTGTGACAAACTTGTACTTTCTTTTCAAATACTGGGTAGAATATTATAATATTTTACTACCTCATTCATTTTTTTCTATGAATGGCTTGACAAATTTTTTAAAAGGCTGAGTCATAATGGGAATGATCACTTCTACAAAAATAAAGTCATAAAAATAATTCTTTTATTTAAAAATGACTATTCGTAGCAAGCAGAAATTTCAAAGGTTGGACTAGCGCTATCTCTGAATCAGCCAGCCAGGTTCTCCAGCCATTAGGCCTTGTGCCTACCACCATGATTGAACAGCAGAAACGAATCTACCTGCTGTCAACCTGCTGTTACTAGGGAGAATGTGTTTTTTCTACCTGAAGCCATGTCCTCTACCTGCTCTTCAGAATCGACTCTTTACTCATTTCCTAGAGAAGTTTCTAAACACGTTTCCTCAGGTACTCCCTCAGTGTTCCTTAGCTTTATCATCATGCTAGCTTATTAAAAAAATAAAAAGCCAGGATTTTCCTAAGTTTATGGAAAACAAACAAGCAAACACACAAACAGTCCAACTAAAACAGTGGCATTACACATTAAGGGATAACTCTAAACTTATCTGAGCTTTGAGAAATAATTATTCAGTCTCTTCAGTATACTCTCGTTTAAGACAGTCTTACTTTCTGGATCTCAAATATTCCACACACCCTCTTACTATTCAATTTTTGTTTCAGAAACCCATTCCTTTGTGACATTTCTATATAGATTCTAGGCATAGGACCTTGCCCTCTTAAGCATGTTTATCTTTTAACTGAAGTAATACTTCTTCAGGATAATTTAATGTTTAATTTTTAATAGTATCACACCATGTTATATTATTTAATAAACCTCCCTGCTTCTCTGTCCTCTAAGAAGAATCAGTATGATATTTCTTTCATGGTGTATTTTATTAATAGGAGTAAGCCCATTATTCAGAGGAGCATGGTCAAAGAGATGACAGAACTATGTAATCCCAGATCCTGGAGGCTGAGAATATGTGGATGCTGACTCTAGTTCAGCCTGGATTATATTGCCAGATACTAGCTCAAAGCAACAGGAAAACAATGCTGCTATCTATTTTGTTTTCATGGCTGTCATTGTCACTGGTAGGCCTGACTGAAGTAAAATTAGCACTTAAAAAGAAAAATATATGAAGAGTTTTCATTCTGGTTCTCTGGGTGAGGGGTGAGTAATGTACATCGTTTGTGTGTATGTGGATTCTATCAGGAATGAATCAACAAAACATGAGGATTTCAAATGTGCAAGTTTTAAAGCAGTGTAGAAAATGCAAGGGGTATTATTAATCTCAAACCAAACATCTTCAGTGCACTTTGGGGAATGATAAAACACACCAAAAAAGAAAACCTCTTAAAATTTTATTGGAATAGCATGCATTTTTAATGCATAGGTTTTGTTCTTCCTTGAAAGTAGAAATACACTATGTATTAGATTTCTAGAAACGTTAATTTGCACATTATTAAAATCTGCCAGGATTTTTTCTAAAGTATCCTGCAATGGGAAAACATGGTATGTCTTAAAGAGGTGTTCTGTGAGACACCTTAATTATACAAATTTTTCAATAAGGTATCATATTTTTATAATTAATGACACTCATAATTTTATGAGATTTTTAACTTTTTTCTAATATTTCACACTGTCCTGTATTAATCTAAAATGTTCAAAATAGTCATGTATGTAAATTTCTATATAATATTTGATAAATCACATAAACTTGCAATGTATAAAATTTTAATGGAAAATACATAAAATTACTGGTTATTGTTCAGTATAATTAAAATGAGAAGTATAAATACAAAACTATATTCCTAAGGCTAGATGATACACTTTTATGTTAAAGGTCCTTCAGTAATTTAAAAATAATGATACCTCCAACTGGTAGAGTTTATATTAGCATATGACTTGGAAATAATAAATACAAGGTGGCCAGTTCTTTGATAGCAAATGCTGAACAGATTCTGAAATGTCACTGAACTAATAAGTGTCTATTTGCATTCTGTATTTGAACTTTTTTTCCAATCTTTTTGCTATACTGCTTCTTTTATCATCGTGATATCTTTCAGTTAAACATATTTTCTTTGGGCACTGTTCCAAAGTATGACTAAGTCACAATGCCAGAGACTGCTAAAGGCATCTTACTTAGTATTCATTGTTTCCCTTGCAGAAGGAGACAATATGAGGAAGGAAAATGGGAGTGATGGCCCTGAACCTTAAATGAGCTATATCAAGCTATTGTTTTTCAGCAGACACTTCAGAGCACATCTTGTTATAATATTCCTGATGAAATATCCCAGCTTATTAGACAGCCAACTGTTACAGTGGAAATGTGGCCTCATTTAACAATATTATACCCAAATGACTATCAATGTTCAGTGCTCCTCTTTGTCACAGCAATAACCTTTATTTCACATTTTCTCAATGGCAATGGCCTAAATAATTGATCTAGCATTTCTCTGATAATATACAAAGTTGAACACTGTACTTTTACACATTGAAATACAACAAATTTACTATAATTAAGATCTCCTTTTAGAATCAGTAATGAAGTAATTTATTATATAAATTAGCCTACCTATTTATGGCTTTCAAATTTTAATATCAAATCTATCTTGGCATCAAACATCAGTTTTTAAAAAATATAAATTTCAGGAAATAAAAACAATGCATTTAGATTGTCTTAACATATGCTTGAAGTACATTAAAATAAAAGGAAGAAATCAAAATGTAAAAGTATAGAATAAAAGACATTTTATAAGGAGAATATATTGTTAAAGTCAGTGTATCTAAAATGAATATATATATAATATTATACTTTATTATACAAATATCATATAGCACATATATAGCCTAATATCATCTTAATGAATGGTCAGTGGTGAGAAGTTATATTTTTGTCATTAGCCTTAGGTAATTTTGATTTTCATTTAGCATTTACTAATGATTTGCTACTTTTGATAAGGATATGATGATGTAATTATAACTATAATTTATTGGTGAAATAAATCATTAACAGTAAACTTTAATAATAAAACTGACATCCATAATATACAAGACATAAGTATAACAGGAATTATATTGAGTTAAAATGAAGACTTTCAGGTTTGTCTTGAAAAATCATATTTATGGGTGGGGGTGGTACTCATCTTTAATCCCAGCACTTGGGAAGCAAAGGCATAGGGATCTCTCCTAGTTTAAAGCCAACCAGATCTACAGGCTATCCCAGGACAGCTAAGATTACACACACACACACACACACACACACACACACACACACACACAAGTCTCAAAATAATAATAGAAATAATAATAATAATAATAATAATAATAATCAAACAACAATACAATACCTTGCTAGACTCTTCTCTACAAGCATACAGTGTATTGTTAATAATTTCAGGGATTGGTGCTTGTCCATGCAATGGGTATTGTCTTAGTCATTTATTGGTTGGCCTTTCCTTTGGTCTCTGCTCTGTCCCTGCATTTCTTTTAGACAGGATAAGTTTTGGGGGAAAAGTTTTATGGTGAGATGGTTTCCTCATCCTCCTCAGGGCATCCTGCCTGACTACAGGAGGTGACCTCTTCAGGTTCCACATCCTGGCACCTCAGCAAATATCACCAGCATTGAATAAGAGGAACTTTCCCTTTTCTGGTCTCTGGAATTTCCAAGACATCTCCCAATCACCTCCCCACCATAACCCCCTGCCAAGCAGCTGCAGATTTCCATTCATTAGCCTGGCCTTCTTGGGCCTCTTTCCTTTCCCAGAACCTGATCCTGCCTCACCTCTTCCCTCCACCTTCCTCTTTCTACCCATTTCCTTCCCTCCCTATACCTCCTCTGATCATTTTGTTTCCTCTTCTAAGTGTTATTCAAACATCCTTACTTGGGCTTTCTTTCTTTTTTAACTTCTTTGAGTCTGTGGGGTATATTTTGTGTATATTTTGGCTAATATTCATTTATCAGTGAGTACATAACATGCATGACCTTTGGGTCTGGGTTACTTAACTAAGGATGATATTTTGTAGTTCTATTTATTTTCCTGCAAACTTCATGATATCTTTGTTTTTTAGGATGATATTTTGTAGTTCTATTTATTTTCCTGCAAACTTCATGATATCTTTGTTTTTTAATAGCAGAATAGAAATAAACAACTTCAACAAAGTGGCCAGATATAAAATTCACTCAAATAAATCAGTAGCCTTCCTTTATACAAATGATAAACAAGCTGAGAAAGACATTAGGGAAACAACTCCCTTAATAATAGCCACAAATAACATTAAATTACTTGGAGTAACTCTAACCAAACAAATGAAAGACCTGTTCAATAATAACTTTAAGTCCCTCAAAAAAGAAATCTCAGAAAATGGAGAGATCTCCCATGCTTATGGATTGGTAGAATTAACATATTAAAAATGGCCATCCTATCAAAGGTAATCTATAGATTCAGTGCAATCCCCATCAAAATTCCAAGACAGTTCTTCAAAAACATTGAAAGAGCAATTCTCAAATGAATCTGGAAAGAAAAAAAAAACAGAATAGAGAAAACAATAGAAAATAATTCTTAACAATAAAAGAAAAGAAATCGTTGCTTCCTGTTTTGTTTTGTTTTGTTTTGCTTTGTTTGTTGTTGTTGTTGTTGTTAGAGTTGGGATTCTGTTCTTGCTGCTATTTTCTTTTAGGTTTGTTGAAGGATTACTTTCTTGCTTTTTCTAGGGCATAATTTACCTCCTTGTGCTGGAGTTTTCCCTTTATTATCCCTTGAAGGACTGGATTCATGGAAAGATATTGTGTGAATTTGGTTTTGTCATGAAATAGTTTGTATTCTCTATCTATGGTAATTGAGAGTTTTGCTGGGTATAGTAGCCTGAGCTGGCATTTGTTTTCTCTTAGGGTCTGTGTAACATATGTCCAGGATCTTTTGGCTTTCATAGTCTCTGGTGAGAAGTCTGGTGTAATTCTAATAGGACTGCCTTTATATGTTACTTGACCTTTTTCCCTTACATCTTTTAATATTCTATCTTTATTTAGTGCATTTGGTGTTCTGATTATTATGTGTTGGGAAGAATTTCTATTCTGGTCCAGTCTATTTGAAGTTTTGTTGGCTTCATGTATGTCCATGGTCATCTCTTTCATTAGGTTAGGGAAGTTTTCTTCTATAATTTTGTTGAGGACATTTATTGGCCCTTTAAGTTGAAAATCTTCATGCTCATCTATACCTATTATCCTATTTTCTCATTGTGTCCTGGATTTGCTGGATGTTTTGAGTTAGGATCTTTTTTCATTTTGCATTTTTTGGTTGTTGTGGAGCTAAAGGTATCTGCAACACTATAGGAGAAACAACAATATGATCTAACCAGTACCACCCAGAGCTTATGTCTCTAGTTGCATATGTAGCAGAGGATGGCCTAATAGGCCATCAATGGGAGGAGAGGCTCTTGGTCTTGTGAAGATTATATACTCCTATACAGGGTAATGGCAGGACCAGGAAGCAGGAATGGGTGGGCTGGGGAGCAGGTCATGGGGGGGGTATAGGGAACTTTCAGGATATCATTTGAAATGTAAATGAAGAAAATATCTAATAAAAAACAACAATAAAAGAAAAGAATGTGAGAATCACCATCCCAGACCTCAAGCATTACTATAGAGCAATAATGATAAAAACAAACAAACAAACAAACAAACAAACAAAAAAACTGCATGGTATTGGTACAGAGACAGACACTTCAAACAATGGAATAGAATTGAACACCCAGAAGTAATCACACACTTAAGGTCACTTGATCTTTGACAAAGATGCCAAAAATATACAATGGAAAAAAGAAAGCATCTTCAGTATGGTGTTGGTCTAACTGGCTGTCTTTATGTAGAAGAATGAAAACAGATCCATATTTGTCACCTTTTACAAAGCTCAAGTCAAAGTGGATCAAAGACATCAACACAAAACCAGATACACTGAATCTAATAGAAGAGAAAGTAGGAAAAAGCCTTTAATTCATTGGCACAGGGGGGATTTTCCTAAATAGAACTCCATTGACTCATGCTCTAAGATCAAGAATTGGTAAATGGGACCTCATGAAACTAGAAAGTTTCTGGAAGGCAAAGGACATAGTCAATAAAACAAATTGGCAATCTACACATTGGGAAAAAAATCTTTACTAACCTCACATCCAATAGAGATCCAATATATATATATATATATATATATATATATATATATATATATATATATATATATATATACATATATACAAACTCAAACAGGTAATCACCAAAAAAAAAAACTAAGCAACACAATCAAAAATGATTGTAGAACTAAAATAAGGATTCACAACTAAGGAATCTTGAAGGGCTGACAAGTGCCTAAAGAAATGTTCAAAGTCCTTAGCGATCTTAGAAATGCTAATCAAAATGACCCTGAGATTCCACCTTACACAAGTCAGAATAACTAACATCAAATCCTTAGGTGACAACACATGTTGGAGAGGATGTGGAAAAAGAGGAACACTCCTCCATTGCTCCCATTGCTCATGGTATTTCAAACCATTACAACCAATCTGGACACCAGTATAGACGTTCTTCAGAAAATTGGAAATAGATCTACCTGAAGACCCAGCCATACCACTTTATATGCCCCAATACAGGGGAATACCAGGGCCAGGAAGTGGGAGTGGGCGGGTGAGGTATCAGGGTTGGGGAGGGTATAGGGAACTTTCGGGATAGCATTTGAAATGTAAATAAAGAAAATATCTAATGGAAAAAAAAAAAAAAGAAAAGAAAAGAAAAAGAAAGGGAATATTCCCAAAGATGCTACACCATGCCACAGGGACACCTGTACCACTATTTTCATAGCGGCCTTATTTGTAGTAGCCAGAAGCTAGAAACAACTGAGAATGGATACAGAAAATGTGGTTCATTTACACAATAGAATATGACTCAGCTATTATAAATGAGGACATCCTGAGTTTTGAAGAAAAATGTACGGAACTAGAAAATATCATCCTGAGTGAGGTAACTCACACCTAAAAGGATATGCATGGTAGGTCCTCACTAATAAGTGTATATTAGCCAAAAAAGAAAAAAAAAAAAAAAGTATAGAATACCCAAGATACAGTCCACAGAAGTAAAAAATTTCAACAAGCTGATGGACCCAAGTGAGGATGCCTCAGTTGCACTTTGGAAACTGGAAAGAACCCAGATGTCCCTCAACAGAGGAATGGATACAAAAAATTTGGTATATCTATACAATGGAGTACTACTCAGCTATTAAAAACAATAAATATATGAAATTCCTAGGCAAATGGATGGATCTGGAGGCCATCATCCTGAGTGAAGTAACCCATTCACAAAAGAACTCACATAACATGTACTCNGGAGCTGAAGGGGTCTTCAACCCTATAGGTGGAAGAATAACCATGAACTAACTAGTACCCCCTGGGCTCGTGTCTCTAGCTGCATATATAGAAGATGATGGCCTAGTTGGCCATCAGTGGGAAGAGAGGCCCCTTGGTTATGCAGAATTTATATGCCCCAATACAGGGGAACGCCGGGGCCAAGGGGTGGGAGCGGGTGTGTAGGGGAGCAGGGCCGGGAGGGGGGAGGATATAGGGAACTTTCTGGATAACACTTGAAATGTAAATGAAGAAAATATCTAATAAAAGTTGAAAAAAATTACATGTAATATATCACATATTTTACTAAAATTAAATTAAAGTGAATTTATTTTAAAAATCTATGGATTCTATACTTTCATAGCACTAACATAAAGTTGCAGAATATTTGATAATATCTGTTTCATTATCTATTCTATTTTACTGTATAAATGGAAGAGAAAAGATAAATGAGAAACTTGTAAAACTAATTGGTGGGTAAACACCTGGTTACCGAACTTCAAAATTTGTGAGAATTAAAATGTAGTAACCGATTTTGAATTTTTGTGAAAAATGGAATGATCTTCCCTTCAGAAAAATAATGGCTGATATGACTTTCTTAACTATATACGTTAGACATTAAGTATCAATATCAAAGCCATTCACAGAAAATAGTTTTTTGTTCTCATATCTAAAAATGTACAGTGCCTGTTAGTTTCATTAACACAAGTAAAACAAAGACAGGGAAGTTACTCTATGCATGAAAATTGTGAATAATTTTGATAACCTCTTACTGAAGGAACCATGTCCAAGGGCCAGAGGATGGGGAGATACATACCATACAGGAGTCTTCTGGGAATGACAAATGCTATTAAGTCATGAACTCACTGTGGTGACAGTCATGTCCCCGGCACATTTAATCCTGGATGGCCAGGGATAAAAGGAGACAGTTAAAGATTTTTGAGAGAGCTATATTGTTATCTTCAGTGTGGTAATTGTGGATGATGCAAGAAATTCTAATTAAACTCAGTGGTAATACACCATAAGAAGTAATGGAATAGGAGAGAAACTTGGGAAGAAATGTACAAAGGAGGAGAAGGATAATGGAAGAGTTAAATGGAGTGAAAACAACTATAATTCATGATATAAATGTATGAAGCTGTCAAACAATGATTAAAAGAATACTAGGGGTTATGTACTTTTCTTTCAGTAAGGCATTCTTAGAGAGTAATTAGAAGATTTGTTAATGATTTGTTTTTGCCAAATGCACATTCTGTGTTACTCTCATTTTGGAACTGAATACAGTCATAAATGATGATTGGAAACCTCATCCAAAAGATAGATTATCCCATATGCAACTGGTAATTAACCATCTTTTCAGCAGTTTATTATTTTGAAGTTCCTGTACTGGCCTCTTATGACTAATTTTTTAAAAAACTGTTGAAATTCAACTTTTTTCCAATTCTCTTATATACAATCTGCTTCATCAGGCATTCATATTATTGACTATGTAATGATTAACACTAGCATATCCATTTGAGCTATGAATTTGTGATTATAATGGGTGATTACTAGAATAAGTAAATCATTTAGAAATAAAGACTATATATGTATATACATAATATGTATATGCATGCAATAACAAGTAGTGAAGTAAGGAATCATGAATTTGAAAAAAAAGGAGGCAGCAGGATATAAGATATTTAGGAGGGAGGAAAACAGAATGAAGAAATATTGTAATTAAATTATCTCAAAACTAAACAATCAAAAAGAAATATAAGTTCAATATAACACATGTGCCATTAACTGTGATTTATATTTGGGAAATTATGTTAAGATACAATCTTTAGATAGTGCACACCTTGTCTACTTTTTTCTTATATATATCTTACAGCAAACTAAATGTTAACTATTACTTATTTTATGGTGTCTCATCTTTCTATCTCAATAATTGGTATAGTTAAAATAATTCAATTTTTTTCCAAAAAGCTTTGTCACTGCTTAAGACTATGCTGCTAATATTAAATATACTTTTAATGTTCTCATGTTTATTAGCTTATAGACATGGTGCATAATTCCCCAAATATAAATAACCTTTTACATTTTTCTCAAGCATATAAGCCTGGGTTTTACTAATGTGGCTTCATTTAATGCATTGCCTGTCATGTATAAAATGACTCTGGAACAAATATTTGAACATCAAACTTTCTATTGGCCAAAGATAGGGAATAATCTCTCCACAGAATAATTTTTAACAGAGTAGAAGCCTATGATGCCAAAAAAAATGACAAGAAAAGGATTCCAGGACAGAATAAAGTGGTGTTCTTCCACTGTAAACATTTATATTTATGGAAGACAAAGCGAATTTGATAGAATATCTTCATGTTTCAATCATATGTTATCTGTGTAAAATATTACAACAGCGTAGGCTGTTACTTGTGACTCAAGAAAAGTAGCTCTTATACTCTGAAAAGAAAAAGAAAGGTGGGTGGCAACTATTTTGATTACAGCTTTCCAAGCTAATTACTTTCTTCTTTTTTATAATTTAAAATGAATTATACACTTGTTTTCAAGCTGACCATCATACATATTTCCAGAAGATATATGTAAAATGTTACTTTGAGGCTTTTAACCTAACAAACCTTTTCCTCTATTTGTAATCACTATGTATTTAATTGGTTATATATAGTAACTTTCAAGCCTCCATCAAATACTTCTAAAAAAGAGAAAGAGGGATTTTATTGACCATGCTCATTAAAATTTTGATTCAATGTCTTTTCTTTGTTTTTTTAATTTTATGTATTCGATGGTCTCAAAATATGGAAAAGTGAATGAAAGGAATTCAATAAAATGTCACCCAGTACAAGAATTAATCCACCATGTTTCTCTATGAAACAAATGTGTTTACTACTTGTGTTTCTCCAACACACTGCCAAACTGAGCTATGACATGGCCGATTCATTCTTTGCACCTCTCTTGGTGATCGATCAACTGCTCAGGTTCAGCAAAAGTTGGAATTTTTTTTTTTTTTTTTGCTTTTATTTGTGTTTGTGTTTTTTTTTAAACCTACTACAGTTTGATCATTTGAGTAGCTCATGCAAAGTTACCTGTTTATTACCTAGTTAAATGACATGCTTACCTTTATAAAGATGAATGATAAGCCCTCTTCCTCACCCTGAAACACACACCTGAGTAAATCTGTCAGCCACAAGATATAAAGGATTCCATGTTGTGCTTTCCACTTAACTAGGAAAAAGCATCAGCAGAAATAAGGATATCTCTGCTTTCAATTTAGACAAGTTGTCAATTCAGGTACTGTTCAGAATTAAGATGATAAATCACTTTATTTAAATAGAAAGAAACGGAAGTAAAACACTACAGGCCAAAATAGTTTTAATCAGTATATGTGTATGCTGGTGTATGTGTTTCTACCTGTGTGCCTGTGTGTGTACATACATAAACACACATGCACTCACACACACACACACACACACACACACACACATATATATATATATATATATATATATATATATATTCAATGTAATTCACATTTTATGCATATTATATCTTTTGTAACCTTTATATTTAATAATTTTGTATTATTATTTATGGGTGTATCACATGCATATGCTTACTATATATTTTTCACTGCATATTTTAATGGTGTATAACTTGGTTAAATGTATCTTTTTAGCAGGCTAGCAAGTGTACACTTATATTATTATTGAAGGTTTTATTATCTCAGCATTACCACTTTGGCTACATTTTCTGAGGCTTAAACCTGACTATTGATCCTAGAACATCAAATTGAAAAATGCACCATGCATTTGTCAAAACATGAGGCTCTTTCCATTTATCTCTTAATGAAAAATTACAACTTAAATTTTCCTACAATGGTTTACCTTATAACAAGTTTAAATATATTTCCCTTTTCCTATTCATCAATATTAGATTTTTTTTTTTTTACTTTTAAAATGTGTGAGTGATATGTGCCTTTTTGTATTGCTGCTATGAATGTGTACATTCATGTATGAATATATGTGTGCATTCCTCTGGAGGTTGGTAAGCAATGTTAATTCAATCTCAGAAATTCCATTTACCTTCATGACACAAGGATCCTCATGGGAGGGTCCAATTGTCTCCAGGTGCTCAGTGCAGGGCCATTGATTATGGGCCACCACATCTATCTTTTGAGATCCTAGAGGTCTATTTTTAGTCCTTATGATTACACTACTTCAGATTTCCAAAGTATAAATGTTCATAATAGAAAAAAGTAGAATCTATTTGAACCAAAAATAGAAAAAAAAAAAAAAAAAAAAAAAAAAAAAAAAAAAAAAAAAAAAAAAAAAAAAAAAAAAAAAAAAAAAAAAAAAAAAAAAAAAAAGAGGCTGCCTTAAACATACCACTAGCAGCTGGTCCTCCGAGAATCTGTAACATTTTTTTAGTTAGTCAATGCATGCCATTCGTATTTTCTTAAATCATATGAGCTTACTTGTTCATTCATGGTAGTATTTGATACTTATAACATCTCTTATTCCACTGGGATTGAAAAAGTGCACATGAGGACTACTGTAGAAAGAATATAGATGTGCTACAATTCTGAACAGCTTTGAAATTTTGCATAAATTACACTGTGCTTTGACCCCATTGAAAACAGGTTTTAATAAAATATATGCTAATTTTGTTCTATGAAAAATGCATACAAAACATAAAAAATATTCTAATTGTTCTTCCAGCCTTCTTATCTGTCTCTTACACCTGTCAGCATTTCTATGAAACCCCTTCCATTCCTAAAGTCATGAATTTTTACTTTGATATTTAACCCACTTCTCAGTATACCCAAGCCATATCTGTAGCAGTGTACTTTCTCAGATATCCCCTGACTCTGATATGTTCATTATTGAATATACAATTCATGAAAATGACTGTGCCTTTGCAAGGATATTTCAATAGACACTATTTTAGCAGGATGGATTTTCTCATGGATTTATGACTGACAGTTGCTTGGGCCAGTCTTATGTAGGCCCAGTGCTAGAAATCACAGCTCATGTGAATTCATGATTACTGTGACTGTGACTCTCATGTTCCATGATATAATGCCATGGCCCTTTTTACTTTTTGACTCTTACACCATTTCTGTCCCTTCTTCTGAAACTTTCCATGGTGCTTAACTACAGTGGTAAAATGCTTTGTTTAGTCTTACCTGTCACTCATTTTTAGTATGTTGAGCAGAAATGAGTCTTTGCCTACACTGAATGAAGTCTGATAAAAGAGAGGGTTATCTGATTGAAGCAGAGAGTAGACAGTTTATGTGAAAGTAAACATCGATGTTTACAACATAGTCTGATGCTATGGCAATTAAGCTGGGGAACAGTGGACACACACACACACACACACACACACACACACACACACACACNTTTTTTTTTTTTTTTTTTTTTTTTTTTTTTTTTTTTTTTTTTTTTTTTTTTTTTTTTTTTTTTTTTTTTTTTTTTTTTTTTTTTTTTTTTTTTTTTTTTTTTTTTTTTTTTTTTTTTTTTTTTTTTTTTTTTTTTTTTTTTTTTTTTTTTTTTTTTTTGGTTTTTCAAGACAGGGTTTCTCTGTGTAGCCCTGGCTGTCTTGGAAATCACTTTGTAGACCTGGCTGTCTTGGAAATCACTTTGTAGACCAGGCTGTCCTGGAACTCAGAAAATCACCTGCCTCTGCCTCTGCCTCCCAAGTGCTGGGATTAAAGGCGTGTGCTACCATCAGCACGCTTGCATTAATTTTTTATTAGGTATTTACTTTATTTACATTTCAAATATTGTCCTGTTTCCTGGTTTCCCTTTCAACCCCCCCCCCTATTATCTCTCTCCTCCCCCTGCTCACCAACCCATCCACACCCGTTTCCTGGCCCTGGTATTCCCCTACACTGGGGCATAGAGCCTTCATATGCTACATATGTAGCTGGAGCCATGAGTCCCACCATGTGTACTTTTTGGTTGCTGATTTAGTCACTGGAGGTACTGGTTAGTTCATAGTATTGTTCCTCCTATGGCTCTGCACACCTTTTTAGCTCCTTGGGTCCCTTCTTTAGCTCCTTCATTGGAGACCCTGTGCTCAGCCCAATGGTAGGCTGTGAGGATCCACATCTGTATTTGTTAGGCACTGGTGGAACCTCTCCGGAGACAGCTATAACAGGCATCTGTCAGTAACTTTACTTTATCCATGTTCTGTTATATGCCCCTCCCATATGCTATTTTTCTATACCTGAGTGTCCTCTTTCTGGTTTGCTGACTCCTAGAGTTACTCCATGATAAAGATATAAAAATGAAAGCATTGAAGCTATGTTCCATCTGTGAGAGAGAACAAGTCACATTAGGCTTTCTGACCCTAGCGTCTCTGTATAAGTTTTTCTATTTCCATTGATTTGTGTACAATAAATTTTACTATGTGTGTGCAACATTTCCATTCAATTTATCAGTGATTATGATTTTAGGCTTGTTTCCTTTGGTAACTAAGATGAATAAAGTAGCAATAAACATGAATAAGCAAGTATTTTTATAGTAAGAAATAAAATTCTTAGGTATATGCACAGAAATGACATTGCTGGTTCCTAGTGTAAGCTATTTTTCTATACTTGAGTGTCCTCTTTCTGGTTTGTTGACTCCCTGAGGTGCTCCAAAATATAGATAGCTTTTTTGAAGAAGCTGCACACTTCCTTCCAAATTGTCTGAGCAAGTTTCCACTCCCACCAAGAATACGTGTTTCTCTTTTTATACCTTTGCACACACTTACCATCAATTGACTTTTCTTTTGTGTTTGTCTTCTCCATTTTTATATTATAGTAATTATATATTTCTATTTATTGTTTTATCATTAAGATCTCCATTTAATACGTATATACAAAGAAATGATAGTTATTTTGATTGATATGATATAATATCCATATTTGTAGTTAAGAGAGAAAGAAAATTGATACCATGAAATACTAAAGGAAGTTCCATTTTTTTTATTTGCTTGTTTTAATTTGTTAATTCTACCAATCCATGAACATAGAAGAATCTTCCATTTTCCGAAGTCTTCTTTGATTTATTTCTTCAAATTCATGCTCCACTATGTTTATAATAGCTGGAAACCACCCAAATGTGCCTCATCAAAGAGTGGATTCAGAAAATGTGGTTTACACAATGGAATACTACTCAACTATTTAAAAAAAAATGACTTCATGAAATTTTGTAGGCAAATGGTGGAACTAGAAAATATCACCCTGGGTGAGGTATCATACACACACACACACACACACACACACACACACACACACACACACACACACACAAGAAAACACATAGTATGCACTCACTGAGAAGTAGATATTATACCAAAACCCCACAGTGGCCATGATGCCACAGGACATATGTAGCTTAGGAGGAAGGAAGAAGAGAGTATGGATGCTTTGGTCCTGAATTGGAGGGGGAGGGAGTGTCAGGATGATCATGCGAGGTAGAGGGATGGGGCCTGGGAAGGAGAGAGAAGGGGGAAGAAATAAAGGAAGCAGTATCAGATACTGGAGGAGACAAGACAGAGGTACAGAGGGTCAGTAAATCAAATAAAAATATTTAGCAGTGGAGGATGAGAAACTAGGCATAGCCTCTGGAGGTCTCAGATGTCAGTCAAACAACAGGCTCTCAAGACCAAACAAGAATGGCTTTAGCAGAAATGTGCAGCAAGGGGATTTAGAACCTTTAGAGACCAGCTACAGTAGTTAGGCATGGTCCCTGGTGTGGAGGGATGGGGCCACCCACCGATCTCAAAGTTTTTAACCCAGAAATGTTCCTAAATATCTAATAAAATTTAAAAAAAAGGAAGAACAGGAAAAAAGATTGGAGCAGACATAAGGAAGGGCCAACCAGGACTGGCCCATCTAGGCGTCCATCCTGTGTGTAGGCACCAAACCCTACTCTGTTGCTGTTGCTAAGAGGTGCTTGCTAACAGGAATGTGGTATGGGTGATCCTTGGGAGGCTATGAGAACAACTGAGCAATGCAGATGTGGATGCTTGGAGCTAACCATCAGACTGAGCTCAGAGACCCCTGTGGAAAAAGGGATGGAAAGACTTGAGGAACAGAGTGTAATTACAACCCCATAGGCTGGCAAGACTACCCAGTGCTCTCAGGGACTAGACCTCCTGCCCCAAGGCAGGAGGATGCTGGAGCAGTGGGGTGGAAGGAAGTGGGTGGGTTGGGAAGCACCTTCATAGATTCAGAGGGGAGGGAGGAGAGAGCAGATGTGGGATGGGAGGTTGGGGAGGGTTAACAAGCAAATGGGATATCATCTGAGATGCAAACAGATGGAATGATTAATAAAAAGTAAAATAAATTCAATAAATAAAATAAAATGCCCTTATTTTTGATTTAGTACACATGAATTTATGGTTGTTTTTTGTTTGTTTGTTTGTTTTTGTTTTGTTTTGTTTTGGTTTTGTTTTTGAGACAGGGTTTCTCTGTGTAGCCTTGGCTGTCCCGGAACTCACTTTGTAGACCAGGCTGGCCTTGAACTCAGAAATCCGCCTGCCCCTGCCTCCGAGTGCTGGGATTAAAGGCATGTGCCACCATACCAAGCTCGAATTTATGCTTTAATATGTTACTTATATAACTCTTCAAGAGTTATCTTTAAACTTATTCCTTCATTCTCTTTCATATTTCCTATTTTAACATGTTAACATCAATTCTTAAAATATGTTTCTGTGTATGTTAACAGTAGCATAACAATTTACATGATTTTGGTCTTCACTGAAGAAAAGAGTTCTCACTAAAGAACTAAAGAATTCCTTTGCTTATAACGACTATAGATATCTCTCTCATCCATACCACCAAATGGATTCATTTAAAAGCTTCTATCACCAGTTCTAAAATCATGATATTTCTCACTCCATAAATCCCTTGACACCGACATCACTAGCAAGCTTAGATATAGGAAATAACCTTTCAAAGATCTTAGGCAAACCTTGAGGCACAAATCAAGAAACATCAAAATGAGAGTTGCTTGTGACCTCAACTCAAGAAACCAGCAAGGAAGAGTGATTGAGGTTCATTGACAAGTAAAACTAAGAGAAGACTTTATTGCTTTATTATGCAGTTGTTTCATTAGGTATGTTCTGCAGAACTCCCTTGTTCATGCATCTTTTAAGTAGTTGAAAATAGTCTAAAAGATAAATGTTTCTTTTAATTGTCCTTTAAAATAAATGTATCATACTTACCTATGAATGCCAAGCAATGTTATCAGTATGAGTTTTGTCAAACTGGCCTACTGCTTAGAGATTTCTCAATTCTTGTTGCATTTTATTGCAGCACAAAAAACAACAGAATCAATAAAAATCTCACATTCAAACTTCTAACAGCCTATCAGCCTATTATTCACAATACATTTATATTTCCCCGTAAAGTGTCCTCAAAGAGACAACATTTTTCTCTTATTGAAAAATGTCAAGTATTGAGCACAAACTACCATTTTATATATATAAATATATAAATATATATATGACCAAAAAAAAAAAAAAACTATCTTCTGAGTCTTCAAATTATATATTCACCTATATAAGCATTTAAGTACAAGTATTTATCAAAGTTCTGAAATACAACCAAAAAATAAGTTTTGGTTTTACCCATACCTATTTACCTATTTTAAGCCTTAATTAAGTTATCAAAATATTTAGAAATTTAATTCAGTGGAAAAGAGCTTGTCTACTCACACAAAGCCCAGGGCTTAATCCCTATTACCTAGAGTTGGAAAAGACAACATTCAAAGATAATGAGCTGGAATACTTTTTATAGCCTTTTAAGTCCCTCTACCCTGAGCTCTTTAATTAATTCCTTTTAATTTCATTACTTGTTCACTAATCATGTATATAGATTATTCTCCAGATATGATCACAAATCAATGTACTTTCTCTACCTGCACTGATAACACTCCAGCCAGCTTGTCCTATGTCTAGACATCTTTCCTTATATTCCCTCAAAGATTCACCTCAGCCAGTTTTTTTTTTTTTTCTAAGAACCTTGAGGATTTTTTACTTTTAAAAAATTATGGATGTAGGGGTGTGTGTGTGTGTGTGTGTGTGTGTGTGTGTGTGTGTGTGTGTGTTTCTTCCTTCAATCTTCTAAGCCATGAATAGGAACTCATGTTGGTGATAAGCAGCTTGATACTCCAAACCATCTTTTAGATAAACCTTATTATCATTCAAACTAGCAAAGTAACCGATACTGTTCTCTTAAATATTCAGTAATAGATTTACCTTGAATTTTAGATAAAGCACATTCTCTTATCAGACACATAATCCTGTCCATAACTTGACTTTGATATTTGTCTCAAAAACTTATTTTAAGCACACCTCCCCTTTACTTATAGTCATTTCATCCAGAAGTGGATAATTTGGGGCTTGCGGATTTTGAGTGGCACTTAGGTTTATATACATTTCCACATGTCTGACAAACAAGAGCCCTTCTTGATATTTTCACTCTTGATATTTTTAAGTATGTCTGCATACTTCTTCATGTTGGGAAAATTTATCCTTCCAACTTAAGGGTAATCTAACAGCAGAGAAAGAATGGTGGCTTTGAACATATTAACATATCATGCCTGTTTCCCTTCTATTACCCAAAACTAAATTGGCCAAATTGAAGTTTCTAGTCCTACAATGCAATTCACACCGCTGAAGTTTCAATGTGAAGGCATGAAAATCTCAATAAAACTCTATAGATTTCTGAACTAGAGGTCTTGTTCTTTGTAATAACTACTATTTTTGTTTAATAAAGACGTGTGTTTCTATTGAAAAATAAGAGGATTACATGTAACTATCTAAATATCAGTTTGTGCTGAGAAATCTTAACCTATTCCAATCAGAGCCTTTCTTTGTTCACAAAAACATCTCTTAGGATAAACACTGTCTCTCGTCTTCATGTGATATGTACACTGTAAATTCACCAGAGAGCTCTTACTATCCTTATACCTTGATAGGGAAATCTGCTGTCATTTGTCATTTACCACTAAGCTTGTTTTGCTGTTTACAGTATGACAAAGGTAAGGAGGAAAACAAAAGACATACTCAAGGGACTCGTCTGCCTTATAAAAATAGGGCAGAGAATATTTATTTCTGTAAATGAAAAATATTCCTGTGTGTTTAATATACAATCAGAGAGTTCCCCTGTGGGAAGAATATAATTATGAATCCATTAATATGCAAACAAAGTATATATATATATATATATATATATATATATATATATATATATATATATATATGAATGACAGTGAAAATATTGTGACTAAAAGCAGTGTCCCCAGTCTACTGAACTCTATTAGTTACTGACTGTCCTCAAAAAGCACTGGAGTCACAATTTGTGCTTTTGGCAGAATGTCTTCCATTCAGTTCATAAAACGAAGGACTGTACAACTTGGTGCCCTTTCATGCTTTTCTATCTGCCAAGAGTGCATTTTCTTGGGACCATCAAGAAGCCTGATTCATTTCATCTTCCAAATCTCAGTTTAAATATCATCTACTCAGATAGGACTTCTCTAAACACATTTTTAATTAGTCCTTCCATTGCCAGTTTCTATTACAGACCTTTTTAATGATTTCGATTATACCTTGGTACATCTCTTCATTCATAATGATTTGTGTCCATGCTTAATGTCATTACTAAATTATAAGTCTTTTGATGAGAGGAAAGCCTCTATATTTATATGATGAGTGTATAGAAAATGTTTTAATCATCGCCTACCAAATATTTGGTGAATATGCAAAGTGGTCTAAAGTATACTTGCAGGGTGTCATGGAGTAGGTGTGATCTAGCTGCCTTCAGAGTCATACATATGTCATAGATCTTTCAAGTTAGAGTCAATGGCTCTGGGAGCACAATCTTCCTTCCTGTTCTGAAGAGTCTGATATACTTCCTCAGGCAGTGAAGTATTCATGTCTTTTTGTATTTCTCTCTATATTCCCTTAGTGGTCAAGGAAGTATGAAATCTTCACAGGTCAATTGGTCTTAGACATTAATCTTATGTACTCTGTATTCCTTGCAATATCATTATTTGCTAGCAATTACAACTATATTGATCCTGGAAATTGCCATTATATTCTGTTTCTGACAAAGGTAGAAAAAGTCTGATTGGTCACAATAAAACTGACACAGCTTCAATCTTCCTGTGGCCCCTCCAACCAGAGGCTGGTTTCATTCCTGGTTTCATTCCTTGCTGCCATATGAGGTGACTTTAGACTGGTACGTAAACACAGGTGCCTACATATATTTTTGTATGGTACTATAACATCTAATTCTATCAGTTGAAACAAAAATATTAAGGTAAAGATTAGAGATCATTTACCTCTATGAATTTCACTAAAATATTCCTTCAGTTTCTCTAAAACTTAAATAAAGATAGTCTGGTTCTTCATAAATTCTAGATGGAAATACGTAGGTGGATGTGTCATCTCCCTAATTGGTTCTTGATTGCATCAATAAAGATGGCAGAAGATAATCGCTGGGTGAAGAGAAAAAGGTGGTATTTCTGGGTCCCAGGAGAGGAAACAGCAAGGGATGGAGAGGCAGACACTGGAGCTGAAGGAGCTGGTAATGTGTAGCTTCCATAGGGAGTGCAGGGTAGTTAGGATAGGGCAGGATATTCTTCATCCAGACATTGAGTTATCTGACTATTTTTAAAGTATTAAGGGTGTCTGGTGTTTTCCATCAGCGGCTAAGGGGGGCAGAGGGAGAAAACAGGCAGCTAAAGGAACAGGCACCAAGGAACAGGATAAGATCTCAGTGAAAAGCACAAGCTGGTAACTTGTCAGAGCTGAGTGAAATCCAAGTGGCTTGGGTAGGGATGGGGGTTGAATGAGACAGCTGATCTCAGCACTGGGCAAGAAGGAAGTTTGGATCATTATGGGATGGGGTGGGGCAAGAAAGAGTAGGTGGGGAGCACCCTCATAAAGGCAAAGGGGAGGGAGAAGAGGGAGGTTGTGGGTTGGGGGGGCTTGTGGAAGGGTAACCGCGAAATGGAATATCATTTGAGATGTAAAAGTATGCAATGATTAATTAAAAAAATAAAACATATTGCATAAATAAAATTAATTACATTCAACAAAAATATTTTTATTATTAGATAAGGAAAATCAACTAAACTTTTTTCCACCTAGACTTTATGAATTTTCTTTTCATTTTGAAATAAAACTCTATGGCTTAGATGAGTTGTAGAGTGAATTTACATGCATTTTCTTGTATAACATGTGTATGTATATTTCTAGGTTTTAGACATTTTTGTAGTTTTATTTTTCTTTATTAAGTGTTATGATAATATATAAAATTCATTAATGTAACATGCATAATACTTATGTAATAAAAGCTTCATTATTTAGTTTTATATTAATGTTAAAAATTTTTCCACATTTTTTAATTAGGTATTTTGTTCATTTACATTTCAAGTGCTATCTCATAAGTCCCCTATACCCTCCCCCGCCCTGCTCCTCTACCCACTCACTCCCACTACTTGGCCCTGGCATTTCCCTATACTGGAGCATATAAACATTGCTAGACCAAGGGTCTTTCTTCCCGAATAATGGCCAACTAGGCCATCTTCTAATACATATGCAGCTAGAGACATGAGCTCTGGGGGTTCTGATTAGTTTATATTGTTGTTCCGTCTATAGGGTTGCAGCCCCCTACAGCTCTTGTGTACTCTCTCTAGCTCGTACATTGGGGACCGTGTGTTCTGCCCTATAGATGACTGTGAACAATCACTTCTGTATTTGTGAGGGACTGTCAAAGCCTCACAGGAGACAGCTATATCAGGGTCCTTTCAGCAATACCCTGCTGGCATATGCAGTAGTGTCTGCATTTGGTGGCTGATTCTGTGATGGACCACCTGGGTTGGGCATTCTCTGGGTGGTCCATCCTTTCATTTGAGCTCCAAACTTTGTCTCTGCACCTCCTTTCATGAATATTTTATTCCCTATTCTAGGGAGTAATGAAGTATCCACGCGTTGGTCTTTCTTGTGTTTTGTAAATTGTATCTTGGGTATTCTAGGTTTCTGGGCTAATATCCACGTATCAGTGAGTGCACATCAAGTGACTTCTTTTGTTATTGGATTACCTCACTCAGGATGAAAGATTCAAATTCTTGCTTAGGTTGCTTTATGGGACTTTTACTAATTATATATATTTATTTCCTTTTTTGTATTAGATATTTACTTTACTTACATTTCAAACATTGTCTCCTTTCCTGGTTTTCCCCCAGCAAACCCCCTCCCCCCTCCTCCCTCCCCTCTCCCCCTGCTCATTAACCCATTCACTTCCACTTCTTGGCCCTGACATTCCCCTACAATGGGGCATAGAGCTTTCACAGGAACAAGGGCCTCTCCTCCAGTTGAAGACCAACTAGGCAATCCTCTGCTATATATTCAGTTGGAACCTTGAGTCCCACCATGCATAATATTTGGTTGGTGGTTTAGTGCCTGGAAGTTCTGGGGGTACTGGCTTATTCATATTGTTGTTCCTCCTAATCCATCAGCTCCTTAGGTTCTTTTTGTAGCTCCTTCATTGGAGACTCTGTGCTCAGTCCAATGATTGGCTGTGAGGATCCTCCTCTGTATTTGTCAGGAACTGGTAGAGCTATAATAAGCTTCTGTCAGTAAGCACTTGTTGGCATCCACAAAAATGTCTGGGTTGGATCCCCAGGTGAGGCAGTCTCTGGATGGTCATTCCTTCAATCTCTGTTCCATACTTTGTCTCTAGAACTTCTTCCATGGATATTTTATTCCTGCTTCTAAGAAGGATTAAAGTATCCACACTTTGGTCTTCAATCTTCTTGAGTTTCATGTGGTTTGTGGTTTCATATACACATTATATCTTGGGTATTCTGAGCTTCTGAGGTAATATCCACTTATCAGTGAGTACATATCATGTATGTTCTTTTGTGATTGGGTTACCTCACTCAGGATGATGTTTTCTAGTTCCATCCATTTGCCTAAGATTTTTCACAAATTTATTGTTTTAAATAGCTGAGTAGTACTCCATTGTGTAAATGTACCACATTTTCTGTATCCATTCCTCTATTGAGGGACATCTGGGTTCTTTCCAACTTCTGGCTATTATAAATAAGGCTGCTATGAACATAGTGGTGCAGAGTGTCCTTATTACATGTTGGAGGATCTTCTGGGTATATGTCAGGAGTGGTATAGCTGGGCCATCAGGTAGTACTATGTCCGATTTTTCTGAGGAACTGCCAAACTGATTTCCAGAGCAGTTGTACCAGCTTCCAATCTCACAAACAATGGAGGAGTGTTACTCTTTCTCCACAACCTTGCCACCTTCTGTCACCTGAGTTTTTGATCTTAGCCCTTCTGACTGGTGTGAGGTAGAATCTCAGGGTTGTTTTTGATCACCATCCGTGACCTCAAGCTGTACTACAGAGCAATTGTGATAAAAACTGCATGGTATTGGTACAGTGGAAGGCAGCTAGATCAATGGAATAGAATTGAAGACCCAGAAATGAACCCACACACCTATGGTCATTTGGTCTTTGACAAAGGAGCTAAAACCATCTAGTGGAAAAGAGAAAACATTTTCAACCAATTTTGCTGTCTCAACTGGCAGTAAGAATGTAGAAGAATGTAAATCGACCCATTCTTCTGTCCTTGTACAAATCTCAAGTCCAAGTGGATCAAGGACCTCCACATAAAGCCAGATACACTGAAACTAATAGAAGAGAAAGTGGGGAAGAGCCTTGAGCACATGAAAACAGGGAAAAATTTCCTGTACAGATCACCAATAGCCTATGCTCTAAGATCAAGAATTGCCAAATGGGACCGCATATAAATGCAAAGCTTTTGTAAGGCAAAGGACATTGTCAATAGGACAAAATGGCAACCAACAGATTTGGAAAAGATCTTTATCAATCCTACATCTTATAAATGACTAATGCCTAATATATACAAAGAACTCAAAATGTTAGACTCCAGAGAACTAAATAACCCTATTAAAAATGGGTTATACGGCTAAACAAATAATTCTCAACTGAGGAATACCAAATGGCTAAGAAGCACCTAAAGAAATGTTCAACATAATTATATATTTTATTTCTTTTATGAGATACTATACAAGTTCTAGGGACAAATGAGGGAAGAATTACTAAATCTTGAATAATAATGCTCATAATGTTAATAAACTAGAATTTGAATATTATCAATTTTATTTTGATCTTTTTTTTTTTTTTTTTTTTAGGCAAAATGCTTACCTCTGAAGAATATTATACCTAACCCATGACTTTGGAAAGACACAATAATATTGCATGGTAAATGCTTATTAGAGAATATTCAAAGAAGCAAGAGGAAGTGAGAACCAGAGGATGTGACAATATCTTTGGCTTTTCTACACAGTTTTATATTTATGCATAAATAATGTCTCTAGGAATTTTTTACTCTTTTTGCTGTAACTAAATAAAAGAGAAAAAGTAGCCAAAGCCAACAAATAGAAACATTTCAAAACCTACAACTGCTTCTGTCAGTCTTTTTTTTTTTTTTTTTTTTTTTCTGTCAAAATCTATAACTAGATCTTCATGTTAATACTTACTCTGACTGATTTGGGTGGCTCAGCTACTGAGTGATCAAGATAGACATCACTGTGTTAGCTAGAAACTTGATAACTTTGTTCTTTTACTCTAAGTGCATTTGCTTTGAAATTGGTAAGTGTCATGCTTTGTCCTAATAATCACTTCAGTTTCAAACACATTATTCTTTGATCATATTAGATAATTGAGTTTCATCTTAATTTTTCCCACCAGGATAATCCCATGTTAACTTACCTATTGCTCTGATATTATAGAGGTCTCAAAATTACTCTAACCACTACAAGATGAAACTTCAGAAGGAATTTTGCTTCTGGGATGAATGACATATAGATATACAGAGTCTAAAATTTTAAGGACATGTGGACTTTATATTTCAAAGAAAACATCTTATGAGCACACTCTAAATCCCCTGTTAAAACTATTCTGGTTCCAGGCATAGAAAAGATCTCAAGCTGGGCTTATAAGCTTCTCTCTATGAATTTAGAATTGGCTTTTGCTCCTTTTTAAGTAGGAACTCAGACATCCTAAAAGAAGAAATATCCTAGAACAAAGGGCTGAGAGGGACAGGTGACATTTGAAAACAGAAAAAGCAGACACATTAAGAAACAGATTTCTTTTTTCTCTCTCTCTTTTTTAAAAATTCATTTATTTATTATTATTTTTGAGAAAGTTCTCAGTAAACATCCTAGTTATTACAGAACTCAAAGGTCTACGCTGTTTCTGTCTCCGAATTGTAGAATTAAAAACGTGACATGAGGTAATGTAATAACAAGTAGACTGAACATGTCAAAAGAAAGGAACATGGAGAGAGAGAGAGAGAGAGAGAGAGAGAGAGAGAGATCAAGCGCATAGTCCTGTGAGGGTACAGTAGGTAATATAAGTATTATAAGGGAGGGAGTGGGGTATTTACCAAAGCCAATTACATGCATTCATGAAACTCTCATCAATTAAAACCAAAGCCCAGCAACAGAGCCGAGGTACAGTGCAATAATGATTCCCTTCCTTTTGCAGCCTCTGGGTCTTGCACAAGTATTTCCAGAGGTCCAGCCTGATTCAACTTCACTGACCCTGAGGTCAATTATCTCAGTTCTTTTGAGAAATTTCCCTTGTGCTGAAACTTATGCAACTATTGTTTTCTGACAAATTAATAGGTTTCCCATAGCAACCTCTCCTTTCACCTTTAAGTCATTGTGAAATGTGGCTAAACATCCAAGCCACTTTGAAAAATTCAAATGAATATTGAAGTAGGCATTCAATATGACCAGTGAGCCTTGCATAAATGCACATCACAGGTAACTCACCTGTTATTAATACGGTGCCCTCAAGAAAAAGAAACGACTTTGGAGAAAAAGTTTGACTCACAAATGTTATCATAAACATTAATGATAACACGCAAAAAAGATGGTCCTTTTTTAAAAACTTAGTTTCCATTTTTACCTATCATTGTATCTAGCTTTTGTAAAATCACAGAAAAATGCATACTAGCTTCAGATGATAATAAAATAATTCAATTATGATTTACACAGTACTGTTTTAAAAGAGTGTTAACTGAAACATTCCATTTCCTGGTACTCATTATTTCTTCCCCAAATATTGTTTAGGTTAAGAGTCTATAATTTAAGTCAAGTCTGATCTTAACCTACTATTTTGCAAGGGTCTTGACTGCACTTATAAAACCTTGTTTTATTCAGAATGCTAGGTCAGAGTGGAGGTGGCAAGATTGCTGCAAAACACAGGGCCATTATTACACTTTTAGTTTTTTACTTCCCTTTAAATATATGATTTCATTACTATATAATTTATTTGAATAATGTTTTAAGTAGAAAAGACTCAGTAATAACATTGTAGGTTTACCCAGGAGTTTGCTCTGTAACAAAGTGGCACATATTTGTTCTGCATTGCTCGGCACTATGATGGATGACGGCAATTACTGGAAAGAACAATATTAGTTTTACAGTTATTGTTATTAACTTAAAGTGCTAAGAATAAAATCTCATATTTCACAAGGTACTCCAATCACTACCAAAATATGTGACAGGGGAACATTTTATAATCCCTTTTTTTACACTGGCTACACAACTAGACTCTGGCAGAGTCAAATCATTTATATCGCCTATTACCAGCTTGCAAAAGCCATTGAAAATATGGAGGAAGTGATGGATATTTTTGTGGCAGATGTTGTTTGATTCTCTTCCACTGTATTAAATTTGCCATACATTGGATCTATTGTAGTTTATTAAAGTTTCATAAAGAGATTAACAGTAGAATAACAAGGCATACAACTTGCTTACCCTTGCTCTCCACTGACAAAAACATTTATTTATTCATACATCATAAAAATCATAAATAAGGAATGTATGGGTAGTCTGTAAATATTTAGGGGGGTGCTATGAGTATTTTACAAAATTTAAGAATTTTAGGCAAACTATTAGAGAGTCTTCCCTCTTCTATGAGTAAGATAAACAGCTTCTATGGTGTTCTTCTCTGTGGGTTCCAAAATGCTAATTTCCCAGAGGTTTGGATTAAGAGATGAAGCTTCAGTGAGGCGTGAGTAATGAAGATGGTGCTTTTAGTATTGCTTAAAAATTTCAGGTTGTCCTTCAGACCTTCCACCATAAAATCTGATTGCAGAAAATGGGCCATGTTAGAAAAATCTTCACCAGACATCAAATATGTGATACCTTAATCTTGGACTTTCAAACACAGAAAAAGGTGAGACATACATTCATTGTTTCATGAAATCTATGTGTAATATGTCCTGTTACAGAAATGAGACAGGACTAGAGTAATGTTTGAATAGAAATGGTTTTGACTCATTAAATATAATCTATTCTTTTTAAATAGAACATGTTACAGTACATTTTAGAACTAAGATTTGTAGAGATTTTAAGACCAATGATATTAGAAATAAATTATCCTGTATTCGATAGCTTCGGGGAAAATACTTAAGTCATTTTCCTGATCTACAGTTTCTTTACTGAGCTTTGAAAATTCAACAAATGTATTGAGTAACATGTGAAAAATATGAGACATAATGTTTGCACAAGTTTGCTGAGTGAGAAAATGTACATCTTAGTGCTTGGTGGTCTGAGGCAGCAGGGGACTGATTTCCAACTATGTAAGTAGCTGAGTTGTCACATACTTCTATTAAGATCAAGATCATAAGTTTAATACCTAAATTGAAAAACAGTAACACACCAATTAAAGACAAATTTTTGTGTATACACCAACTCTTTTAAAAATTATTTTGTATTTTATTTTATTATTATACTTTAATCTGCTTTTTTTTTCATACAGCCCAGTAATTATACCAGCCCTAGTCTGCCCTCCAACCGTGCCTGACCCCATTCCTCCTCTCCCTGTCTCCAAGAGGATTTTTCCATTTACTCACTCCACCTGACCTCCCCACACGCTGGGGCATCAAGACTCTCAGGGATTAGGTGCATCTTCTCTCACTGAGGCCAGACCCAGGCAGTCCACTGCTGTATATGTATCAAGAGCCTCATATCAGCTAGAGTATGCTGCTTGGTTGGTACCTCAGAGTCTGAAAGATCTCAGGCACCCAGGTTAGTTGAGACTGCAGGTCTTTCTATGGGGTTGCCTTCTACTTCAGCTTCTTCCAGGTTTTCTCCAATTCAACTACAGGGGCCCCAGGCTTCTGTCAATTGGTTGTGTGTATTTATCTACATATGACTCTTTCAGCTGCTTGTTGGGACTCAGGGAGGGCAGACATGCTAGGCTCCTGTCTGTAAGCACATCATAGCATCAGGGATAGTGTCAGGCCTTGGAGCCCCCCTTGAGTTGGATCCCAATTTGGGCCTGTCATTGAACCTCCTTTTCCTCATTCTCTTCTCCATTTTTGTCCCTACAGTTCTTATATACAGGAATAATTCTGGGTCAGAGGTTTTTTTTTTTTTTTTTTTTTTTTTTTTTTTTTTTTTTTTTTTTTTTTTTTTTTTTTTTTTTTTTTTTTTTTTTTTTTTTTTTTTTTTTTTTTTTTTTTTTTTTTTTTTTTTTTTTTTTTTTTTTTTTTTTCTCTTTATTAGATATTTTCTTCATTTACATTTCTCATGTTATCCAGAAATTTTCCCTTACCCTCCCGCGTCACCGCCCTGCACCCTACCAACCCCCTCCCACGTAATGGCCCTGGCATTCCCCTGTTCTGGGGCATATAGTGTCTGTATGACCAAAGGGCCTCTCCTCCCTGTGATGGCCAACTAGGCCATCTTCTTCCATATATGCAGCTAGAGACATGAGCGCAGGGGGAACCAGTTAGTTCATGTTATTCCTCCACCTAGAAGGTTGAAGACCCCTTCCGCTCCTTGGGTACTTTCTCTAGCTCCTACCTTGGGCGTCCTGTGTTCCAACTAATAGCTAACTGTGAGCATCCACTTCTGTGTTTACCAGGCAGAGTTTTTGACTGTGAGAATACAACCCNTTTTTTTTTTTTTTTAATTTTCTTCACCTCTCTAGTCTACTTTTTTTTCTCCAAATTTTTATTAGATATTTTCTTAATTTACATTTCAAATGCTATCCCGAAAGTTCGCTCTACCCTCCCCCCACCTTGCTCCCCTACCCACCCACTCCCGCTTCTTGGCACTGGCATTCCCCTGTTTTGGGACATATAAAGTTTGCAATACCAAGGGAGCTCTATTCCCAATGATGGCCAACTGACAAGGCCATCTTCTGCTACATATGCAGATAGAGACACGTGCTCTGGGGGTTCTGGTTAGTTCATATTGTTGTTCCTCTTATAGGTTTGCAGACCCCTTCAGCTCCTGTGGTACTTTCTCTAGCTTCTCCATTGGGAACCCTGTGTTCCATCCTATAGATGACTGTGAGCATCCACTTCTGTATTTGCCAGGCACTGGCATAGCCTCATATGAAACAGCTATATCAGGGTCCCTTCAGCAAACTCTTGCTGTCCTATGCAATAGTGTCTGAGTTTGGTGACTGATTATGGGATGTCCTTCAACAGAGGAATGGATACAGAAAATGTGGTACATTTACACAATGGAGTACTACTCTGCTATTAAAAACAATGAATTTATGAAATTCTTGGGCAAATGGATGTATCTTGAGGATATCATCCTTAGTGAGGTAAGGCAATCACAAAAGAAGTCACTTGATATGCACTCACTGATAAGTGGATATTAGCCCAGAAACTTAGAATACCCAAGATACAATTTGCAAAACACAAGAAAATAAAGAATAAGGAATACCAGCATGTGGATACTTCATTCCTCCTTAGAATAGGGAACAAAATACCCATAAAAGGAGTTACAGAGACAACGTTTGGAGCTAAGATGAAAGGATGGACTATCCAGAAACCCTGGCTTTCTACTGGATGTTATGAACTCACTACTGTTGGGCATTTCCTCTAGGGTTCCTCTTTTGAGTTCTGAGTATCTCTTACCTCCTACATCTCTGATACATTCTAGAGGGTCTCCCCACAATATTTATGAGAAAATACTGAAAATAATTTAAGATATCACTAGTTGTATTTATATATACATCTAAAATGAGCAAGAGAAAATATTCAACAGTAAATACAAACAATGAAAAAAAATAAAGCCTAGGATCAAAATGACAAACTCTCTCTGTCTCTGTGTGTGTGTGTGTGTGTGTGTGTGAGTGAGTGTGTTTTCTTGAGTCTATTTTCAGCAAACTCATAAAATACAATCAAACTTCACATCCAATGAAAATTAACCCTTTCCTCATTTTAATTCTTGTATAGATAATGAAATGACAAATAATAAACTCAATCAGTTTTGGCATGAAGTCATACTTTTACTCATAAGTATACTTGAACTCTGACTAATAAAAATAAAATCAGTACTAAAATGAAAACGTTAGGTCACTTTGTCCCAAATTAAGTGGGGAGATGAAGTTGATTATGCAGTGGTCATCATGAAGTCATGAGGATGAAATCTCAGTGACAGAGCCTTGTTTTTGATCATACTCTTAAATGGGTGAATCAGACTGTAACAGCAGGTTTTTACACCTAGCCAAGTTCCCCAAAATGACAGCTCTGAGACTCAATATTTAACGAATAAATTCCTAGGCCAAAAGCTTTGGCTTATTTTCCAACAAGATTATAACTTAAGTACTCATTGATTCTATTCTATGTCCTGACATCAGTACATTGGTCAGTCTTCTCACCTCTGTTTCACAGGACTGACTCTTTAAGCATTCCTTGGCTTCTGGGAATTTACTAACTCTATCTCAGAATTCTCTCTCTCCTGGAAATTGCAATTCCCCCCCCCCCCCATTTTCTGCCTAATCTAATAGATCAATAACATTTTATTGACAAGTGATGCTTGTATACATTTCACAAGAGATTTTTTCCTACAGAGGATTTGAATTATCTCTATATTTCCTGTGAAATAAAAAGTAAAAGTAATTATGTGCTATATTTACAGTGCTTATGTCATAGTTTTGACTTTAGACATGTATCTAGCTAAGTACTTGTTCTATTGTTGGCACTTAATATTACAGTAAATAAAAAGAAAAGAATTACTGTAAACATTGCCTTCTTTGTCTCTCTTCCTTTGGGGGGGGGCTTCGAGACAGGGTTTCTCTGTGTAGCCCTGGCTGTCCTGGAACTCACTCTGTAGACCAGGCTGGCCTTGAACTCAGAAATCCACCTGCCTCTGCCTCCCAAGTGCTGGGATTAAAGGCGTGTGCCACCACGCCCAGCTTTCTTTGTCTCTTAAAAACAAAATTAACAGAGTAAAAATGTATCTGTTTTCCATTTTTATAAGCTGCATATTCAGAAAGATAATAAAATAGTAGAGAGTTGGAATTTCAGGTCTGAATGTTTTTTGATCATTCTCCATTTAGCATATCATGGCTCTCCTATTTCTGTTTCTCAAGAAAAAAATACAAAATCATTATGTTTCATTATGAAAATCACTAATATTTCATTCATTTCTAAAAGAGGATGTCCTGTGTTTACATTTGACTTGCTGTTTTTTAATCCTTTTTAATCTCATTAGTACCTTCATAGCACTCCAGATATGTGGAAATTTATAGGTAAAAGACTGGTACTAAAAACTGATTATATTTCATGAGGGAACAAAAAACCAGAAAGATGGATTGTTGAAGGGTGACTCTCATCTGAGACTGCAAGCGCTAAATCTTCAGATAAAACTAGATGACCTGTAGTGTACTTATGGAATGTTAGTCATTTGAAAGGCTTCTTAAGAAATTAGTTGAGTTCAGAGTGTAAGACTACTTACTGATCTCCATAGGACCTGGATTTATTTCCTGGTACCTACATAGCCACCCACAACTATTTGTAATTCTAGTTTAGGCGATCATTACCCTTCCCTGGCCTCCACAGGCATGAGGCAGTCATGTGACACAAACACATTTTTGTAGTAAATCACACATAATAGAAAAGTAAATTAATTGTTCTTTTTTTAAACTATGGGTATATGTATTAGTGTGTTTGTGTATATGTGTTTATAAAACTACTTCAAAGTATGAAAGTGACTGGGAAAGAAGTGATATAATGAGAAGAAGGTGATAAAGAGGGTTATTGGGGAGATCTCTACTGAAAGAACATCATATATGTCTGTAAATGCTAAAAGAAATAAAAATTATGAACATATAAATTACATTATAAAAGATGGTTTTTTACCTACAAAAAAAGCATTTCTATTTCTTATGGAATTATGACAGTTAATAAGTTCTATGGTCCTTCCATAGTCCTTAATTTTTCAACTATTTTCTAGAAATTTGCTACATCATTTATTATCAACATGAAAAAAAAACAGAGAAAAGTTTAACTCTCTCAAATGGTATGTATCAATGACTAATTGGAAGTACTTCATTAATACAATAGAAGCAAGAAGTTGCTAAAGCTTAACATTTGGTTGTTTATTCCTGTTTTTTTTTGGGGGGGGGGGTTGCCAATTTACAAGTTTTTTAAATTGTTGATGACTTTTTCCTGATGCATTTGATCACCTCCTACCTTCTTGCACTATGGTTTAAAAATGAAAAATCCAACCCTCGAGATTCTTGAGGCCCCAGAGAGAGGGGAGGCCTGGCGGTGAGGGTGGGTTTGTATGTGCATCCTTTTTGATTCAGAGGAGATAGGATGGGATGAGGACCTGTGAAGGACCACCAGGAGGGGAGCATCGATTGGACTGTAAAAAAAGATCAAAGTAATAAAAAATGAAAACATGAAACCACTGAAAATTTGAGAGAAATTATGCACTCAAGCCAACCGAATTAAACTTATTTTGAACTGAGATGCTTAATGGGAAAAGACTAATGTTTAATTATTTTTTAGAATCAATGAATTACTATGTGTTTAATGTCCAAGTGAAGGATATCAAGTTTGCCTATATGGCATTAAAGTTTGGTTTTTTTTTTTTTTTTTTTTTTTTTTTTTTTTTTTTTTTTGCTTGAACATATTGACCTAATATTAAAAAAACAAAAATATTTTTATGTATATTTAAGTATATGAAGTTTATAGTAAAATAATCACCTAAGCATATAATTTATTTATTTTGATTTTTAATAATATTGAAAATTTGTGTACTTTACATGTGTACATAAATGTCCTGTTTGTGAACATATCATTGTGTACATGGATGTGAGTGGGTTTGCATGATGCATGTCCACCTTTATTTTTTTATTTTTTAACAGGAGCCATCCATTTTGGTTTTTGAAACAGAGCTTTACAATGTGCGGGAGAGACAGATACATAGATAGAAAGAGAGGTGAGAGTTGTCTTCCTGAGATAACCAGTTCTTTTATCCAGAAGGCATGGCTCTAAGAAATGGATGAAGACAAAAGGACAGAACCTAAACAGGGCAAGTAGAGAAGATAAGATTCAGGTATCCTCAAAAACCCATAAAAGAGTCAATTATGGGATCTGAGCAATATTAATACTTCTGTAATAGTAATACAATGTGATGAAGCTTTTCTAAGTGGCTCCATCCTCTTACTTACTGGACATTCAACTCCTTGCCCCTCCCAGTAATCAAGCATGGTGATAAGAATGTAACCACCAGCACTCAAGTTTCCTAGACCTAGGGCTGATTAGGAAACATTGGCTCATCCTTCTATCTCATTTTCCAGTGATAAGATTACTAGAATGTGCCACCAAGGTGAGATTTTTAGGTGAGTTATAGGCATCAGATTCAGGTTCTCATATTTGCTTAGCAAGCACTCCATCAGATTGTTTATTTCTTCAATGCCAAAAATGTTTTAAACAAGTAAAACAATACCAATGCAAGATTTACTTAAATTTTCTTTTTTTTTTTTGGTTTTTGGAGACAGGGTTTCTCTGTATAGCCCTGGCTGACCTGGAACTCACTTTGTAGACCAGGCTGGCCTTGAACTCAGAAATCTGCCTGCCTCTGCCTCCCAAGTGCTGGGATTAAAGGCGTGTGCCACCACGCCCGGCTCTACTTAAATTTTAATGAAATTTGCTCTGTTGTTTGAAATATTTAACAATTGCAAGTTCGTGATTCTCCTGCTTTATTTAGATAATTTCTACCCAAAGAGTAAGCACTGATTTTATATTTTTTAAATTTGTTATTTATTACAAATTATATATTGAGTATTCAGAAGATATTCTAAATAGATTGAAATTATTTTCATTAGAGATAAGTACAAAGACTAATTCAGTGATGAACTCATGTTGACAGACATGTTGAACACAGTCTTTGGACATGTTTCTCATATTAACTAAAACCTCCATATGAGGATACTAGTTTACTATTTAACACTATTTAGTTATTAGCAGAAAATTCCTTTGATACAGAATGCTACATTTTTGCATCTAAATAGTAAATGGTGATTGCAACGCTAGCCACCCATTTCTGGATTAGGGACGTTTCAGTTGTGTTGTGGTCAGTAGATGGCAGGCTTGTATCATACATGACCTACATTTATGCAGCATGCTTATTTGTTTTTGCTTCAAAATTATTTGTTGAGTGATGTTAGAAGCTCAATGTTATTTCTATCATTTTCCCAATGCTTTGTTGTTTTGTGTTTTAAAATAAAATGCCCAGAGAAAAATAGAATTGACAAATACAGTCATACACAGTACAGTTTTACTCTAACTCAATTGGTGAAAAATATGACCTGAAGAATAAATGTTTTTTTCTTTTTTTCATGTAACAGACAATAGACAAGAAAAAATTAATTTGAGAAATGTTTTAAGTGGGCTTTATGCAGTCTACAGTATGTTGATATTCTTCTTTTATCCTGAAAGTCCATTCACTCTTTGGTGTTGTGAGAAAAATGCATAAGAAACCATTTTGTGTGACACAACAAAAAACATAATATTTCTTACACAGTAGTACAAAACTCATCAGCCATTTAGATTCATTATATATGGGAAATAGCATAAAATGTCCAATTAAATGTCTGCAGATTCCAGAATAATTAAAATAAAATTAATTATCATCTAAATATTTTCTCTGAATATCACATATTCAGTTACATAGTCATATACTAAACAATCCTGCATTGAGTGATATTTGGGAAGATGTAGTTTCCTCTTTCATTTTCATCAGCCATGTCATACATGAACCTCCTAAGCATAGACTTTGAGAAAAAAGACTGGCTTTGCATTATAAATTGAGCTAAACTTATTGACAGAGCAAATAGCAACAGGTGTTTTAATAATCATGCATGCAGGATTTATATTGATGACCTCTTTTTCCATTTGCTTCCATGATACTTTTGTCTGCTCTCCTAAAATCTGCATGAGTATCTGGAATGTTCTATATGTGTTCTCAGGATATAGGTGTCAAGAATATACCTATGATACTACACTGTCTTGGCTGTTTGTTTACACTAAGTTATTATTTGTTATTATTATTACTATGGTTATTACTATTATTTCTTGCTTTACTTACTGATCATTCCTTCAAAAATTAAGAAAAGTTGTGATCTTTCTTTTCACTATAAACTTCATTTGAAAACTTAAATTTCCTCGTGCCTATTTACCATATAAGCACATACCACATTTTTTATTTTCAATCTTACTTCCAAGTGAATAGGGTCTCATTGTCATTTCCTACTTTCTCCTAATACTTGCTGGTTTAAGCACCCCACTGAGTACCAGTTTTGGATTCACTAATGACTGCACAGAAATCAAGAAACTTGGACTCTTACAACAGACCTACAGGTTTACCTGCACTTCAGGTAGTCAAAGATAATTTATATATTAAACTTTAAGGAGCATCACCGTGCTGAAACAGTTTGTAAGACAAAGTGGAGAAACAAAACAAAACTTCATACCTTAGGCTTTATTAAAGTATGTTTATTTTCAAGATCAAGGAAAACCAAAGGCACAGAATTCTTTTTATTTTATTTTTAAGATTTGTTTATTTTGTGATTACACTGTTGCTGAACTCAGACATACCAGAAGAGGGCATCAGAAACTACTACAGATGTTTGTGAGCTCCTGGGACTTGAACTCAGGACCTCTGGAAAAGCAATCAGTGCTCTTAACAGCTGACCCACATTTTGTTTCTGCCAAAATGACTGCTAACTTGTAGAACATAGCATACATACATTTATGTATATATGTCTCTCTCTCTCTCTCTCTCTCTCTATATATATATATATATATATGTGTGTGTGTGTGTGTGTGTGTGTGTGTGTGTAAGTTTGCTAGTAGCCATGAGTAAGCAATCATTTTATATATCAAATATATACATATGTGTGCATATATGTATATATGTGAATATGTATGTGTATGTATGTATATACATATGTAATTACATGACACTAAGGGTGAATCTGAATACCAAATAATTAAAAGGAAATCTCTCTTAAATAATACATAAGAAAACCTTCATTATGTTGTTCTTTCTTTACATATTCACAGAAAGATATCCACACACAATCTTCTTCTTGCTGGTATTTCTCACTAATGAATAATGTTAGATATTACTTCAGGAAATGTATAATTAATGTTTTAAAATGATTTGATAGAGAACATATTAGAGAGTACAAGCAAGTGAATCTACTCCCACAATTCAATGGTTTAATTTACTGAAATATCATACGCATATCTCTGCAGTATAAAATGTAGTTAAATGTATTATAAAATGATGCAGTCAGTAGAGAAATGACTTACTGAACTCTATTATCCTAAGAGTAAAGTAGTAATTCGACTAGGTCCTTCTTTCTATATGGCCAGAAACCATCCTGTGCTGTAGTTACATATTGTTTTATTTACTGTTACTAGATGGTTGGCATCACACACACTCTGTCCCATTACAACTCCCTTAATTAGTTTTTTCACATCCCAGACAAAAGAAAATATGATTGAAATCAATCTTTATTCCTATAGTATCATTTATGCTTTTTGTTATAAATTGAACATTGTTCTTACTTTGAAGACTTTTAATGTGTTGCAGCCCATGTGCTATTATCAAATTAATTTATGTCAACAACATGTGCTCGCCATGTAGTAGTGAAAAGAAATCATAGAGTTTTATGATTTTTGCATTGTTTGGAAAAGACACAGGGACCTATTACTGGTAAGCGACTTGACATTCTTAAGTTCTCATAAAAATTTTGATGGAGATAAACTTGAAACAATGGGTCATTTTTTTGTTCCTTTGTTTCTTTCAACATTGAAATCCACTAAGCTATTTCTAGCTCCAAATTCTTCAACTGGGATAATCAAAATGACTTTAATGAAACCCTGTCAAGCAAATATCACATTATGAATAATAACATGTATCTCGAAGGTTATATCTAATGGAAAGAAGGATCTGGAAAGCTAAGCGAATTAGAGGTCATAGCTCAATGTAAAATCGCCATGGAAACAGCTTTCATGACCAATTTGTGGGGAGATGTCAAAAGGCAGTAACCTGTGACTTCTTTTTCCAAAGCCCTGTCTAGGAAGGTTACAGGTTCTATATCTGCTTTCATGATGACATTTGTCTATGTTTTTGTAGGTTTCTATTCTGACAAGCACAAAACCCTGCACCAAGTTGAACCTGTCCTTTGTGATGAGGCTGTTGAACAGAACAGCAGCAGAGCAGTCTGCCTTTTCTCGCTCCACATTCAGCTAAATGCCAACCCAGGTCCCTTTGAGATGGAGAACCCTGGGAGGGAGTCAGCCCTCAGTATCGAAACTTCTTCAGAGAACCATGAGCAGTAATCTGTGATTAAGGTCATGCTCTCCATCCATGGCTTCATTTTTTTCCCACTAGCTAAAATGCATTAGCTCCAATCTCATTTAAGCATATTAATTAGTAAATATTAAAGTAATAACATCCAAGGTAGTTTTTAATCACAAAATATCATGAGATTAAATTATAAACTTTATTTAAAATGTATTTGCATGGTAGGATAGAATAATTTTACAACACATGAGTATATTGTGTGTTTTTCTTTTAAATTCTAAATTGCAGAATATTCATGTTACTTTCAACAAATGATGATACACATGTATCTTAAATCGTTACATAAAATTAGTGAGATTAGAATACTATTTTCACTGTTTCTTTTTAAAAAGCTACAATGCATTTTCATATATCATATTAAATATGTAAAGAAGAAATTGTTGCAATGTGTCAAAAGCTCTAACAGTCTATGTAGATATTTAATCAAAAGTGGAATCAAATTATATCTGTTACTTTACTTATTTGATATTTTAAGATGCAATATGCAGGCTTAATTCCTTAGATTTTTAAAATTATACATTAAACATTTATAAATTTATTCTCTAAAAGTTATTATATTTTAAAGAAATAATATCTATCTCTTTGAAGAAATTGTCTACTAAAAGTAGTATAGGAATTGAAGATTTCTTGGTATTATATACATAAAAATACCAATATCTCCTGAAATATCTATTAATTTCAGTATGAAAAATAAACATGTTGAGAATTCATTATCTACATTATTAATATAACTTAGTTTTGAGACTTTTAAAGAATTTAACTCTTAAAAATTGTCAAAAATGAAAAATTAGTTTCATTTAGTGTTTTAAAAGAAGAATGTGTAATAAACAAAAAAGCTACATTTTCTCATCATTATGAAGCTTCATATTGATATTGTGGCACTTTTTAATCATTAAATTAAAATGAAGAAGGCCTGAAGATCAGATTAGTTTTCCATGATAAAGTATGGCTAGAAAGGTAGAATAAATTTACTGTGTATCAACCTTTACAACACTAGGCTAAAAACATGGATGAAAATAAATTTAGATCTCATTTGACAGTTATATACCATATATAATGTTAAAATACCTTTCATCGCAGGACAGAAAAACTCTACATTGTCTACTATTATTATATAAAATTTAATTCAATATTAAAGTGTATCTATCATTAAACAAGTTTTATGGAACTACATTAGAATTAAAATTGGAATTTTTCAATTATGTTACTCACACTTAAAGCACAGAGAAAGTATTTTACAAGACATTTTGTCACTAAGAAAAAGAAAGAATTTTTGGTATTGTTTCTTATTAAAGAGTAAGATTGCTCATAAAAGTATTTATCTTCACACATGCTAAATTTAAAAGATATTTATATATTAAAAATTCAAATATAAAAATTCTTACATTTATAAGAAAAATAAAAATTTAAAATATCAAGTTAACATATAGATTAATATGAGAAAGATCACTTATTACTAAAATAATGAATTTTGTAAGAGTAACATATCTTCAGTAAACATTAAATATTAACTCTGTACCCAATAATTTGTTATTTAAAAATTTTCTGTAATCTTCTTTGTCCTGAAAAATGACGAACTATAAAGAACTAACATTTTTTTTTCCAAAACAAGACCCTCAAATTCTCAATTCTTTGCTTCAGAAATTGTTAGTGAGACTGTTTCACTCACGATACTGCATCTTGTTAGATATTTGGCAATTGGCTATATAGATCCATGTTTAGAGTACATGCAAAAATATATATTAATGAAATACATCTCTGAGAAACATTTATAGCAACATGTCACAGGGCCACTAAATAACTACTCAAAGTTGTTCAGGAAATTAGTTTATAATCTACATATCAATTTTTATTTATTTATTTATTTTTATTATTTTTATTTTTTTATTAGATAGTTTCTTAATTTACATTTCAAATGCTATTCCAAAAGTCCCCTCCCCCCTGCCCCCTCCCTGCTCCCTTGCCCACCCACTCCAACTTCTTGGCCCTGGCTTTCCCCTGTATTGGGGCATATAAAGATTGCAGTAACAAGGGGCCTCTCCTCCAAATGATGGCTGACCAGGCCATCTTCTGTTACATAA
>LR750033.1:696178-709146 GCA_902729485.2 Mus minutoides | reverse complement strand
CTGGGGGTTCTGTTTAGTTCATATTGTTGTTCCTCTTCTAGGGTTGCAGACCCCTTCAGCTCCTGGTGTTCTATCTCTAGCTTCTCCAATGTGGGCCCCGTGCTCCCTCTTATGGATGACTGTGAGCATCCACTTCTGTGGGAGTCAGCTATATCAGGGTCCCTTCAGTAAACACTTGCTGTCCTATGCAATAGTGTCTAAGTTTAGTGACTGATTATGGGATGGATCCCCGGTGGGTTAGTCTCTGTATGGTCCATCCTTTCATCTTAGCTCTAAACTTTGTCTCTGTAACTCGTTTCATGGGTATTTTGTTTCCTATTCAAAGGAGGAATGAAGTATCCACATATTGGTCCTCCTTGATTTTCATGTGTTTTGCAGATTATTTAGCAGCCCATCCAAAAATCATAAAAGCAATACTTAAAGCAGTAAGTCCCAAAATTTGGGGACATAAGCATAACTTATGACATAAACTGACAGCTTATCTAACTATTACTCCCCTTCCCAATGTAAGACACACCAAGAGAAAGCAGTGTTTACTCCATAGGAATCATGTAAAATGTCTCACTTCGAGTGTGTGTGTGTGTGTGTGTGTGTGTGTGTGTGTGTGTGTGTGTGTATTTTTTCCTTTTATTAAAAAAATTGGATATTCTCTTTATTTACATTTCAAATGTTATCTCTTTTCTAGGTCTCCCCTTCAGAACTCCCCTATCTCATCCCCACTACCTCTGCCTCTATGAGGGTGCTCCCCACCCACTTCTGCCTTCCTGCCCTGGCATTCCCCTACATGGGGCATCATAGGGGGAACAACAGTGTCAACAGGCCAGACACCCTGAAGCTCCCAGGGTCTGAACCACCAACCAAAGAGTACACATAGAAGGACCCATGGCTCTGGCCACATATATAGCAGAGGATGTCCTTGTAGGACATCAATGGGAGGAGAGGCCCTTGGACACTATGGGGTTAATGTCTTACTTCTAATCAGTATGCCTATAGGCTCTTAGGATAGCAATTTTAGCTACAGCTCTCCTGAACGCTTTAACTTTGGGTTGGTACATCTTTCAACTAAGGTTTTTGCCTCTGAATACTTGCCATATTTAGTTAACACATCATAGTTGACTCACTGGTGGAACAAATCCTGAAGCATTTGTCTACCCTTATTCATGAGTGGCGCTTATTTCTAGAACAAGGAGGTAAGTACTTTTAGACTTGATTCTCCCAGTGTATTTAAACAATCTGTACCATCAAAAACTCAAGGTATTAATGCTTTGCTTTTTTTTTTTTTTTGTGAACACTCAAAAAGAAAACAATAATTCATTTTAAAACTTTCAAAGTATAAAATCCAAGGTCTTCTTTTGTTGGGTATCCATTTCTTCAAATTTTTTCCAACATTTATTAGATATTTTCTTCATTTACATTTCAAGTGTTATCCAGAAAGTTCCCTATACCCTCCCCCATCCCGGCCCTGCTCCTCTACCCACCCGCTCCCACTTCTTGGCCCTGGCGTTCCCCTGTATTGGGGCATATAAAGTCTGCATGACCAAGGGGCCTCTCTTCCTAATGATGGCCAACTAGGGCATCCTCTTCTATATATGCAGCTAGAGACATGAGCTCAGGGGGTACTAGTTAGTTCATGATTATTCTTCCACCTAGAGGGTTGAAGACCCCTTCAGCTCCTTGGGTACTTTCTCTAGCTCCTTCCTTGGGAACCTGTGTTCCATCTAATAGCTGACTGTGAGCTTCCACCTCCATGTTTGCCAGGCATTGGTATAGTTTCCCCTGAGAAAGCTATATCGGGGCCCCTTCAGCATTATCTTGCTGGCATATGCTATAGTGTCTATGTTTGGTGGCTGATTGTGGGATGGATCCCTGGCAGCCACAGTCATTGGGTCCATCCTTTGGATTCAGCTTCATACATGTTCTCTGTAACTCTTTCAATGTATGCTTTGTTCTTAATTCTAGGAAGGGGTGACCTGTTCACATTTTGATCTTCCTTCTTCTTGAGTTTCATATGTTAAGTAAATTGTATTTTGGGTAGTCTAGGTTTCTGGGCTAATATCCACATATCAGTGACTACATGTTATGTGAGTTCTTTTGTGATTGGGTTACTTCACTCAGGATGATGGCCACCAGATCCACCCATTTGCCTAGGAATTTCATATATTTATTGTTTTTAATAGCTGAGTAGTACTCCATTGTGTAAATATACCAAATTTTTTGTATTCATTCCTCTGTTGAGGGACATCTGGGTTCTTTTCAGTTTCTGGCTATTATGAATAAGGCTGCTATGAACATAGTGGAACATGTGTCCTTATTACCAGATGGAATATCTTCTGGATATATGCCCAGTAGAGGTATTTCAGGATCTTCCGGTAGTACTATGTCCAATTTTCTGAGGAACCACCAGACTGATTTCCAGAGTGGTTGAACCAGCTTGTATTCCCACCAACAATGGAGGAGTGTTCCCCTTTCTCCACATCCACGCCAGCATCTGTTGTCATCTGAATTTTTGATCTTAGCCATTCTTACTGGTGTGAGGTAGAATCTCAGGGTTGTTTTGATCTGCATTTCCCTGATGATTAAGGATGTTGAACATTTTTTCAAGTGGTTCTCAGCCATTCGGTATCCTCAGTTGACAATACTTTGTTTAACTCTGTGCCCCACTTTTTAGTGGGGATATTTGATTTTCTGGTGTCCACCTTCTTGAGTTCTTTATATATATTAGATATCAGTCCCCTATATGATTTAGGATTGGTAAAGATCCTTTCCCAATCCATTGGTGTCCCTTTTGTCCTGTTGACAGTATCTTTTGTCTTACAGAAGCTTTGCAACTTTATGAGGTCCCATTTGTCAATTCTTGATCTTACAGTACAAGCCTTTGCTGTTTTGTTCAGGAATTTTTTTTTTCCAGTGCCCATATCATTGAGGCTTTTCCCCACTTTCTCCTCTATAAGTTTCAGTGTCTCTGGTTTTGTGTGGAGGTCCTTCAACCACTTAGACTTGACCTTAGTACAAGGAGATAAGAATGGACCAATTCCCAGTCTTCTATATGATAGCAGCCAGTTGTGCCAGCACCATTTGTTGAAAAGGCTGTCTTTTTTCCACTGGATAGTTTTAGCTCCCTTGGCAAAGATCAGGTGAGCATAGGTGTGTGGATTCATTTCTGGGTCTTCGATCCTATTCCATTGATCTAACTGTCTGTTGCTGTACCAGTACCATGCAGTTTTTATTATGATTGCTCTGTAGTACAGCTTGAGGTCAGGCATGGTGATTCCCCCAGAGGTTCTTTTATTGTTGAGAAGAGTTTTCCCTAGTCTAGGTTTTTTGTTATTCCAGATGAACTTGCTAATTGTCTTTTCTAGATCCTTGAAGAATTGAGTTGGAATTTTGATGGGGATTCCATTGAATCTGTAGATAGCTTTTGGCACGATTGCCATTTTTACTATATTGATTCTACCAATCCATGAGCATGGGAGATCCTTCCATCTTCTAAGATCTTCCTCAATTTCTTTCTTCAGAGACTTGAAGTTCTTGTCATACAAATCTTTCACTTCCTTCATAAGAGTCACACCAAAATATTTTATATTGTTAGTGACTATTGTGAAGGGTGATGTTTCCCTGATCTCTTTCTCAGCCAGTTCATCCTTTGTATAGAGAAAGGCCATTGATTTGTTTGAGTTAATCCTATATCCAGCTACTGCACTAAAGCTGTTTATCAGGTTTAGGAGTTCTCTGGTTGAGTTTTTGGGGTCACTTATATATACTATCATATCATCTGCAAATACTGATAATTTGAGTTCTTCTTTTCCAATTTGTATCCACTTGACCTCCTTTTGTTGACGAATCGCTCTGGCTAGGATTTCAAGTACTATATTGAATAGGTAGGGAGAAAGTGGGCAATATTGTCTGGTCCCTGATCTTAGTGGGATTGCTTCCAGTTTCTCTCCTTTTAGTTTGATGTTAGCTACTGGTTTGCTGTAATTTTCTTTAATCATGTTTAGGTAAGGGCCTTGAATTCCTGATCTTTCCAAGACCTTGATCATGAATGGGTGTTGGATTTTGTCAAATGCTTTCTCAGCATCTAAGGAGATGATCATGTGTTTTTTATCTTTGAGTTTGTTTATATAGTGTATTACGTTGATGGATTTCTGTATATTAAACCATCCCTGCATTCCTGGGATGAAGCCTACTTGGTCATGATGGATGATCCTTTTGATGTGTTCTTGGATTCCGTTGGCAAGAATTTTGTTGAGTATTTTAGCATTGATGTGTACGGCACGCCTCCCTGCCTCCATTGACCAGCAAGAAAGACATGCCACCTCCGGGATCTTCTCAGTCAGCTTTATTCAGGAGCGCCTTGATAGTTGATTCCAGGGACTCTGGACAGCAGCAGAGCTGCTGCTTTTATACACTCCCAAAGAAGCAGGAGGGGTGTCATAGTGGTTGCTGATTGGTGCACCAAGCCACACCTCATTTGCATGTGGCCCGTTCATTGGTGCAACAAGCCAGAGCCATTAGCATATTTTCCATTCATTGGTACTACAAGCAGTGCCTCATTAGCATATTTTCCCTTGGCGGGTGGCTACTGCCTGAGGAGGGCCTGAGGAAAGTGCTGCGCATGCGCACTAGGCTCTCTTCCCTGGCAGCCTGCCGGTCCTGCGCCATCTTGCAATGGGGCGGAGCCGCAGGCTCCCTGGAGCCGCAGGCCTTCCCTGAGCTAGACAGCCTTCCCGGGAGCCGGCGGGCTGCAGCTTTCCCGAGGCTCCGGTTGCCAGCATGGCCTTTCATGAGGCTCCGGAGGACAGCGAGGCCTTTCCCGAGGCAGCAGCTTCCTACAGATGTTCATAAAGGAAATTGGTCTGAAGTTCTCTATCATTGTTGTGTTTTTATGTGGTTTAGGTATCAGAGTAATTATGGCTTCATAGAATGAATTGGGTAATGTACCTTCAGATTATATTTTGTTGAATGGTTTGAAAAAAACTGGAATTAGATCTTCTTTGAAGGTCTGATAGAACTCTGCACTAAACCCATCTGGTCCTGGGCTTTTTTGGTTGGGAGACTATTAATGACTTCTTCTATTTCTTTAGGAGATATAGGACTGTTTATGTCATTAATCTGAACCTGGTTTAACTTTGGAACTTGGTATCTGTCTAGAAAATTATCCATTTCATCTAGATTTTCCAATTTTTTTTTTTGAATATAACCTTTTGTAGAAGGATCTAACAGTGTTTTGAATTTCCTCAGGATCCGTTGTTATGTCTCCCTTTCATTTCTGATTTTGTTAATTAGGATGTTATCCCTGTGCCCTCTAGTGAGTCTATCCATGGGTTTATTTATATTGTTGACTTTTTAAAAGAACCAGCTCCTGGTTTGATTGATTCTTTGGATAGTTCTTTTTGTTTCCACATGGTTGATTTCACCCCTGAGTTTGATTATTTCCTGCTGTCTACTCCTCTTAGGTGACTTTGCTTCCATTTGTTCTAGAGCTTGCAGATGTGCTGCCAAGCTACTGGTGTAAGCTCTCTCCAATTTTTTTTTTTTTTTTTTTTTTTTTTTTAGGAACTCAGAGCTATGAATTTACCTCTCAGGAATGCTTTCATTGTGTCCCATAAATTTGGGTATGTTGTGGCTTCATTTTCATTAAACTCTAGAAAGTCTTTAATTTCGTTCTTTATTACTTCCTTGACCAAAGTATCATTGAGTAGAGTGTTGTTCAGTTTCCAAGTGAATGGTGATGTTCTGCTACTTATGTTGTTATTGAAGAGCAGCCTTAGTCCATGGTGATCTGATAGGATGCATGGGACAATTTCAATATTTTTGAATCTGTTGAGGGCTGTTTTGTGGCCAATTATGTGATCAATTTTGGAGAAGGTGCCATGAGGAGCCGAGAAAAAGGTATATCCTTTTGTTTTAGGATGAAATATTCTGTAGATATCTGTTAAGTCCATTTGTTTCATAGCTTCTGTTAGTTTGACTGAGTCTCTGTTTAGTTTTTGTTTCCAGGATCTGTCCATTGATGAAAGTGGGGTGTTGAAGTCTCCCACTATTATTGTGTGAGGTGCAATGTGTGTTTTAAGCTTTACTAAAGTTTCTTTAATGAAAGTGGCTGCCCTTGCATTTGGAGCATAGATATTCAGAATTGAAAGTTCCTCTTGGAAGATTTTGCCTTTGATGAGTATGAAGTGCCCCTCTTTGTCTCTTTTGATAATTTGGGGTTGAAAGTCTATTATATTCGATATTAGAATGGCTACCCCAGCTTTTTTCTTCAGGCTGTTTGCTTGGAATATTGTTTTCCAGTCTTTCACTCTGAGGTAATGTCTGTCGTTTTTCCTGAGGTGAGTTTCTTGTAGACAGCAAAATGTCAGGTCCTATTTGTGTATCCAGTCTGATAGTCTATGTCTTTTTATCGGAGAATTGAGTCCATTGATATTAAGGAATATTAAGGAACAGTAATTGTTTCTTCCTGTCATTTTTCTTTTTAGAGTTGGGATTCTGTTCTTGTGGCTGTCTTCTTTTAGGTTTGTTGAAGGATTACTTTCTTGCTTTCTCTAGGGCAGAGTTTCCGTCCTTGTATTGGTGTTTTTCTGTTATTATCCTTTGAAGGGCTGGATTTGTGGAGATATATTGTGTGAATTTGAATTTGTCGTGGAATACTTTGGTTTCTCTGTCTATGGTAAATGAGAGTTTTGCTGAGTATAGTAGCCTGGGCTGGCATTTGTGTTCTCTTAGTGTCTGTATAATCTCTGTCCATGATCTTCTGGCTTTCATAGTCTCTGGTGAGAAGTCTGGAGTAATTCTGATAGGCCTGCCCTTATATGTTACTTGACCTTTTTCCCTTGCTGGCTTAATATTCTGTCTTTATTTAGTGCGTTTGTTGTTCTCTTTATTATGTGTCGGGAGGAATTTCTTTTCTGGTCCAGCCTATTTGGAGTTCTGTAGTCTTCTTGTATGTTTATGGGCATCTCATTCTTTAGGTAAGGAAAGTTTTCTTCTATTATTTTGTTGAAGATATTTGCTGGTCCTTTAGTTTGATAGTCTTCCTTCTCATCTACTCCTATTATCCTTAAGTTTGGTCTTCTCATTGTGTCCTGGATTTCCTGGATATTTTGTGTTAGGATCTTTTTGCATTTAGCATTTTCTTTGATTGTCTTGTCTATGCTCCATATAGAATCTTCTGTGCCTGAGATTCTCTCTTCTATCTCTTGTATTCTGTTGCTGATGCTCATATCTATGATTCCTGATTTTTTTTTCCCTATGGTTTCTATCTCCAGGTTTATCTCCTTTTGGTTTTTCTTAATTGTTTCTACTTCCATTTTTAGATCCTGGATGGCTTTGTTCAATTCCATCACCTGTTTGGTATTGTTTTTCTGTAACTCTCTAAGTTTTTCCTCTTTAAATGCTTCTAATTGTTTATCTGTGTTTTCCTGTATTTCCTTCTTATAGTCCTCCATCATCATGATGATGCGTGACTTTATATCCATGTCCTGCTTTTCTGGTGTGATGTTGTATCTAGGACTTGATGTGGTGGGTGAGTTTGGATCTGGTGATGCCAAGTCCCCTTGGACTCTGTTGCTTCTGTTCTTATGCTTGCCTCCTGCCATCTCTGCCAGAGGAGGAGACCTGGCTTTGGTGCAGACCAGAAAGGACCCGCTGTTCTGCCCTGGGCCTTTATCAATCTCCTGGCTGATGTCTCAAGTTCCACGAGCTTGGCCCGGAACAGAGGCTGTGTTCCCCTGCTCACCTCAGGTCCCAAGATAGCTTGGGGAGTCCCGAAAGAGCCTAGGAGAGACCCCAGCCTGTGCTGGGTGGGCTGGACCAGACAGGAATGGAGGGGCTGTTCTGCCCTGGGCCACTATCAATCTTGAGGCTGGTGTCTCAGGTTCCAAGAGATTGGGCTAGAACAGAGGCTGTGTTCCCCTGCTCACTTGAGGTCCCGAGATAGCTTGGATGGTCCTGAAAGAGCCTAAGAGAGTGCACAGCGCCTGAGGCCAGAGCCCTGAGCTCTTGATGTGATCTTAAAGTCCTGGGATTGCTGGGCTCAGAGGAAAGATGGCGGGGTGGGGGGTGCTCTGGCTGTGAGAGGCCCAGCCTCTGGTGGGGTAGAGTTCTCCAATCCTGCCCCTGCGTGCAACTGCTGACCCACTGCTCCCAACACCACCTCTGCACTCCACTCACATGTAACCCCAATGCGATCTTAAAGTCCTGGGGTGTGGGAAGCACAGGACAGGCCCTAGCTGTGTCCGCTGGGCTCAGAGGAAAGGTGGCTGGGTGGGGGGTGCTCTGGCTGGGAGAGGCCCAGCCTCCTGTGTGGCAGAGTTCTGTGATCCTGCCCCTGGGGGCAACTGCTGACCCACTGCTCCCAAAACCTCTACTGCACTCCACTCATGAGTAACTCCGATGCAATCTTAAAGTCCTGGGGTGTGGGAAGCACAGGACAGGCTCTAGCTACGTCTGCTGGGCTCAGAGGAAAGATTACGGGGTGGGAGGTGCTCTCTTCTTCATATTTTTAATGAAATTCTATATAATAACATTTCTCCCCATCCTTTCCTCCTTTCATATGCCTCTATAGGTATTTCCCTACTCTTACTTCAAATTTATGGCCTCTTTTTCCACTGATAATTGTTTCATGCATATACATATTTGCATAAACATACATGTTCCTAAATGTAATCTGCTAATCTATATACTAAAATTACACACACACACACACACACACACACACACACACACACACACACATTTTTAAAGGTTGATCTCTTTTGGGCCTAGAAATCCAATAGGGTATAGTTATTTCTTTTTAATTGAAGTGTAGTTATTTCTTTTTAATAGAATTATTACCTCATGGAAGAGTGTATATGTTCAAAATAATTCATAAGAACATTGCAAGACTTATGGTTCTCCTCTTGTAATTCAAATAAACAGTAAACAATTGAGGTAAAAAAAAGGTATATTGAGGAAAATTGTGGTTAAACTAGTTTTAAGATCCCCACATAATTCTTATAATACAGCCATATTGAAGAATAACCATACATATATGGCCTTTTAGTAATTACAGGAGTTACTAAAACTTGCAACAATTCCTTATTTAACAAAATAAATTTGGATGAAAACTTTTATTTTCATATTATTTGTCTATTTTCAGTGACCTAATTGTAGTCAATAAATTTTTCTTTAGATCTTTCCAGGATAAGTCAAATGACATTTTTCTATATTCATGTAAACTACATTTATTCTAAACCATAAATATGAACTTGCATTGTTAGTCCATAATTTAACTTTTTTGAGCTGAACAAGTGTTTCACCAGTTAAGAATTCCTATTGATTTTGATCTTGAAGAAGATGCAACTGCACCCACTACGTATGTGAAAGAGCTTACAACTGACTATAAATACAGGCCTAGAGGAATCCAAAAGATCTTGCCTAGGCGATGGAAGCACTCACAAGCATACATACACTTATAGACTCAAACCCATGAAAACATAAGTTTAAAATTAATTTTCAGGAAATACTATTCGTTCAAAGTTTCACATAAAATTTATGATCTCAATACAAAAACAGAGGCAGATAGGAACCAAAGTACTAAGGAAGGGGCTGGGGAGTAAGCTAAGCTGTTAAGAACTAGAGGATCCTCATCTAACACTTAGCACCATCATGGTGGTTACCGTTAAGTAACAGTAGTTATGGATATCCCGATACCCTACTCTGGACCAGAACAGCAATGCACATGTGTTGGACAACATACTTGCAGGCAAAACTCAAAACCCACAGAATGAAATAAATAAATAGCAGAAGATATACTAAGGAAAAGTAAGAAGAGAATAGTAAAGAATATGGGCAGGGTTTAAAAGCAAATGACAAAAATAATTAGACTTCGTTAAGCAGTGAATAATCCAATGGTAGAAAATAGTATGGAATTCATAAGTAACAATCACCTACTATGTGGAAATGTTGCCCTGCTACTAGCAAAATCCTCTGATAATTTTTTTTAAAGAGCAGTTAATATGTTTTGGTTTCATTTCATGTAGTTAAGGTGAAATGTTTCTCTTAAGGAGATGTAAATCCATGTTATAAAATATCAGAATAGTTGGGTGGTAGATATCATGCCTTTTCTATCAGTGCAGACTATAATGGAGAAAATGGAGGCCACCATTCTACACATTTACACTGACTTATTCTAGTTACCAATGGACCATATGTTTAAGCAACCACTGTTTCAAGTACTGAGATGAGACCTATAATCACCATAACAGAAAGCAAAGCTCCCACTGACTTCATATAACACACACTTCAATTTGAGGGAGAAAGTTTGAAAAAAATATATGAGACAAGTAAGTATTTATGACTTCTCAGTTTGGGCTATTTTGACAATTTTGATATTAATTGAGTTTTTATATTGGCATTCCTTTATTTTTCTCATTTACGTAAATTTAAAATAAGTACTCATTTTTACATATAAAATTACTTCCCTAATGCCTTAATGTGTCCCTACAAAGGGAACACTTTAAGGGAAAATTCACTGTTCACATAGGTGGAATGACATGACTCAAACATTCACAAACTCGTCAAGCACACCAGACACATTTTCTTTTCTAAATTGCTATCATTCTTTGAACAATTGTTCTGAAGTTTGACTCTGGAGTACCTTGATATTCCCCTTGTTTGAAGTGCTAACCTCCCAGCTAATAATTTTGACCTTCAGAGATTCGTTCTGTTTAGGTTTGATGAACTTCCTGTGAAGAAAAGGCACTGCTCTTTTCTTTCTGTGGCCACATAATAAATTTTCAGCTACTGGCGTTCAAGGCTGTAATGTCACCAAGGGTAGCTTTCTTCACAGCTGAATGATTATAATCAGCTGATAACTGACACTGTTCATTATTTGTTTTGGAGTATTTTTCTTCTCAAGCAAAATGTATCAGTTTATGTAAGGTTTTTAAATGAATAACATGTGCTAGTTATTGATAACAAAGAAATCCTTAAGTAGTGTGCCTGATAAATAGAGCCTTGATTATGAGAAGCACAATCTCCTAATTTTTTACAGCCTACTGAGAAAATGATTATTAGATGTGGTGAAAATCTCTACCAAGCGCTCAGTCAGAGCAATGAAAATCTATATTCCAGCAGTGAATACTTTCCATTTGATATTTGCCTCCCTTCCCTCCCCTCCATTCCCCTTAATCAGAAGGGAAAACACTTTCATAAGCCATCAACGATTTCAATGCAAGTTTCTAAGGAGAATTAATTTAAAGTTTTTTCTGCTCTCAAGGAAAAATAAAGGAGAATAAAAATGGTGCTTATTTTTAGTCATTGTAACATTCGCATATTGTCTTATGCTTGTCTGTCTGTGTGGTAAAAAAAAAAGTAAAATGAAAAAAATCTCAATATGGAGGCATAGATAATTGGCAAATGGCAAGAGGGAGGTTCAATTAGTTCAGATTATTAACAGAGACATGCTGCATCTGGTCGTGGCTGAGTCTGTTTGTCCAGAAAGATCTATCAAATAAATGATTAAAATCAAGACCCAACAGATGTGCATCTCTCCACACAGGACCCTTTCTCTCAAATGCATCAAAATGCAGTGAGTTTCATCTGAGATTTTTCTTCCCCTTAATTATAGAACTCAAAGTCGAGATTTGGAAAATAACGTGGAAAAAGACATCTGTACATGTTTATTTACGTTTTCCCCCTTGCATTTTGCCTTTGCTGCAGTAGAGTGATGCAGAATGAGAAACAGTTTGTATTCTTTCCTTTTGCTTGCAGCCCTGAAGGAAAACCTGCTGGGATTGGCTGCAGATGGTTTCATTGCCAGAGAAGAATGTGCCTCCTCTTGGCTGCCTGCTCTGTATGCATGATCAAGCCCCAGTCAATGCTTCATGTGCCTCATTAACTGTGGGACAGGAAGAAGTATGATGTTCCCAAAATACATGCCCTTTTCTCCAGCTAAGACCAATATTATGAAAATGAAACACTTAGAAATTGGAAGTATATATACTTTTAAAATATGTTTATAGTCAAACTTGCAGTCCTTTTATTGAGCTAACAGTTAACAGCTGACAAAGCATTATTAAAGAGGAACATTAGCACACATTTCCTTGTTTACTTCATATTGGATTGAACTGGAAGGGGAAACATAACATTTCTTAGACATGAACAAAAAATAAACAAGGCATGTTTTAAAAAGAAAGCTACAAACCCTCTGAAAGGAAACCCGGTCTTATTATCAAATGGTACTAATTGGTTGAAGATGACTGTACAGCAGACTGGTGTCCAAGCAAATATGTTAAACTAAGTGTACCAATTTCAAATTTAATATTTCCAAAATTAGTTTTAGGATTAGTTTGGAAATAAAACTTGCTAAACTCTTGCTATACACAGGTACTTAATCTTTATATTTCATATATATGATAGTTATTATCCAAAAATTTCATCGGCAAAACTAAAAAACAAAATGCTTAAAGTTTAAAATTTACTTGAAACCCATCCAATATGGTGAGGTTTCAAGAGCAATATTTTCTCCTTCATGGTGATGAATATATACAGCTTTCTGTGATACTGTGTTTTCTGTGAATGCAGAGCAAAGCAAACAAAAAGTAGGTTGGCCACAAAGTACATAAACCAGGGAATGCTCTATCATTCCTTACATAGAATATTAAATATTAATTCTCAGAATGGAAGAGAATATGATGCAAGAGCTAAGTTGCTTTCATCACTGAGGCTTAGACACTTTGATTTTAGCTGAAGCAAAAATTTCATTCTGGTTTAATTCATTAGCATTTCGCTAAAATAAATTAACATAACTATAATAGGAAATAAAATCAAAGAAAGAACATTTAATGCACAGAATATTCTAAAGAACAATCACTATTCTAGAATAAATATCTAACTCATTTTCTGAGTTTTGTCTCATGTAGCTACTTAAAAACTGTTTAATAGTTTTATCTATAGTCATACTATTTCAGATTTCCCATAGATTC
>LR750033.1:650294-696078 GCA_902729485.2 Mus minutoides | reverse complement strand
TGTGTGTGTGTGTGTGTGTGTGTGTGTGTGTGTGTGTGTCTGTGTGTACATATAAAAATGTATTTACTCCTAAATATAATAACCTCAGTCTCCATAATGAAATTGCATGTGTGTTTTCAGGGCTGTCTATGTGCTCTTCTCAGAGAAAGATTATTTTTCAGTTTCTCCAAAATCGTAGGTTAATTGAAGTTGCAGTCCATGTGTCATGTTCTTTTCCTATGCACTGTTTTGGGCTGTTTAATTTGTCACTCTTGCTTAGCTCCTGTTCAGGCAGTCATGTTCATGGGCCATTTTGCACTTAGTTTCTGATATCATGAGAAGACTGTCTCACAGCTCACTTTATAGCTCTTACTGTCTTCATGCCAGTTCTTCTTCAGTGTTCCATGAAATATAGGTATAAGTTGTTTTGTACATGTATACTTTGAAGATAATCTCCAACCCTGCATTTTGATTTCTTGGGGTTTTCTATAATGGAGTCCTTCTTTTGCAAAGCAAAGTTTACCTGACAGAGTTTAATACTACTCTAGTCATTTATTTTAGTTTTATTCTGGCTTAATAAAATTCTGGTGGCGCCAAACGCAGACACTATTGCATATGCCAGCAAGATTTTGCTGAAAGGACCATGAAATATCTGTCTCTTGTGAGGCTATGCCAGTGCCTGGCAAATACAGAAGTGGATGCTCACAGTCATCTATTGGATGGAACACAGGACCCCCAGTGGAGGAGTACCCAAGGAGCTGAAGGTGTCTGCAACCCTATATGTGGAACAATATGAACTAACCAGTACCCACAGAGCTCATGTCTCTAGCTGCATGTGTAGCAGAAGATTTCCTAGTTGACCATCATTGGGAAGAGAGGCCCCTTGGTCTTGCAAACTTTATATGACCCAGTACAGGTTAACTCCAGGGCCAAGAAGTGGGAGTGGGTGGGTAGGGGAGCAGGGTGGTGGGTGGGTACAGGGGATTTGCAGGATAGCATTTGAATTGTAAAGGAAGAAAATATCTAATAAAAAAATTAAAAACCTTCAATACCTTATCATTCATACTTTATGTATCCCCTTTTTATGAGTGTTGGCCTTTATGTATGTAGATCCAGCACTTGTTTGGGTATAGACTGTGAGACACAAAAGAGGACACTGGATCCCCTGTAACTGGAGTTATAGAGAGTTATAGGCCAGCATGTACATGCTGGTATAGAATCCCAGTCTTCTGGAGGAGTAACCAGTGTCTTATAACTGCTGAGCCTTACCTCCAGCTAGTTTTAATATACATTTAAGATATAACTCCAACCATAAATAGTTCAGTATATGCCAAATAAAGACACTAATTAAAAAATGCTGTTGGCTATTAATTTTGTAATAATCATTTTATCAGTCTGATTTTTAGGTCTCAGAATGCAAAGTATCTTAAGTCTAACACACATGTCTTTCTACTACAGAAGCACAAATTACTTTTTTCAGTATAATTTAAGATATTGTATATTAGATTGTAGTGTAGATTCCTATCTGATTTACTTATTCATTATATAACATTACTGTATCCCTATTAGGATAGGTATTTAATTTTAAAAATTCTATTTGTATAGGTCTTTTTCTTGTATGTATGTCTGTGTGCTAGTTGTGAACCCTAGAGTTGAAGACACAGCTTATGTTGAGGTAGGACATAAACTTATATAATATTGGTCTAATAGTACTGGAGGTTTAGTTGTATTGTTTGTTTAAATATAAGACAGATTAGCCAAATGAAAAGTTTTATGTGTACTGATATTGTAACTGAACTCCCTACTTTCTATTTTTTCAGCCTTTAGGTGAATATTGATATAAGACACTTTCTGCTACAAATTTGAATCTCTTAAACTCCCAGATGAAATTATTGTTCTGCTTCTCTCTTTTGTAAGCCAGTAATTCAACAATGATAACTGTGCTCTCACATTTATACAGAAGAGAACTGTCATACTAAAATTTGAAAACATCAGTGCTACTTTATAAAATTGCATAGCAGATATTAAAACAAATATTTGTCATATTCAAAGATATGATTTAAAAAATCATCTTTTCCCATGTTGAAAGCATCAGAAGAGTTTTAGTATTTTCATTATAAAATATGACTGTGTTGTAAGCTTGGATATGTGTTTACCTCCTAAGTACTAATTAAGATTAATATTATAAAAAATAGACAACTACAGTGAGTGGATATGCACTTCACTGTTTGAATAATTCTATTTACATACCTCTCTGTATAAAATACTTGTACTTATTGTGTACAAGTTTGTAGAGTAAGCTCACAATTGTTTTACCTCGGTAGAAACCATGGCTTTATGAGGTTATATTGCCATAAGCACACTTAGGTTCATTACTTAGTTTTGGAACTGTAAGAAGTTGTGTGAAATAGGTAACAATATTTACTGAGTAGCTGGGTAGCAATAAAAGCTAAACCTACAAAATTAGCTTGAAGTTATTTCCTTTATTATTGTTCAAATTTGAAAATCTCCTCTCTATATAATAATGACCAAATAGTACAAGATAGCTATGTAATCAAATAATCTTAAATAAGAAATAAAGCATACATTGTTTTATTACATTAAATTTTCTCAGATACACATTTTTAAATAAAAGATAAATTAAGTAAAATCATAAATAGTGTTTGTATTAAATCATAACTCTTTCCCTTTATATCAAACTACAATTCATACCATATATATATGTCTGTTAGTGTCATATATAATTATTGACTCAGGGAAAGATTTATAATTGATATTATATTTAAATACAATTATCTATATATCCTTTAATATATGTCAACAAAAATATGTGTAATCCCAAACATTCTAGACAAAAAAAAAAAAAAATCATAGTTACTAAACAACTTTATTTAAATACTGCCAGTCTGGATACCTTCAAATTTGCATTAAATTTAAATAGTTTTACTTTCTTATCCCCTACATCCTCATTCTAGGTATATATTAATGGATAGGAATGTTTTAAGAAGTGAAAAATATGTTTTTAATACACTTAAACCAAATCAATGGCAGGTTTGAAATTCAGGCTTAACATTTGTACATTTTTTTTTAATATTGGTCATACTGAAAAGTACAAATAACATTTCAAGTAACACAGTCAATAAGACAAAAAGACCACCAACAGATTAGGAAAGGATCTTTATCAATCCTAAATCCAATAGGGACTTATATCCAATATATACAAAGAACTCCAAGAAGCTTAACTCCAGAAAATCACATAACCCCAATAAAAATGAGGTACAGAGCTAAACAAAGAATTCAACAGAAGAATACTGAATGGCTGAGAAGCACCTGAAAAAATGTTCAACATTCTTAATCATCAGGGAAATGCAAATCAAAACAACCCTGAGATTCCACCTCACACCAGTCAGATCAAATATTGGCTAAGATCAAATATTCAGGTGACAGCAGATCCTGACGAGGATGTGATGAAAAAGGAACACTCCTCCATTGCTGGTGGGATTGCAAGCTGGTACAAACACTCTGGAAATCAGTCTGGCAATTCCTCAGAAAATTGGACATAGTACTATGGGAAGATGCAGCAATACCTCTCCTGGGCATATAACCAGATGTTCCAATTTGTAATAAGGACACATGCTCCACTATGTTCATAGCATCCTTATCTATAATAGCCAGAAGCTGGAAAGAACCCAGATGTCCCTCAACAGAGAAATAGATATAGAAAATGTGGTACATTTACACAATGGAATACTAATCAACTATTAAAAACAATAAATTTATGAAATTCTTAGACAGATTGATGGAAATGGAGGATATCATCCTGAGTGAGGTAACCTAATCATAAAAGAACTCACATGATATGCACTCACTGATAAGAAGATATTAGCCCAGAAACTTAGAATATCCTTGGATACAATGTGCAAGACACATGAAACTCAGGAAGGGAGACCAAAGTGTGGATACTTCGTTCCTCCTTTGCTATGTCCACTCCAGTGCTGTCTGCTTGGTAGGCCTAAGGGCCTGAAAGCAGTCACAAGAAGAGTTTCAAGGAAACTTTGTCTCCTGGAACCTCGGCATTCCCTTAGCCCGTATACTCAGACACTGTCCCTGCTTTAGTCTGGTGTATGAATCCATGTGCTTTCTTTCAGTATTGTTTTGTTATAAGTGCCTTTAAGGATTGATTTTTGACATAGCTAAGCCTCCACCAGTGTTCTAATGGTTCCTAGAAAATCCTTGAAGCTGATGGTGAGTTTGGAATTCAGTAAGAATATTATCTATTCAGTAACATTCAAATTCACTTCTAGTAGAGACACTGAAAATTACAAAGGCATTACCAAGTACAGAGCTAGGAAAGCTCAGGGCTAGTCTGCATTGTAATTACTTAGGACCATAGCCAAGTCACATTCAAACACAGGAATACACAAAAACCTAGCAAATAGATGGGTTGTCGCATGAAAGAATTAGTGGAAGGGAATTCCCCTAGTACAGGTTTCTTCACTAGGCGCAGAGGAATAGCATAATCAGATATTTTTACACTGCCATTAAATAATACTGTATTAAATTTGACATGCTATAGAAAAATAGCCATTAATTGAAAGGGCATGGTAAGGGTACTCTGAAAATTCTATTTTAATTAATACATATATATGTATATATTATTTTCAATCTAAATTTTCTTACTAATAACTTTTTTCATTAATCTTTCTAATAGGTAAATTTTGCTTCTTTTACAATAATTTTTAACACTCATCTGTAATCTATCCTTTGGTGAGTGTCTTAGTCAGGGTTGCTATTCCTGCACAAACATCATGACCAAAAAGCAGTTGGGGAGGAAAGTGTTTATTCAGCTTACACTTCCATACTGCTGTTCATCACCAAGGAAGTCAGGACTGGAGCTTAAGCAAGTCATGAAGAAGGAGCTGATGTAGAGGCCTTGGAGGGATATTCCTTATTGGCTTGCCTCCCCTGGCTTGCTCAGCCTGATCTCTTATAGGATCCAAGACTACCAGCCCAGAGATGGTCCCACCCACAAGGGGCCTTTCCCCCTTGATCACTATTTGAGAAAATGCCCCGCAGCTGGATCTCATGGAGGCATTTCTCCAAGTGAAGCTCCTTATTCTCTAATAACTCTAGCTTGTGTCAAGTTGACACAAACCTAGCCATTACAGTGCATAATTGCTTTATCAAGTAATTATTGCATTGGAAAAATATCTTTACTTATTTTTATGCAACTTATGAGTTACTGGTGCTGCATATTAATTATAAATTTGTCGGCTACAAATACTAGATCAATATTTTAAAAATCTTCACTGTGAACAGAATGCAAGCTGTTCATGTTTCTATGTCCCTGTGAAAATTATGATACCTAGTTTGTGTTGAAAAGATATTCAGAATTTTTCTTTTTAATAATTATTAGTAAATATTTCCTCTTTTTAAATTCTATCCCATATGAAGAACATTTATTCAGAATATTTGTTACATCATGTCTACATTCTCAAATGTATGATATTTAATGAATATTCCATTTTTGCTTGTATTAATTATAAATGAGAGGGTACTGACCCACAGTTTCTATAGGATAAACAAATTTTCTTGAGTGTCCTGTTTTTCATCTGTGCACTGGTGACCTCTCACTTTAATGTCAATAGCAGAGAAAGTTGTAAGTTGGTACAGAAGAGATTCCTCTGATACTCAAATGTGCTCATTAGATATTAATGTATATCTATTAGCAGTTGTGTCAAACTTAGTCCTTGATTTTCTATACAAAATTAGAAACTAAGAATGCAAAGGCGGGCGTGGTGGTCCACGCCTTTAATCCCAGCACTCGGGAGGCAGAAGCAGGCAGATTTCTGAGTTCGAGGCCAGCCTGGTATATAAAGTGAGTTCCAGGACAGCCAGGACTACACAGAGAAACCCTGTCTCGAAAAACAAAATAACAACAACAAACAAACAAACAAACAAACAAAACAGAAACTAAGAATGCAGTCTGTACTATTAGTGGTAAGAGGGAAAAAGATCTTAAGGGAAGGGGGACATTAGAATACTGGTGATTTATGGAGAAAAAGCAAACTATGGGTTAAAAGGTTTAAATGAGGAAAATTACTGGTGGTTAGGGCATGCATGGGATTGGGAAATGACTTAATTAGTGGTTTATTGCTGTGAAGAAATACCATAACCAATGCAACTCTTATAAAAGAAAACATTTAATTGCTGCTGTTTTACAGTTTTAGAGGTTTAGTCCATTATCATCATGGCAGAAAGCATGGCAGCATGCAGGCAGACATGGTGAAGGAAGAGCCAAGATTTCTGTCTTGATCTAAAGGCAAATGTGTGAGACTGTCTTCTGCTGTCAGACAGAAAGAGGGTCCCATATGCAAGCTTTCAAGGAGAAGGCTTCCTTCTGCCATGGGTTGAGCTTGGGCATAGGATCTCAAAATCTACCACTCATTTTGCACCACAAGGTCATAACTATTCCAACAAGGCAACACTTACTAATAGGGCTACATCCCATTGGCCAAGCATATTCAAAAAACAGTATAAAATTCAATTCCCTGACCTTCACAGGCTTCTTAAAATACCCAAGTCTATGGGAGCCATATCTAGCCATAGCATAATGCAAAATACAGTCCCCAAACATCATAGCTAGAATATACTATGCAAAACCAAAAAAGCAAAACCAAAAACCAGCTAGGTAAGCTCCAAATTCTGCATCTCCATGTCTTATGTCAAAATGTTCTTCAAATTTCCTACTCTTTACAGTTTGTTGAGTGCAACACAATTCTTTCTGTTTGGCTGGTTCAACTTAGGACTAGCATCTGAAATTTTCTGGAATCTTCTGCTGCAAGAAGGCTCTCTTCCCATTGCCAATCCTCAACTTCTTGGCATAAACCTTCAGTTCTAGACTGCCAACTATGACTGAAGCTGCACCTTCACCAATGGCTTTCTTGGCCTCTCACTTTTCCAAGTCTCAAATGTTCTCCATGATATTTTCCTGCCTTCAAAACTAGCACCAACTGAGTGATTCTTACACATTACCAAGGCCAGCTGCATCACCAGATACAGCCTTTGGGTTTCTATGGAATATAGCTTCTTTGTTCTCTCTGAAAACACTTCCAAGAAGATTTAACCTGAGTGGTGCTGGTCTCTTCTTAATCACTGTTAATTTCTTAGCTCTAGCTTATCAGCATCAATTGGCCCAGTAGTCCCCTCTATTCTGGACTCTAAAGTAAGGCAACAGGGCTGATACTGCTGATTTCTGCTACTTTCTGGGGCTGAAACATTGCACATCTTGTCCTAATACATTATCACCAGATTTCTGTTTTCCACTGACTAAGTCTATCTTAGAACTTGCTCGGAGGATTGACCTAGAATTCAGAAAACTACATGGCTCTGTCTCCTGAATGTTGGGATTAAAGTTGTGAACTACTTAAGCTTTTTTTTTTTTTTTTTTTTTTTTTTTTTTTTTTTTTTTTTTTTTTTTTTTTTTTTTTTTTTTTTTTTTTTTTTTTTTTAATTATTTTTTCTTTATTAGATATTTTCTTCATTTACATTTCAAGTGTTATCCAGAAAGTTCCCCATACCCTCCCCCAACCCTGCCCTGCTCCCCTACCCACCCACTCCCACATAATGGCCCTTGCATTCCCCTGTACTGGGGCATATAAAGTCTGCATGACCAAGGGGCCTCTCTTCCCAATGATGGCCAACAAGGCCATCTTCTTCCATATATGCAGCTAGAGACATGAGCACAGGGGGAACTAGTTAGTTCATGTTATTCTTCCACCTATAGGGTTGAAGACTCCTTCAGCTCCTTGGGTACTTTCTCTAGCTCCTTCCTTGGGAGTCCTGTGTTCCAACTAATAGCTGACTGTGAGCATCCACTTCTGTGTTTGCCAGGCACTGGTATAGCCTCCCAGGAGACAGCTATATCAGGGTCCTTTCAGCATTATCTTGCTGGCATATGCAGTAGTGTTTATTTTTGGTGGCTGATTATGGGAAGGATCCCTGGCAGCCGCAGTCACTGGTTGGTCCATCCTTTTGATTCAGCTTCACACATGATCTCTTTTCTACTTGGATTTTGCTCTATACCTGGCTGGCCTTGAACTCATAGATCTGTCTGTCTCTAGTGGGATATACTACCGTTCCTGAAACTAAGCTTTTCATAGACTCTGTTCCCTAAGATTCAGATCTAAAAACTATGTGCTCCACTTCTGGATTGAAGTGCATTTCATATTAAAAGTAGAAATGAAAACAGTAATAATGCCTAACGTGATATAACTATTCCTTCTTCAGTTGCATTCAATATAAGCAATAACTTAGCTTCCACAGTTTCACTATTCCCTTAATCTGTTTATTTGCTTGAATGTGGGATCTGCTCCACTCCACTTCTTGGTGACCCTTTATTCTTTGAACCATACATTTTTGTACAGTTCCCTTTCAAAGCTTTCTACACTTGATCAAACATGTTCTTCATGAGTGTAACTATAGAACAAAGTCTCTGCTGGGCTTCTAAGGCTTCCATTCTCAGAGCAATTCATGAAAATCTCTTTATGTTAGCCTCAGGTAGACTTTTTAGAGAAGAGAAAAAAGCAGGAACATGTTTCACCAAAATATGCCCCAAGAACAGTATTTAGGACACATACTGAAATTCTTGTCCATAGAATCTCTTGTGCCAGGTTTGTAGAGTTGAAATCATGCTCAGAACAATATCTTCCATATTTTCAGTAGGGTACCCAATCAAGCCCCACTTAAAGCATACTGTGGCTTTCCAGATCCAAACATAAGCTTGGTCAGGTCTATCAGAGCAATACCTTAATCTTGGTATCAACTTCTGTCTTAGAGAGGGTTTTTATTGCTGTGAAGAAATATCATGACCAAGGCAACTCTTTTTTTTTTTGGTTTTTCGAGGCAGGGTTTCTCTGTATAGCAATGGCTGTCCTGGGGCTCATTCTGTAGACAAGACTGGCCTCGAACTCAGAAATCCACCTGGCTCTACTTCCCAAATGCTGGGATTAAAGGCATGCACCACCACTGCCCTGCTCAAGGCAACTCTTAAAAGAGACATTTAAGTAGGGTTGGCTTACTTACAGATTCTGAGGTTTACACCAATATCACCAAGGTGGAAGTATAGCAGCATCAAGGCAGGCGTGGCACTGGAGAAACTGAGAGTTCTACATCTTGTTCTAAGGCAAACAAAAGAAGATTGACCCTGCAGGCAGCTTGGAGGAGGGTCATAAAACTCACACCCACAGTGAAACACTTCTATCAAGGCCACACCTACTCCAACAATGCCACACTTGCCAATAGTGCCACTCCCTGGCCCAAGAAGTACATTTAAACTACTACATCAGTTTACATATACATTGTTCATCCCTGTCTTATATACTCCCACATCTCTAGCTACCATATTCCCATGAGATACATTTTGGTAAGTTGTATGTGAGGGTCTGTTTGTTTGTTTGTTTTATATTCTCTTTTTTTCTGCACCATATCATGCTATGCAGGCATTTAACTTCATCTCTAATCACCCTTTGAATTGGATAGTTTTCTATCAACTTGACCTAAGTTAAAGTTATTTGAGAGAAAAGAACCTCAATTAAAAAATATAACTTCATAAGGTCAGGCTGTAGGTAGTTCTCTATGGAATTTTTGTAATTAGTGATTTATGGGGAAGAGCCCAGCCCTTGTGGTTGGTGCTATCCCTGCGCTAGTGATCCTGGGTTATATGAGAGAGCAAGCTGAGCCAGCAATGAGGAGCAAGTCACTAAGCGGGAGCCCTCCATAACCTCTGCATCATATCTTGCCTCCAGGCTCCTTCCCTGCTTGACTTCTTGCCCACACTGCCTTTGAAGATGAACTGTGATATGGAACTATGAACAAAATAAACTCCCTTTTTCCTAACTTGCTCTCAATCATGATTTCTCATTCCAACAATAGAAATCCTAACTACTTTTAAGTTTAAATACTGTATTTTTATTGCTTATAAGCCCTAAAAATCACCTGTATATTTACTTTTGATATAAGTGTAGAACTTTAGTACCATCTTTAATCACTTTGAAATCATATCTAAAGGTAATGATGCTTGTTTAATTTACTGTTTTATTTCTCAGTACATACTTAACTTATTTCCCCTTTTATAAAACACAATAGTCTAGTAAACATTTGTTGGATGACTCTGAAGCAGTTGTCATATTTGCTTTTATTTTTTAACTTATTAATTAATAAATTATCAATTTAAAAATTATTCAGACACATAATAAATTTTAACCAAATTACTTCCCTTTCCTGTACTTCATTTTTCTCCCTATCTTCTCCATTATTTTTTTCTAATCCAATTTTATTTGCATTTCTTTATTAACATGTTCTTCTCAGTGGTAAGGCTGTTAAGAGTTAGCATTATAAATAAGAATATCTGTAATGACTATTCCTGGTTGTCAATTTGACTACATCTGGTATGAATTACGGTCCAGAAATGATCTTGATCTAGATCTTGAGGCTGTAGGACACAAATTTCTAACCTGGATCTTCACATGGAGATCTTGATGCAGAGTGACCATAAAAAGCTTAGGCCCAGGCAAAGCACTACTTATCTTTAATCCCAGGAGATCCAGGTAAGCAGATATCTGAGTTCAAGGTCAGCCTGGGACAAATTAAGTTCCAGATCCAGGCATGGTGAAACACATCTGTAATCTGGGATACACCTTCTTTTGGAGGCCTACATAAGGATATTAGAAGAAGGAAGAATCTCTCTTCAATTGCTTACACTTTCTTGCTAGCACATCTGTCGCAACCTACTTCTACAAAAGACCAGCTAAAACAACTAGCCTTGAGGGACTGAGCAACTACAAGATTCTTGGACTTTCCATTCATGGACCATTGTTGGGTTAGATAGAATTCAGCCTAAATCATTAGAATAAATTCCCTTAATATATACAGACAGTCTCTAAATTATGTTACTCTAGAAAATGCTGACTAATACAATGTCCAACTGTGATAATTTTTCACAGCTGTCTGTACACTCTTACTGTTATATTTTGAAAATGGTTAGAAAAAAGAATATACTACATTTAATGTGTAAGGTAACCTGTAATCTTATCATATGTTCTCTTCCGTCATCAACTTTGTTAAGAAAATTTCTATAAATATAAAAGAAGAGTTAACAGGGTTACACATATAACTTGGTGTCAAAACACTAGTATAGCATGTTAAAATACATGAGTTCAATACCCATTCCAAAAAAAGAAATGAAAACCAAACAAGTCAAAAAATCTAAAAAGTAGAATAATTGCCATTTTGCAGAATTAAAAACTAGCTAGATATGTGACATACATAGTTTGAATCTTTCACTTATATTATCCTATGATCGATGGTATGCATTTGTCTGTTGAATTCTAATTCCTATAGCTCAAAAAATGTAATATTATGTGCCAATATCTGACCATTGGCCAGAAATCTGATTCATTTAGAGTTAAAAACTTTCTCAGGTGTGTAACATCACACATGTTTTATTACTTGGATTTTATCTGGTATTCTTATCTATTAAAATAATAGATTTTAGAGAATGGGTTGATAGAACACTGTAGTGCTATGGATGTTTTACAGTTATTTTATATAAGAATATGAAGTTATAAATCAGATATTGCTGAGAACCAGCCATGGCTTTGTCAGAAGTCCTGAAAAAGGGTTTGGGAACAGTGAAAGAAATAATTTAAAGTCAAATGTTGGAGTGCACTCTGACATCCTTCCAATCTGCTTGACATGGATTCCGAGACAGAGATCTGTAGATACACCTTGTCTCTGTAGTTGGTTTGGTTACCATTTTTCTTGAGACAGCTCTCTTATTTTAGAAAAAAATTCTACAAGATCCATGTTTACTCACCAAACAGTTCTTTCTGGGTAGCTCTCTCTTGCAGATGAAAGCCCAGTCTTTTTGATTTACAAACCAGTTCAATGATTTACTTCATGTTTCCTTTTGATTATTCCATGAATTGGCATTTTATGGTCTTAGTCCCTGATACTTAGAAAAAGACAGCAAGTATTTTCTTTTTTTCCACATAGCAAGAAGTACAGAGATCAACCTGCCTTTTTATACACAGATAATCCTGCCACTGTTTCTGGGTTTATACTAACTCTGTCCCCGATGACCTTGAAGGTCTTTTTCTCCTTCCTTAATGTCACTCTCACAAGCATTTTCTTAGTGCTACTGCCTCTGTTCCTTTATGTCCAGGAAGCCCCTATACAATTCATATTGCATCATCATATTTGGCATATTTAAGAAATCATACATTCTTGAACTCATGTTTTCGGAGTTTTTTCCTACATCCCCAAGGGTTGCCTTAAAGGTCACAGCAATTATCATTTTGCTAAAGCTTTTAGACCCACCTCCTGGACTCGAGCAGATCCTAATTATTATGTAGCCATTAACGTTGACAGGGAGAACATTACCTGATAACATTGTTAGTGAGAATATTTTCCAAAGGAGGAACATAAAGTAAATTATACAAAGACACCATAGTCCTAGCAACCATCAACACTCTTGGAGGCCCTCACATTGCTTGTTCTGCTATAGGGGTAGAAAATTTTTCATGCCATTCCTTGCATGGTCATGCAGGACTGGGCAAGATGTGCATCAAAATATTAATTTATGTATATAAGAATGTGCTTTTAAAGCAGTACTTCAAAATTAAATAAGTGCAGTTATATTTCATTATAAAACTTAAGTTATAATAGCTTTATAGTGTACGGCTACAAATTCCATATCATATATATTCCTGCACATGGTAGCCAGCTAAAATTAGTGAAAAATATGAAAAATCAATTAAAATATTTATTAGATTATCAGCTAATGAAGAAGTATGTGCCAAAATAGATGCTTATATATAATAGGAGAATTTTATTATTGCTAATTCCTCTTTATAAATAGGAAGAATTTATCACTAGTCTTATGGAATCCAAAACACGAAGTTAATGGCACAGATCCATGTTTTTTCAAAAACTGTGAAATTGAATATACACAAAGTATGTCCTTAAGTAGATTGAATTAAAAAAAAAAAAAAAACTAAAGTTTATTTGACACTGTTCTTAGACTAGAAAAGTTTATTAGAAAGAGAGAAAAAAAATCCTACAAAAAATGCATGGCTCCTGAAAGGAATGTTTGTTTGATTATATCCTTTTTCCAAATCTATTATTAGCCAAATTGAATTTACAGATCATACACTCGCCTCTGGATAATATGTTCCATTAGTACTTGAGACATAAAAGTAAACATCCTGATCAGTGCATCTTCTTGGACATAAAAGTACAGTAAAAAAAATGACCCATGGAGGATAAGAGTAGCAGCATGATTGGAAAGTATAGCAGGTCTCACGTGCTTTAGAGAAAATAAAGAGAAATATGAAGAAGACAAAGTAAGTAGGAAAGAGGAAGGACAATATAGAGCTAGAGGGTGTATGATGAGATCTGAAACATCAAGGATATTTGAAAATGCTATTTATAGAAGAGGTGGCACAAAGCTTGTACAAATCAGAGGCCAAATATGCTAGTTGATATATAATGTCCATTGGCACAGAAAGAAAAATGTATCTATAAAACCACACGTGGATTGTGAAATGAAAAAAAAAATAAAGCACTATATTGATAACAACTGACATGCTACTTTGTTCAAAGAAAGGGATAGATGTCCCCAATGCCTATAAGAAGATGTACTTGTAGTTGATATTTGCTGAGAGACAGAGAACTAGTTTCCATCATGGACTATTGCCTACATAGGTTGTATCAAACAAATGGTCAGTACTGAACATATGTACATATAAGCAATGCAATGTGAACTCAGAAAGACATATGCTTATATGAGTGAGTTTATGTGTATTTATGTGTGTGTGTGTGTGTGTGTGTGTGTGTGTGTGTACTATTATAAAAGGAAAAGCACTGTAAAAACATAATATAAGCGTCTTTAATATATATTATATATTAACACACACTTATACAAACACACATACACACATATAATCATATATATATATATATATATATATATATATATATATATATATATATGATTCACTTATGTTATATGAGGTGATGATATTTCAAAGAACCATAGATTATCAAGAAATGCCTAGTGCATAAGAAACCTTTTATTTTCTTGTCAGAAGATTCATGGGACTCCTAAAATAATTTAGTTCATTGCTGTTGACCTTGATGCCTCCTAGAACTTGAAGAGCCCTATTACTGAAGTCACTGCCCACTTTGGACACAGCTGTGAAGCCCATGAACCACAATTGTAGATACAGCAAAGCATCCATAATGATTTAATTATGACATTTTTATCTTACAATAAATGATAACTTTTACCTTCAATTGAAAACTGAAGTAATAGGCAAAAATTCCCATCTAGTACTGAAAATTAATTAAATTTCTCTGGCAAGACAAATCATAGAATTTAGAGAGATATCTACTACTGTCATTTTTCCAAGGTAATATTATTTCAGATTATATTCAAAATATGACTGCTATTACTGAGAATATAACTCCATCCCTTCTTCAAACAACCTTCTGTTTTCAGACAAAGGCTACTACAGAAATAAACTACTGGACAAAATGCAGATAGCAATCAATCATAAGTCTGCTAGCCAAAAACCCTTATATATAAGGCTGAGGACATTGCTGAAGAGGGAGCACAAAGTTTTGTTTAAGATGCAGAGTTTCAGAACATCTTCAGGAGAGTCTTCTATATATGGCAGGGATCTGCACAAATAAAATCTCACAAATTCGGTTCTCTAAACAAGAGCACCAGTCAACATGCCAAACCAGATAAGGAAAGTTTTACAAGCCCGAACCCTCAGTGAAGACCTACATGCAATCAATAGTTGCTGAGTGAGAGAAAATAAATCTTTGGTGTGGGTGAAATTATTCAATCACAAGTAGTCAGCATTAAATCCTTGTATATAAGACCAGCCATAAATAACCCCCTCCCTCTTCCTCTCTCTCTCTCTCTCTCTCTCTCTCTCTCTCTCTCTCTCTCTCTCTCTCTCTCTCTCTCTTTCTCTCTTTCTCTCTGTGTATCAAGCCTGATCATACACACACACACACACACACACACACACACACACACACACACACACACAAACACACACAAATGTGTGTGTATTTTGTACTAAAATGTTTAAAGAAGAATTGAAAGGAAATGTGAGGGCACATAGGAAGTGTCTTCTGCTTTATCTATATACTCACATGTTGGATTTCAACTTTCATGGACCTATGCAGAAGTGTCTGTGAGACCTGAGATTTGAGTACCTTAAAGAATGGGGTGGAATACAGTTTAATGCTACAGACAACTTTACTTGAATTTCAGTGCACTTTTATACGCAGACATAAGAAGAAAGTAATGAGTCAAGGGAGGTTGTTTGAGTTTAGAAAAACATGGTCAGAAAAGCATGTAAACAAATGTCAGTAAGCACATATAAATATTAATAGATCAGCCAATTCCTAGAACTTTCTCATGACAGACCACTTTGAAAATAATTGCCTATAATGCACTGTTGATTACATCTGGGGAAGCCCAAACAAAGGAGAAGTCTATATTCAGAATCAGGGTGCACAGATCAGGAAGGGTTATATAGTTATGTTCCAACATACAGCTAGAATAAGCATGTATTATAAAATGAATGTAAACACTTAGTTAATATTTCTACAGATGATGTTATTGGGTATTTATTATTTTTATTTTTTTCAAGTACACTGAAAATTATGACAAAAATATAAATTTGTACTGAAATGTGGTTTGGGGCCCTTTAATCTGGAGATCCTATAAAAACCCACACAAACAGGCTTTTCATAGTTCACTAACTACATTGTGACTTTCAACTAACTTGACAATAAGATTACAAGACACATCTAGAATACCATTCTTTTCCTTTAGAACATGCTGATTCTTTTTCTTTTCTTCATCTTTTCCTTTCTATAGAACATTTTAAAAGGTTCAACTGCTACCAGCTAAATTATCAATAATTAAAGTCAAAAGAATTGTTGCTGTCTCTGAATCAAATGCTTCTTCCCAATTGTCACTGTAACCCACAAAACTTCGATTTATCATTTATATTTTAGGTCAATGTGACAATATCCAGCACATTCTACCCGATCACAATACACTAGTTGCTTTTTCATCTACTAACTTTGTCACTATTGACGATAGTCACATGGCAACTAGCATTTGATGCTTTGTTGGCTGACTTTCTAAACATTATTTTATCTTCCATTATTAAATGACGATCTTAAGATTGATAAAAGTCTACTCTTTTCTTCTTTTACAGCAATTCTCTTAGCTTAACCATTTCAGCGTGATTGTTTAATGAATTATACTAATCAAATTTCAATCACATTCTTAAAGTAACCCAGAAAAGGACAGTAAGGCACTGAACAGTTCAAATGATTCACAGAGGTAAATCTTCTGCTTCACCAGACAAGAGTCTTGAGTTCAAAGCCCCACTGAGCAAAGATAGTCTCTAGTGGAGGAATAGCCATTATCTGAAGCACAGAGCAAGGTAAAAATTTTATTTTTCAACTGTATAATGGATAGTTTCATATAGCTTATATATGTGGTGCTTTAATAAACTTTAATATTGATGTTGTTTGTCATTTTTACTTCATCTGAGATGTATAGGATACAAACAATTTTGATGTTATTTTTAGGCCATTATGGTTTTTAAGATTAAGACTCCATTATATTCATAAAATCATGAATCATATTAATTAATATGTCTATAATCTAAATTTATAAATAGAATTAGCATTATAAAATATACCATTTTATCAATGCTAGCTAAAATGACAAGGATATAAAAATGGTTTTACTTTTTTAATATAAACCATATACTCTGTGTATTAGATATGCTATTTTAGAGACAGTAAAAGAGGTAATACATTGTTGAGAGCATCCTGACACTTGTTTATGAATAGGATATTAAGTGCAAAGAAGGAAATTTGCTGTGACTTTTCAAGACCATCACATAGTTCATCACTGTTTGTGATAATATATGAAACAAAGTGGGTAACTGAGAGAGTTGCATAACTAAAATGATTTTGGTATCATTTTGTGGGTACTTTTTTTTTTTTGGTGTACAACTAGAGCACCAACCCTACCACAAAAGGCACTTGGTATTCCATCTTAACTGCAGCACAAGAAAAAGACCTTAAGTTATCATTTGTGACTATGATAGAGATCCTTAAATAGGATGAATGAAAACACAGACTAACAATGAAAGTAAAACTATCCAAATCCAGAAATTGGAAATAGAATCAATATGGAAAAAGTCAAAATGACAGTAATAAAAATCTTGGCAAAACACATTCAGGAAATTTAGCCACTGTGAAAAAAGCATATCTAGTAATAATAATAAGAGAGGAATTAGCTTAAAACCAGGATAAATACACTAAATTAAAAAAAATGGGTCAAGAAAGAAATTAAAGATTTTTTTAGAATGGAATCAAAATGAATACCTGTGACATACCCCACATTTCAGACACAATAAAGGCAGTTTTGAAAAGCAAGTTAATAGCACTAAATCCTACATTCAAAAAGCAAAATAAAAGAAAGGAAATCAAATAAGCAAACAAAACTCATGCTAGTAACTTAATAGCACACTTGAAAGCTCTAGAACAAACAGAAAAAATAATCAAAGGAGCAGACAACTAGAAACAATTAAAATCAGTGCTGAAATAAAAAAATAGAAAGAACAACAAAAACCCAATAAAAAAATTCAATGAAGCAAAGACTTGATTCTTTGCAAAAGTCAATATATTGACAAACCCTTTATCCAAATTAACTATTAGACAGAGAGGTAATATCCAAATTATCAAAATTAGAAACAAATGTCGAACATAGCAAAGACATGGGAGAAACTTAAAGAATTACAAGGACATTATATATATATATATATATATATATATATATATATATATATATATATATATATATATATATATATATATATATATATATATATATATATATATGAAATCATGAAATCACAGAAAAGGAATGTATGTTAAAATTTTCAGGCCATTGAAGAAAGAAATTGAAAAATATAACAGTGTTTCCTATGCTCATGCATCATTACTATTAAAACAACAAAAATGGCCAATCTATGAAAAGAAATCTCAAGATTCCATGCAATCTCCATCAAATTTGTAACATACTTGATAGATTGAAAATGACAATTCTCAGCTTCATATAGAAACACACACATAAACACACACATACACACACACAAACACACACACACACACACACACACACACACACACACACACACACACACTGCCAGAAATCTAAAACAATCCTGAATAATAATAAATGAAGTGCAGTTAGCAACACTCACCCAGATATCATGTTGTACTATAGGGTTATTGTAACCAAAACAACATGGTTTTGAAACAAAAACTAACATTGATGACGGAAATCAAACTGAAGGCCCAGATATTGAGTCAGACATCTGTGTGTTGAAAATGATTCAGGAATGAAACTATAGGAGAAGATTTCTGAGTGCTTGTGAGAAAACTTGAAAACAAGAGTCTTGTAACCTCTGTTCCTTCATAGTGTGGGTTCTTCTCGAAATGAGGTTTTATGCCCTTCTGCTTATCCATCATCCTACTTTTGTTATTAAAATGTTTTAAAAAACTGGTTGTCCTTTTGATATGATACAGTCTAACCTCATGTGAACTTTGCTCATGACCTTGCTTATACCTCAGAGTATTCTCAGAATATAAATTGTCTCATGCCCTAGATAAATTTGGCTTTTTAATGAGACTTCAGTCAGTCTCATTAATAGGTGTCATTCTCCCAAGTTCATGTTACCAAGTTGACCTGAAATACCACAGTCACTTTACTTTGATAAATAAATCAAATACATACATTGAAAAGAAGACAACATCTATAACTAATGCTTATCAAACTGAATAGCTTTATGTAGAAAAAATCCAAACAGACCCAAATCATAATCAAAACATAACTTCAAATGGTTCAGACACTTGAACCTTAGTCCAAATAAATTGAATGTCATAGAACAAAATGTGGAGAATAGGCTTGAACTCATTGGAACTCATTGTCAAAACTTTCTCAACTCAACACTGTTGATACAAGCACTAAGATGAGAAATTGATGCATGAAACCTACTAAAACTGTAACTCTTCTGCATGGCAGAGGACACCATCATTGAGACAACACAGCAGATTACAGAATGGAAAAGGATTCTTACCAAGAACATACCTGAAGTAGGGCTAATATCCAAAATATATAAAGAACTAAAAATAAAAATACAAAACTTGATATTAAGAAAATAAATAAGCGAATTAGCAAATAATCCAAATATTATACAAAGTGAAGATCTAAATAGACTTTTTAAAAGAGGAAGCTAAAATGTCTGAGGAATACTTAGCAGAATATTTAAAAATCCTTTGCCATCAGGGAAATGTAACCCAAAATTACTTTGAGATTTAATCTTATAGCAGTCAGAATGGATAAGAAAAATAAAACCAGTGGTATATTACAGTTGTAGAGTGAGAAGAATTTTCATCCATTTCTTGTAAGAGGAGATTTTGCTGACAGGACCCTGATATAGCTCTCTCTTGTGAGGCTATGCCAATGCCTGGCAATAATAGAATTGGATGCTCACAGTCATCTATTGGATGGATCACAGGTCCCATAATGAAGGAACTAGAGAAAGTACCCAAGGAGCTAAAGGGGTCTGCAACCCTATAGGAAGAACAACAATATGAACTAACCAGTACCCCCAGAGTTCGTCTCTAGTTGCATATGTAGCAGAGGATGGCCTAGTTGGCCATCAATGTCAAGAGAGGTCCTTGGTACTGCAAAGATCATATGTCCCAGTACAAGGTAATGCCAGGGCCAGGAAGTGGAAGTGGGTGGATTGAGGAACAGGGCAGGGGGAGGGTATAAGGGGCTTTGGGGATAGCATTTGAAATGTACATGAAAAAATATCTAATAAAAATAATTTGTTTAAAAAAAAAGAGGGCACTCTTGTACAGCCACAGTGAAAATCACTGTGCAAGTTTCTCAGGAAGATGGAAATTAATCTACCTCAAGACCAGTTACACTATTCTTGGACATATACCCAAGAATGCTTAATCCTATTACATGGAAACTTGCCCAACCATTTTCATTGCTGCTTTATTCATAATAGCAGAAATTGGAAACAACCTAGATATATGTCAAGAGAAGAATGGATGATAAAATGTGATACATTTACACAAAGGACTATTACAAATTCATTAAAAATATTTCATGAATTTTGCAGGTAAATGGATGAAAAAAGAATCTCAAGTGTTGTAACCCAAGTATATAATGACTAATGTGGTATGGATTTATTTATATGTGGATATTAGGTATTAATTTACTGGTCACCAAGCTACATTCCATAGAACCACAGAGGTCAGGTAAAGAGTATTTGACTATGGGAGACAGATAAACCTCAACAAATTCAATTAACACAGATGGTTATGGATGGATGAGGTTAAGGCTGGAACACCAAGATTAAGAGGAGAGAGAGCAGGGTGAGAATAAGTGAGGAGAGAGCTAAAATTATGCGTCTTTCCATGGGTGGTATGAAATATAATGCAGGAGAAGCTTCCATATATATATATATATATATATATATATATATATATATATATATATATATATATATGAAGGCAAGCTAAAGGAAATCACCTAATAATATCAGAGACAAAGCTCCAATTAGATATCTCTTGTTAACAAATGAAGCTTCTGATATTTGGATTGGTTCTTGACCAAAGGGTCTCATATGGATCTTCAAACCTAGGCTCTTGTCAAGATTATTGGTTAAACTCCACATCAGATAGATGTCCCTGCCCCCCCCCCCAAAAAAATCATTGCTGAAGGAAATACAACTAATTAAACAATAAAAGTGACTTTTTTTGTCACTGCAAGGTCCTAAATAGCACACTGCACAAGAGCCTATCCCTACAAGTCGACTGGTGCTTATATATGCTTATATGCTTATATATGCTTATATTATAGCATCTTTCTAGAAATAATAAGTTCTGCATGCTACAAAAGAACAAAAGAACATAAGGATCAAGCCAGTCTAAACCTCTTTTATTTACAATAATGGACTCCCTGCAAGTTATGCTAGGGCTGTGTGACCCAATGTATATGGGAGTAACTAACCAGTAACTGATTTGCCTAGAGCCCCACTCCATAATACAGAACTGCTTGAGTGACTAAGAACAAGGGAGTGAGTAGCACAAACACATACAGTAGAACTTACTACTATTAGTGTAAAAAACAAACCAAAAATCCAAAATAACATAAAATGACTTCTAATGACATTCCTCCGCACTCAGATCAGCCTTGATCAACCATCATCAAGGGATCCCTTCACACCACTTCCCTGCAGCACATAGGTAGAAATACATAGACCCCCACCAGACATTACTGAGTGAGTGACTATCGGTCATTCAGTCCTAAACAGGTATCTCTATCAAATCCTTCCATCAAGGATCAGGAAACCTTGCAGATAAAGAGTGTATGAGCCAGAGGATATGGAGGAGAACCAGAAAATAATGTATTCTAAGTCAACAAAATAGACACTCATTTGAATTCACAGATACAGAGAGAGAATGCATAGAGTCTGTACAGGTTGGCACCAGGATGTCTGTTTATATATAATAACTTCCAGATGAGTGTTTTTTGAGATTCTTGAACATAAAAATGAGTATATTTCTGGTTCTTGTACCTTCTCTTGGGCTCTTTTCTTTTTCTATTCACTTGTTCTGTCCAGGTCTGATTTGTTAGCTTTTTTTGTCTTGTTATATTATAATGTAGTACAAAATAAAACTAGATTTTTAATGTGCATTGTAATATTTTAGAGTTTTTGCATCAATCAAAACTGTATTACATTCCCCTTTGTTCTGTGGCTTAAAAATCTTGCTGCAAAGATCATTATATTGCAAACGTTTAGATTTTTAATTCTCAAGATTATGTAAGCTTCCAATATCAGTAATTGGTGATAGATATGATACATTGAACCAGCTATAATGAAATAACAGTGAAAAGCAACTGGAGAGACTCCATACTAGTAATAATAATCCTGTTTTGGAAAGAGAAAGACAGACGCATGTTCTAAATCAATCATCAATATTAACCTCAGCAATAACAAAATAATCTACAATGTCCCAAAGAACAGCCTGTGAGAAAAGGCCTTTTCTGGTTTCATGAATTGGTCTCCTTTTACTCCTCCAAGCTATCAGGGTTGTACATTTGAAAAAGCTGTGCTACACTTAATCTATTCTGACAGAATCTTTAATAGTGCACACTGGTGACATGAATGTTCAAATGACTGCAGTGCCCAGTGAAACAGAGCCTAATTGTCTTATTAAACCATTTTAGAGGTTGTATTTATTTATCAGTGGAAGGTGTTATAGAGGGGAAAAGTGGAAACTTTCTTGGGTAAAGGTTAAGGAATGTGTTCTTTAACTGCCATTATAAAAAATTCAATGTGTCAGAGACAGGTTTAGAGGAAAAAGTGCAGTTATAGTATCCTAAAAAAAAAAAAAAAAAAAAAAAAAAAACCTACATAAAAACTAACTGAAGTCAGATGACATTTTAACCTTCTATTTTTAACAGTAGGAAGGGAATTTTTAGCTAAAGGTTAAAAAATAATTATTTAAATTTCTATTTAAATGGTAAAGTTATATTTTGAGCAAAGATTTCAATGTGGCAGCTGAGTTCATCAGCCCTGAAACATATTACTTAACATAAAGGCCAATAGCATTTTTTTTTTTTTTTAGTTTTTTACAATACTTATTTCTCTTCTTTCTTCCATCCAGATCTTCCCAAATATCATCCTTTGCTCCATTTTTATATTCATGGCCTAGTTTCCATAAATTACTGCCAAGGACCAGACAAGGCATAAGATGGATTCTTGAGAGAATGGGTGTTTGGGAGCTGGAAACAAATAACTCATGTCAAATCCTAGGTCCAAGCTGGAGGCCTGGGTTCTGCTGACATGGCTTTCCAGAATGCTTTCTGTGTTCTGCTCTGTTCTAGACAACTTTTTTTTTCTTCTTGCAATTATAAAAACTCTCTGGTTGAGACAGCTCTCTCTGCTGGTAAAAATTGTAAGAGCTACCTCTGTAACTGGATAGAACAAAGTCAGAAAAGCTGCTATAAAATTTTTTAGATTTTTCTGACCTTGTCAGAAATCCTGTTAAATGTTTTTAATGTGATAGTGTTTGTTTTTATTATGCTGAGAATAGTATCCTAGAAAACATTTATCTTTTTTTTGGGGGGGGGCTGTTTAAATCCCAAAGTATCTACCAGCTCTTCCTCCTTGTCTTCTTCTTTTCTTCCTTCCTTTCTTTCTTTCTTTCTTTCTTTCTTTCTTTCTTTCTTTCTTTCTTTCTTTCTTTCTTTCTTTCTTTCTTCTTCTTCTTCTTCTTCTTCTTCTTCTTCTTCTTCTTCTTCTTCTTCTTCTTCTTCTTCTTCTTCTTCTTCTCCTCCTCCTCCTCCTCCTGCTCCTCCTTTTATTTGATTGTATATTTTCTTTATTTGCATTTTAAATGCTATCCCCTTTCCAAGTCTCCCCTTCAGAAACCTATCCCATTCCCCCTCTCCTTGCATCTATGAGGGTGCTCACCTGCACCCCCACCCTCTCCTGCCTTATTGCTCTGGCATTCCCCTACACTGGGGCATCAAACCCCCTCAGGCCCAAGGACTGCTCCTCCTACTGATGTCCAACAAGGCCATCCTCTGTCACAAATGGGCCCGGAGTCATGGGTCCCTCCATGTGTACTCTTTGCTTGGTGGTCCAGTGCCCAGGAGCTCAGGGTGGGGAGGGGAGAGGTGTCTGGCCGGTTTACACTGTTGCTACCTCTATGGTGCTGCAAACACCCTCAGCTCCTTTAGTTCCTTCTCCAACTGAGACCGTGCTCAGTCCAATGGTTGACTGTGAGGTCTGCAGACAGCTCAGCTCTCTTTCTCCCTAGAAAAAATTGGAAAGAGAAACTGCTATCATTTTCTGCTAGGTCAAAACCCCAATTTTTTATTTACATATCAGTTCAGTTATTGATTCCAGGTTCCTTTTGATTATCCTGAGAATCAGCATCCCTTGAACCACAAGCTTCTTAATTTTGAGGAAACAAGAACCGCAAAATTCCTTTTACCATAGCAAAAGAATTCATAGATTTGCCTAACTCAGTTATACAGGGATGCTAACCTATCTAGGTGGGACCCTGTTCTGAAATTGCCATTTCCACCACACTTAATTATATGCTTGCTCTTTCCCAGGTTGACCTGGAACTCAGGAACACTCTGACTTTGTAAACCTAAACAAAAGCCTTAGCTGGGTGGGATATCTGGTGATGACCAGTCCCTACACCTCTTTATATCCTTCCTTAGTACTTTTCTAGCAAATAGACTCACAACACAGATGATTTTGTCCTTTAGACTCATGAAGCGCCCCCCTCCCCCCTCCCATAATTCATGTTGCATCCTTATTTTTTGCATAGTGGAGAAATTATATATTTTCAAATTCATATATTTGGAGCTTGTCCCCATAGCTTTAAGGGCTGTCCTGAAGGGCCCAGTGTTTACCATTTTGCTGAGACATAGCCACAGACTCACCTCCTGGACATGTGCTGTTTCTATATATCATAGAGTCATAAATGCTAACGGGGTAGAGCATTCCTCAGAAGGAAAGAATTCTTCAGTGGTAGTACCATTTCCAGAAAATATGATTGTTATTACACAAACAAGCCTTATGCTCAAAGAAGCCATCCACACACCTGTAAGCTTACACTGGGGCCCTGTCCCAGGGGCAGAAACCAAGTCTCTCTATCCACATCAAGGCCAACCTGGCTCTGCAAATTACTATTACATTCTCATATGTCTATTCATAAACAAATACTCATATATATAACCTGGGCAGTCTTTAAAATGTAACTCATATGAATGTTTCAGGACTGACCATTTGGTACTGGTTAACCAATTCATGTTCTCATTCTTGTTGAAGATTATTTCTCTGACTCTCAGCATTCCTTAGTGGCCTGTAGTTGGTCTTAGATTTGTGGCCTATGAACTTTACTCCAGCTCTGCAATTTTTCTTGGTGCTACCCTTGTTCAGCCCATGTTGAGCAATTTTGATAATGTGACTTGATTACTGGAACTCATGACATTCCTAGAAGACACATTCTTGTAGGAAACTCTGTAATTCTATGGCTCTTTCTTACTCCTCCTGGCATTGTTTTCTGGACATTAGCAGTGTGTTTTATAGGTGCATCCACTGTGACAAGAAAACCACACAAATCCTAGCAATTTGTTCTTTCCTATTCCAGGAAACTTCTCTTTGCATGAGATGGATCCTACTCCAGAAAACCACAGTAAACTGTTTAATACATCTATCACCTCCCTTGTAATTTAGTGCTGTCCTAAAAAGTTACATAGAGTATGTGCACATAATTAACATTTTTAAGTGATAAATTGACATTCATGGTTTTTAGATGAATGACTAAAGAATAGTATTTTAATGAACATGTATGCAAGTATATATCTTTCTTATATTTTTTCTTAATTTTATGCACTATTTATTAGCATTTCTTGGAATAGCATTACCATGCTTATTTCAATACAACAGATTCCCAAAATTACTTTCTCATACTTAAAAAATAATGGGGAGAAGGTATTAAGTAGTTGGTTATTAACTGTCCTTCATTGTCATTGTCCTGAAGAAGGCTACTAGGACTGCTATAATTTTCTCGATCAAACTCCATATGAAGTGGAGTTTACTACATTAATTAATGAGAGTAATCTTGTAATTAAAATATATACTAAAAGAAAAAAATTCATGTGTTTACTTTTGTATGTGATAATGTTATTTCAGAATTTTACTCATAATTACAATCAAGCTTATTTATCAAACGTTGCCAAAACTGTAGAAAAAAAGTGATGATCCTGAAATTGACTTAATACAGGTATGTGATCATGTAAGCTTATAAATCACTAAGTACTTATTAAAGAATGGCTATAGATAGATAGATAGATAGATAGATAGATAGATAGATAGATAGATAGATATTCAAATCTGAAATATGGATAGAGTTGAAGAGGTAGCTCAGTGGTAAGATCACTTACTGCTCTTGAGAATGATCTGGCTGCCATTCCCAGCACCCAAGAGTACCCTTCACCTGTCTGAAATTCTAGATTCAGTAAAATTGATGTCATTGTCTATCCTCTTTGAGAATTATGGACATAGGTGGTATGTACACATAATAAAATAAAATAAAATCTTTAAAAAACAGTGTGGGCATTTAGCCCATTCATATAAAGGTATTTTATATATAACTAAAATAATATTTTATTTTTTAAATATTTATATTAATATTTTTCTTAGTTATATGGATATTTGTATGCCTTTGTATAGGTGTTTTCACCTACACAACAGAGATCTAATATGTTGTAATCCCTAGAGCTGAGGCTAGAGATCCTAATGATTTACCCAGTGGGCATCCACAGATACTGAGAACAGTTTAGAGACCAGTTTAGATTATGTACCTAGAATGAATTAGTGTGTTTTCACTCCCATCATTCCTTAGTTGCCATTAGTTCTTTGTGTAAGGTTGGCATCTCATAGGCTTCCTACCTTCCAGATTATCATATCTATTGATAAAATAGTTTAAAATAATAATGTTCCTAGACTTATGACTTTATTCAAAAGGATGATTTTAATTTTAGGAAAATGAACCAGGAACATAAAAATTTTGTCAAAAACATTTCTATGTTGTTGCAAATGATATATTTTAGACTCATAATTTACCTTTATTTATAGTTAGCATTACTATAATTATATACAACATTATTCTATAACTACATGGTCAATCTAACAAGCAGAGAATACTACCGTTTAGATATGAGGCCAAGAAGCATTCCTCTCAATCCACCTATGTAAAATGTTAGAATTACTGCTAATGTACATTTCCAAATAACTTCATCATTTTTTAAAATAATTATGTAAAATCATAAAATATTTCAGCATATAAATTTACTAATGTCATTATATTTAATTCTTCATTAGAACTCTGAACAATATACAGAAATATATCACTCCAGTTCTTCATCGACAGTACACATCTTTTAATGCTTTCTTCTTAGACCATAATACTTCTGTTCATTCAGAACATTGTAACTTCTTAATATAACCAGCAGATGATGCTATCCATGTAAACAGAATAGCCGCTCTTCTATACTATACCTCCTCTTCTTATGTTGCTTCCAATACAAGAGAAATCATATTTTTATTGCAGCTCCAATACACTTTTAACCCAAGTATAATAAAGTGAGCATGGATTTCATAACCATCTCTAGAAACCAGCACGTTTCCTTTTTATTATTCTAATATAATTTATAGATTCATATGTTTTCTTTCTTCCCTTGAAGAAAGCATAAAATTTAAAAGAACATAGCTAACTGCTTAGCACTCCATACACTCCATATTTGAAATAAGTTGCAAGCTTTATTTATTTATTTATTTTTTTGTTATCCTATGTAAGATAAATTGCTGTCCTTGACAGTTTTGCAAGGAGACTTGAGCCAAGGAAAGTTAAATAATTTGCCTCAGGATACATAGTACAATTGTAACAGCAACTGATATAAGGGCACTTTACTCTGATTCTATAATAATTTATTATTTTGTTGTTCAAAGAAGAGCTCCATCCAGCATTTCAATGGTTCTATACACTCTTTGTTTCTAAATTTATGATTAAGATTCAAAATTTATTTCAATTAAAATTGTTAAGATTTTTATTTTCTTTTTGAGATTATAGTATAATTATTACATTTATACCTTTCCTTTTCTTCTTCCAAAGCTTCCTATACACCTTAATTACTTACAAAATCATGGATTTTTTTTTTACAAATTGGTATTTCATACACATACACAAATATGCAAAAATCACTAATTATTATCTCTCCAGTCCATATAATAGTGCTTATTAGTTTCTCATGGCTGAATATTTAGCCTTCAGCAACCAGTCATTGACTTCTTCCCTGGGAAGAAACCATCCAAGCTTTCCTTAATTGTCTAGAGTATTTTATGTAGAATTGATGCCTTGGGGGGCTTTTCTCATCCACTTTGTAATGTCTATTGTTTTGCTTTGTCGGTTAACATGTGTGTGATCATGGTTATAGGACTTTATGGTTCTAGCTTCTGACATTTCAAGGAGAGAAAATCTTATAGACAGCATCTATATCTTAGGATCTTTCTGTATCTCTTCTGTAATATTCCCTTAGCCTAAGCTCATACATTGTTTTATAGATTTATCAACTTGGACTGGGATCCACTCTCTGCATTTTGATTGACTGTCATTTGCTGAACTGGTCTCCATCTCATATAAAAAGAATATTCCTTAAAGAAGGCTAAGAATTATCTCTTTCTGTGGGAAGAAGGAAAAGTATTGATAGATTATGGTTGTGAATAATGCTGGTTTAGTGAATTCATGGTAGTAGATTGCACTCCAACAATCATGTCATCACTAGCATTGAATTGTGTACTTAGGTTCCCAATACCAGGAATAGTTGTTCTCTTGCTGTGTAGCTCTTAAGTCCAATAGAAATCTGTTAGCTACAATGAAGGTTTTCATGTCAATATTGCAACCTTAGAGTTATAATTATATGCTGATCATTGATGAAATTGTAGGCTTCATAGCTGGCCAGGTCTATTGGTTGCCTCACTCCTTTGGTAGCTTGCATGGTAACTTTTTTTTTTTTTTAAAGAGCTTCATGTAGCCAAAGGTGCACTATATATATGAGGACATTACATTTCTGAAATTTTTTCTTTTATTTCCAGAACTCTGAGATTCCAGATATTCCACTCTTTCCTACTATGCAGAACTAGCTTTGAATTCAAGTCCATATGCTGGCAAGGGAAGTTCTTTATGGGGCTGCATTTCCAGCCCATTTTTAACTCTTCACAAAAGAATGTGTTATGGAACACTGTTCATTAAGTTCTGAAGAACCTAGATAATTATTTTAAAACATCTTTGACAAATGACTCAAAATAAGCTTTCTAAGTAACGATAATTGCAAAACATCTGAACAAGATGCTTTTATCATTGTAATTAAGCTAAAATTATTATTTGACTTAAATGAACAATGTAGGCTTATAAGTAATATATTTTGAGTATCTGTTAATGAAACTACTCTGACCAGTGTTTTGCAAAGGCAAAATGTGTAATCTTAACAATTGTGTTTCTTGAGGATTAAATCCTACAGGAAGCTTAGACCAAAATTTGAGTTTCTCATTCATACAAAAGAGTTGCATAAAAAGCTAACATAAGTAATACAACTATTTTAACATTAACTTTAGAAAGATGAAGTATCTTAAAACATGAATAATAATGCTATATTTATTATGTCAGAGGAGCAATAATTATAAATTTACAATAAGATAAGGATATGTATTGTTCATATTTTAACATTATGTACAAAAGATATTTTCATATCAATTCCAATTCCCCACATTTATATTTTTACTGTGACCATGAAATATTAGATTTAGTTGTATTCATTTACTACATTTATAATTTTTTGAGAATATACTGTGTTAGTCATGTAATTACAAATGTTTTTATTTTTAGAGAATCCTTAATTGTCAAGGTTCTCATTACTAGTGGAAGCTTAGTTACTTACCCTTAATTTTTTCATTTAATGATCTCTTGTGGATATTTTGCTGATGCATTTTTGGACACAGAGAGACTATAGCAAATCAAAGTCTGATTTTACAGGATTCTTTCTGATAAAGATGTAAAATCAGATATGTATGCAAACATAAAATATTATATGAAAATCATACTGTAAATTCAATAATGATATTCAAAGAATGTGAGTAAATGAACATATTGCTGGCATTTTTTATGTTCTCTTACATTTGTAATCAATTTCAGAATCCAACAGTAACATAAATGCCCAATGTACTTAGGCCTCTATTACTAATCATGTGTATTTGATGTCAATTGTTTGATTCACAGGTATTATTAAAACCTTAAACATAAAATGACACAAAACACATATTCTTTTAACCAAATAATATTTAATAGTTTTTGTTTAGTTCTATATGAATTTTTGTTTTGTTCTTGATTATCCCATTATTGTAATCCTTATTCCTTATTTTTGTGCCATTAGCACTGGCTGACTCATATGTCCACTGAGTTAAAAGGACCTTTCCTTGCAAGGTAGCACAAATTGTCATGTGTCAATAGTTTAAATAAACTACAGATCATTGTGACCATACCTTTTAAACTGTATGGTGATAAAAGTCAAACAATTGAGAGATCATGAATCATTACATTATCATGAATCATTATCTTTGTAAAAGGCATTTTAATAAAGTTTAAAATAGTATTTCAGATAGATAGACATATTCTGAGGTTCGTGGCCAGAACCACCTATGTAACCTATTTCAAAGGTGAGCAAAATAAAATGAGCAAAAATGTAATTGTATGCCCACTAGCTATCGATTTTCATGAGATATTACTAGAGTTATCAAAAAGAGAGTGGCAGTTTGCACAACAAACTCTCAGTAGTGATGGGACAATGGCAGGAATAATTTTATTTTAAAAAAGATCATAGTCTTAATAACAGGGGTAGAGTCACCAAGAAATACAAGTTTGTTCTTACTGTTGCTGAAGGCTGCAACATTGTATGCTGGTTTATGTGTTTACGTTCTGTTGTAGAAATTAGACTTCATTGATTTGAAACCCGCAATATTTTGTTTTAATGAAAGTTTGGGCATTCAAAGATCTAATACAGCATGGATTTCTTCCTAAGTTGGCTCAGTGACAGTTGCCAGGGGAAATATGGCCATGTTTTTAAATAGCTTTCTGATGCAGAGCTGACCTCTGGTATTGAATGTTCCATGTTTCCTTTCAATGGGAAGGAAGGTTTGTGCATTTTCAAAAACTGACAGTGTCACAAAGGAACTAAAGAATAGTTATTCTCTGANCCCTATCAGATTTAGGATTGGTAAAGATCCTTTCCCAATCTGTTGGTGGCCCTTTTGTCTTGTTGACAGTATCTTTTGCCTTACAGAAGCTTTGCAACTTTATGAGGTCCCATTTGTCAATTCTCGCTCTTACAGCACAAGCCATTGCTGTTCTATTCAGGAATTTTTCCCCAGTGCCCATATCTTCGAGGCTTTTTTTATCTGACCTTTATTTGGATTTTTTTATATTTTTAATCTATGCTAATTTCTAAAATAAGAGTAAGAAAACAGAAAATTAATGGTTAAAAGGCAACATTTTTTTCATCAATATATGTATATGAGTTCAGTGAAAAAGAAATATTTAAATTTTAAATTTCGGCAACATTTAGAAACTAAGATCAACTTATAACCTGCTAGAAAGTGCTTGGTTCAGCAGCTCCTTCATATACTAAAATTAAACAATACAGAGAAGGTTAGCATGGCCACTGTGCAAGGATAGCACACACATTTAGAAAGCATTCTACTTTTTTGAAAAAAAGAAACTGGGGAATGTGTTACTCAAAATATTTCCTCTATTCAAAATAAATTTAGACTAAAATTCATCTAGATCATCCTCTCTCAACCCTCTTCATGCTGTGACCCTTTAGAACAATTCCTCATGTAGTGGTGACCACTAACCATAAAATTATTTTTGTTGCGATTTCATAACTGTAACTTTGCTATGGTTTTGAATCATAATATAAATATCTGATATTCAGGATATGTGATATTTGATACTTGTTAAAGGGTTGCTTAATGCCCAGAGGGGTCATAATGCACAAATCATACAAACCATAAAATTACAATACAGGGCATTTTTAGGAAATTTTAACTTTAATGACAATAATTTGTAATATACATTAAAATATCTCATATATATGTTAAAATTAATTTCATATATTCACTCATTAAAATGGACTGATTTTAAAACAATGTGTATCAGTAAATTTTAATTGAAGAGAACATATAACTTGTCTCTGAGTTTTTCAACGGAATTTGATGACACCTTTGTAAAAAAGAAAAATTTAATGAAATTGACATCGAACTCCTGAAGTTACCGGATACTGAGAGAGAGAAAGAGAGAGAGAGAGAGAGAGATATATATATATATATATATATATATATATATATATATATATCATATATATAGATATAGATATGTTTTAGATAGCATACATATAGTATACATGTAGTCATACATATATGTATGAAACCATTTAATTCAAAATCATATGATGGAAGTCATAGCATTTTTTAAATGTTATGATTTTCTTATGTTAACAGATATGTAAAAACAAGGATTATTTAATTTACAAGTTATTTGTATGCTGAAAATTATTATACCTCAGCTGAACATTTATGCAAATTAAAATAGTACCTATATGCTATTATTTTACATTCTACATTGTAAATAATAGCTCTATGACAACATGTATAATAATGTTACACATTTTTAAAATAATGATATTCCTAGCATAGTATCATAGAAATATAAAACTCTGATACATTGCATCAAATTTAAACATAGATTAGTCTACTAGCAAAATTTGACTCATGAGTTATTCATGGGTGGAGAATGTGCCTGTCAGATAGCCAACACATAGTAATATTTGCTTATGTAAATTCAATAATCCAACCCAAACATGGTATAAAGAATTTTGATTCCATCAGTGGTACACATTAGAGTCATGTCAAGATGTTTTAAAAGCCCCAAAATTTTTCCCAATATGTTCAGGTTTTATTTGTCTAATGGGGCAGTGACATTAAAATGACATGAAATGTCAAGACTCTGGACATTAATCTGGTAATTGGAGACATTCTCAATTCATTTCAACTATATTAGTCCACATACTTTTCTGTTATGATTATGAAATCCATCAGTGTTTTTCTTTCAGCATATCTAAGCCTTGCCTTAGAGGATTGTGAAGGAATTGTCCTTTAAGGGATCCTGTGGAAGTTACTGCTTTCAGTATGTGATATTTCTAACAAATGAACTGATGGTGGGTACAAATTTATGGTAGTAGTGAGAAGTGCCAAGAAATGCTAATTTTCATATTTTATCTTTCCCTATTCTGATGGTTTAATTTAACTCTTTTTTTCCTTTTTTTTCTTTATTAGATATTTTCTTTATTTACATTTCAAATGTGACCCCCTTTCCTGATTTCCTCTCCTAAAAACCCCTATCTCCTTGCCCTCCCACTTCTCTCCAATCTACCCACTCCTGCTTCCTGGCCCAGGCATTCCCCAGGCATAGAACCTTCACAGCACCAAAGGCCTCTCCTTCTATTGATGACTGACTAGGCCATCCCTTTCTACATATGCAGCTGGAGCCATGAGTCCCACCATGTATTTTATTTGGTTGGTGGTTTAGTCCCAGGGAGCTCTGGAGGTATTGGTTACATCATATAGTTGATCTTCCTGTGGGTCTGCAAACCCCTTCACCTCCTTGGGTACTTTCAGTAGTTCCTTCATTAGGGGATACTGTGCTCCATCCAATGGATGGCTGTGAACATCCACTTATGTATTTGTCAGGCACTAGCAGTCAGAGAGTCTTCTGATATAGTCTCAGGACAATCGTTCGAGAACAATCATAGGTGTTATCATAGACCCAAAACACCACCATATACCCTACCTTAGGGTCTACCCAGTCAGAGACCTATCAGTAAGAAAGTCAGAAACAAGGTGTGAAACAGAGACATTGAGGAAGGTACCTATAAAACAAGGGAGAATATTCTTCCTACGAAGTATCCACACTTTGGTCTTCCTTCTTGAGTTTCATGTTTTGTAAATTGTATCTTGGCTATTCTGAGCTTCCAGAACAGAACACCAATGGCTTGTGCCGTAAGATCAAGAATTGACAAATGAGACCTCATAAAATTGCAAAGCCTCTGTAAGGAAAAGAACACTGTCAATAAGACAAAAATATAACAAACAGATTGGGAAAAGATCATTACTAATACTAAATCTGATAGAGTGCTAATATCAAGATATACAAAGAACTCAAGAAGTTAGGCTCCAGAGAACCAAATAACCCTATTAAAAATGGAGTACAGAGCTAAACAAAGAATTCTCAATTGAGGAATACCAAATGGCTGAGAAACACTTAGAAAAAAAAAGGTGTTCAACATCCTTAGTCATCAGGGAAATTCAAATCAAAACAACCCTGAGATTCCACCTCACTCCATTCAGAATTGCTAAGATCAAAAACTCAGGTGACAGTAGATGCTGGTGAGGATGTTGGTTCGATTGCAAGTCAGTACAACCACTGTAGAAACCAGTTTTTTGGTTCCTCAGAAAATTGGCCATAACACTACCTGAGGATCCAACAATACCACTCCTGGGCATATACCCATAAGATGTTCTAACATGTTATAAGGACACATGCTCCACTATGTTCCTAGCACACTTTTTTATAATAGTCAAAACCTGGAAAGAACCCAGATGTCCCTCAACAGAGGAATGGATACAGAAAATGTGGTAGATTTACAGAATAGAGTACTACTCAGCTATTTAAAACAATGAATTTATGAAATACTTAGGCAAATGGATGGATCTAGGGGATGTCATCCTGAGTAAGCTAACCCAATCAAAAGAACACATGTGATATGCACTCACTGATAAGTGGACAATTTAGGCCTCTTAAATAAAGGGAATGATCTGTTAACTTTATCATTTCTAGTGATAGCTACTATTAAACTTCTACTCTTAATTTTGTTGAACTCTACATTACATTGTTATTTAAAATGTATTCTCAATGACAGTATCCTTTTTAAAAAACAAAGACAAGGCATTAAAAATTGAGATTATTATAATAGACCTCCCCAAACCACACACCTCCACCTCATAAAACCTCCCCACTCTCTGTGGCCTATGGTCTCCTGAGAGTAAGGTGAATCTTCTCTGACTGAGTCTAGACCCAGAAGTCCTCTGCTGTGTATGTATCGTAGGCCTCATATCAGCTGGTGTATAATGCCTGGTTGGTAGCCCAGTGTTTGAGAGACTTTCAGGGTCCAGGTTGATTGAGACTGCTGGCCCTTCTACAGCATTGCCCTCCTCCTCAGCTTCTTCTAGCTTTTCCCTAATTCAACCACAGGGGTCAGCAGTTTCTGACCATTGGTTCTGTGAAAATATTTGCATCTGACTCTTTCAGTTGCTTGTTGGGTCTTTTGGAGGGCAGTCATGATAGGCCCCCTTTTGTGATCGCTCCATAGCCGCAGTAATAGAATCAGTGCTTGGGAGTTGCATCCCACTTTGGGTCTGTCCCTGGGCCTCCTTTTTCTCAGACTCTTTTCCATTTTTGTACCTGTCTCTTTTAGCCAGGAAAAATTATGGGTCAGAGTTTGGCCTGTGGGACAGCAACCCCATTCCTCACTTGATGCCCTGTCTTTCTGCTGGAGGTAGGCTCTATTCATTCGTTCTCCCTACTGTCGGGCATTTCATCTAATGTCCCTTGAGTCCTGAGAGTCTCTCACCTTCCAGATATCTGGAGGGTACTCTTAACTCCTACCTCCAAGGTTGCCTGTTTTTATTCTTTGCTCTGGCCCTCAGGGCTTCAGTCCTTTTCCCCCCACCCAATACCTAATCATGTTTTCCACTTCCCCTCCTCTTCCCTTTCCTACCCAGGTGCCTCCTTCACTCCCCAGAGAATCCACAAAAGAGAAATCTCAAGTGGGTGAGAAGCACTTAGAAAAATGTTCAAAGTCCTTAGTGAGCAGGTAAATGAAAATAAAAATGACACAGAGTCACCAATCAGAATGGCTAAGATCAAATCCATAATGGCGAGGATGTGGAGAAAGAGGAATACTCCTCCATTTCTGGTGGGATTACAAACTGGTACAACCAAACTGGAAATAAATCTGGAGATTCCTCAGAAAATTGGAAATAGATCTATTACTTGGGTATAAACCCAAAAGATGACCTACCATGCCACAGGGGCACCTGTTCCACTGTGTTCATAGTGACCTTATTTGTGATAGCCAGAAGCTGGAAACAACCCAGATGTCCCACAACAGAAGAATGGATACAGAAAGTGTGGTTCATTTACAAAATGTAATACCACTCAGCTATTAAGAATGAGGATATCCTGAGTTATGCAGGCAAATGGATGGAACTAGAAAACATTATCCTGAGCGAAATAACTCAGACTCAAAAAGGACACCAAGGTTTATACTCACTAATAAGTGGATATTAGCCAAAAAAAGTACAGAATATACAGGATACAGTCCACTCAAAAAGCAATAGGGTGAACCAACATGTGATGCTAGGAATTGTATCCAGGTCCTCTGGCAGTATGACCACGGTTCTTTCTGCTCATCCATCTCTTCAAAACTTTGGGTTTCTTCTTAGTCCTTCAAAACTTTGGGTTTCTTCTTATTTCCTTTGTGGTTAAATGTTTTGTCCAACAATTGTCTAATTAAATGTTTTACTATGTGATTTTTAGCTTATAACATTATATATATATATATATATATATATATATATATATATATATAATATATATATATATATATATTATATATATATATATATAATGTTATATATTATATATATATATATATATATATAGTCTAATTAATGTTTTACTATGTGAATTTTAGCTTATAACATATAATATACATATATATAATAGTTATTTCAGTGAAAATAACATTTTATGCTTATGCAATCTATTGCTAAAGATCAATAAATAATTAAGTCATTAATATTACTGTATGCCAGATAGTGAATCAGAAACTTGTACTGTAAAGTAGTTTATTAAAACTCTAGTGTGCATGAAGTATCAAGGATGGAGACTGTATAGTAGATTATTTTCCAGTGATACACATTGAGAGAAATATACTGGAGAACAAGGAGCTTCTAAGTGAAATAAACTATGCCATCAAGGTGACAGAAACATGTGAGCTTGTTATTATTTGTTAAAATCATGCTACTAGATTTGAATAAATATATTATTTTTAAAATAGGACTAAGTTGACATTAAGTGATTTGTATATACTGCTAATATATCAATAATATAATGATTCTTATCTGTTATGTAAAGCTATACTTTTTTTTATTTTATCAACACACAAAAAGCAGAAAACAAGTGCTACAATTCTTTCATCTTAACTACTTTAAAATTATTATGGCAACCATAAAATCAGATATTCTACTTTTTTTAGTGATATGTAATGTGAAAATACGTCTTCAAAATATGTATTTGCAATTAAGAAAAAAATATAAGGTTTTAAGAATAAGTTGATGACATAAAATAGCAGAAGAAAAATATGCTATCCAATATTGAAATGATTGTCCCAAAGAATAATGATTGAAAGATTGCATACAAGCAATGTGCTCATAACAAAGACTGATACAGTTCAAATTACAACTAATGAGAAAAATGCAGAATTAGAAAAAAATAAGTCTAAACCTCAGCTATTTAGATTCCATGAAAATACTTTGCGTTGGGAAATAAGGATTGATTATTCCATGTGAAAAGTTTAGTATAAACATAATAGCCTTAAAATAAATTAGAACAGGCATAACTATAAAAATATACATTCATAAAATTACAATTTGAGTGCCAGGCAAATACAGAAGTGGATGCTCATAGTCATCTATTGGATGGAACACAGGTCCCCTAATGGAGGAGCTAGAGAAAGTACCACAGGAGCTGAAGGGGTCTGCAACCCTATAGGTGGAACAACAATATGAACTAACCAGTACCCCCAGAGCTCGTGTCTCTAGCTGCATATGTAGCAGAAGATGGTCTACTCGGCCATCAATGGAAAGAGAGGCCATTTGGTCTTGCAAACTTTTTATGCCCCAGTACAGGGGAACACCAGGGCAAAGAAGTGGGAGTGGGTAGGTAAGGGAGCAGGGTGAGGGTGGGTATAGGGGACTTTTGGAATAGCATTTGAAGTGTAAATGAAGAAAATATCTAATAAAAATTGAAAAATGTCGTCTTAAATGAGAAATTCATTTTATATTTAATTGCATTGCTATATATGTTTATTGGAACTTGATTTTGTGTTAGCCAACTGGCATATTTGTCATGTTCCTCTAAGTATTACTGACATGATAATAGGTAGTCTTTGAAATTAAATAATGTATTGTGTCCTTCATGTTCATATAACCTAGTGTAAACCATACTTTTTAAGAGATCCTCCAAGTTTATTCTAAAAATTACAGGTCATTCTAAGGTTCTGACATTAAATGTGATCTCCTTGTACCAATTTTATAGATAGAACAATATTTTTTCACACAAATCCACAATTCAATAGAGCAAGGCCACTTTCTAACATGGACACAATAGTTTTATCTTTGCCATGAGAAAAAAAATATATATTGTGATCTTAACGATGTAACACATTTAATGGCAAATCCAGCTACCCTATCCTAAAGGTGGTAGAGCTCAGACTGTCCTGAAGGTGGTCGATTACAGCCAAACCTGAGTTATTACTAAGATTTTATGTTTAGATAATAGTCAGTAGGAAAAATAAAAACCAATTGGTGATTTATAGAGGAGTCCATGTTTGCTTGCATCTGATTTTTGATACTTGCTTGAGAGCACCTATAGAGCTAACTTTCTGTCTTATTGTTTCTGACAGTAGTGCAGTTGGTTTGTGCAAAAGTATACAAAAATGTACAGGAGAATCAAGAATCAGAAAATGCATTAAAAGAAAAAAAAAACAAGACAGATGAAATTCAATGCTGAATTCATAAACTAAATACAACCACAATAATCTTGTCTAGATGGTGATGCAGCATTATGACAGATGGGCTAGCAATGGATTGGACTGGAAAAACAGAAAATTATGACAGTGCTATTTTGACAATGTATTCTCTTTACCTGACACAGTTACCACACTACTCCTCCAGTGTGCCCTATATGATAGTTTTTAAAGTGTGTTTTCTAGCTGATAGTATGATTCTAGAAAAATCAGAGAAGATATAAAATGTTGCTTCTCTCTTTACTGCCTGCTTTACAAGTGTGCATACAATTTTGAATTATTTGGGACTGATCTTCATTTTGATGGATTGTTTGATGTTATGATTATAAAGTCCATTTGGAATATTCAGACTTCTGGAAGAGTTTATGGATCAGGAACTTGGGTAGAAATTATTCCCCAGAGAATGTTAACTTTAATTCAGTGATCAAACTAGACTTTAATTTATTTTTGAAGCCTTTAACATTACCAGAATAAAATATCTTAATAATCATAGATCTCATGGTTATTTTTTATTGCATTTAATATATTTAGTTCACAGGTCAATTTTTATAGCTTTGGAATTATAATAAAGTTATATAACTGTCATTGAACATATTTTAAAGGTCTGAGCAAATAATCATATATTTACAATACTGAGCTAATATGCTACTTATTGTTATGAAAATAATTAATTTTTTTATTTTCAGCCCATCGGTATTAAACCTCAAGTATGTTTTTTTTTTCTTTAGGACACATTATAAATATTTCATAATTCAGACTGCATATTACTCTGAAAACTTTACTATACCCTCATTCATTTCTGAAGAAAAAAGTACCTGCACACATCATAGAGAGTCTTACAATACTCAGGTGCTATGAGGCAAAATATCAGCTTGAACTCATTCTCAAACAGTCCTGTTGCTATACTTTTATCCATATGTTTGTGATAAAAATGAGAAAAGTAATTGTTTGCAATAAAGGACTGGCTTAGAGAACTTAAAGGAAAATTCAAACCTTTCTGCCTGGATGGATAGAGAAGTTGTCAAAGTTTACTATATGGAAAGAAGCAAGGTACTCTTTCTATGACTATTAAGGTTCTTGGCTACTTTAATTGTCTCCTTTCTTTTCTTTTATTGAATATTTTCTTTATTTATACTTCATGTGTTATCTCCTTTCCCGGTTTCCCTTCCAGAAACCCCCTATCCCATAATGCTCCCCCTGCTTCTATGAGGGTGTTCCTCCACCCACTTACCCATTCCTGCCTCCCAGAACTGGCATTCCCCTCTATTGGGGCATTGAGACTTCACAGGACCAAGAGCCTTTCCTTCCATTGATGCCTGACAAGGCCATCTTCTGCTACATATAAAACTGGAGCCATGGGTCTCTCCGTTTGTACACCTTGGTTGGTGGATTAGTCCCTGAGAGGACTGGGGAGGTCTGGTTGGTTGATATTATTGTTCCTCCTATGGGATGGTAATCCTTTTCAGCTCCTTCTATGAAAAATCCATAAATTAATTACCAAAAATTTGACCTTTAGGTAATGCCAGATCTGAATTTTGCTAAATTCTATTAAGTAGATATTTTGAGTTTCCAATTAACTTTAGATAACTCTATTGATTTACTTTTAGTTTCTCTGAATGATACATATTATCTATATAAAGTTCTAACATTCCCTCACATAAGTTTACCTTTTAAAAATAATATGAAATAAAATTATATTTAACAAAGGTTCAATGTCGGTATGCTTTACAATCATATAATATAGTTTCTATTTTGTTTCCTATCAGGGATAGTTATGACTTAGGGGTGAAGTTCTCTCTTTTTATCCCCTTTCCTTAGTCCTGATTATCTGGTGTTTACACTATATGCTTTAGTTTCTCATTTATAAGATCAGCTTAATCAAATGGAAGAGTAATAGTGCCACTAATTATACACTGAATAGACTAAACTATTTTTTGAATGTTTTGATTACTCTCTCTTATGACTACAAATTAGAAAACTTGATTTTCTTTGTTAGTTTTCAGCATTCTACCAATTTCTTCAATCATATCATATGATATATCTACATCAAACATACAGATACAATTTATTATTGTACAGTTATATATATATATATATATATATATATATATATATATATATATATATATGTGTGTGTGTGTGTGTGTGTGTGTGTGTGTGTGTGTGTGTGTATACATATAACTATAATTAATTATCATACAGTATTCCAACTATCATAGTAACATGGGCATGTGTTTTCATTCTTTGCTCTTTACATGGTGTGATATTGATTAGTATTTTTAGTGAGCTCAGTCAGGACTCACCTGTGTGTCTTTAATAGTTACCACATACATCAAACTTATTTAGGGCAAGTAATTGTTTAATTTGTTTGGTTTGTCCGACAAACTCTTCACAGGAATCAATACTCATTAAATTTATTATCAAAACAAATCATCCTAATGAAAAGGATTTCATATAAAGTCCACTTCTTCAAATGTCTGAGCTGTGCGATGTAGAAAGGCACATAGGGTAGGAAAGGCCTTGTGGAAGTCTTTGGGCACTATATTTTGTAGTTGTGTAAGTCCATACCCTATGGATCTGAGGCTTTCTGGTTTTCAATGGGCATTCAGCATCCAGCTAATGTGGCATGTGATATACATTCTATGATCATTAAGGTCTGAACATTTCACAATTTAGTTTACTCTTCTGTTCATAAGGTGTGCTTTATACTTTTGGAACACTACAAGATTTTGGAAGGATAAAGAAAACACCTAGCTGTAGCCTTTATGTCATTGTGTGTCTGAATCTGGTCAAAATAATGATGTACTGAGAACAGTGCCTTGAAGATCTGTGATAGAGGCTTCGAGGGAAAAGCCCTTTTACCTTAGGTGCATTTTTTTTTATCTCTGGGTTACTCTTGGACATAATCTTGTGCCTTCTGTGGCAAACATTTATATTCAATTTATAAGACATTTTTATTTTTTGGATGTCAGAACATTGCCATAACACTGAGTTCTGTCCTTTGTGTGGCCTGGATCTGGATCTGTCCTCCCTTGTTTTCATAAATTCCTAGATATAATACATAGTACATACCAGGAAAGTGTGTTTAAATTGATCTGTCCTGAGAAAGTTCTGGCTGATCTATTAATATTTAGTATGTGATTACTGATGTTTTTTTTTTTTTTTTTTTTTTTTTTTTTTTTTTTTTTTTTTTTTTTTTTTTTTTTTTTTTTTTTTTTTTTTTTTTTTTTTTTTTTTTTTTTTTTTTTTTTTTTTTTTTTTTTTTTTTTTTTTTTTTTACATTTTTTGTCATGTTTTTCTAAACTCAAGCAATCTTCCTTTGATCATTGATTTTTTTTTGTTTCATCTATGTATAAGCACACATTGAAACGTAAGTAAAAATTTCTATAGCATTATATTGTAATCTGCCCCATTATTTGAGGTCTTTAAATCCCAAACCTGGCAAATAAATAAGCATAAGCCAAGGAGAGCCAAGTATTGTTTATTTGTTTTGTTTTCTTTTATTTATTTTCATTTTAAAAACAAATATAATCCCTACAGTGATTAAGGTCATGTTTCCCAATTTAGAAGAATAGATATAAGAGTCTCATCCATATGAAAATTGAAAATATAAACCTTGTTCTTTGGCTACGTGTTTGGTGTAAGCTTCCTTTTCTTAGGCTACGGAAAGCAGATTCATAGAGGCAACTAGCCAGAAGGAAATCAGGTCAATGTAAGCTATGTGTCTGATACTTCATTAAACGTTGTTAACTTTGAAAATTGATGAAAATAAAATATAAAAAAAATTCTATGATAAAATAAAAATGTTATCAAAAGATAAATAAGATTCACTCTCATGACAAAGCCAATTCACTGGCTGATGACTTATCAGTGGTGATCTAAAGATGAAAAATATAATCAATATACAGATTCCAAAGAAATTAACTAGTACCTATAAAACTAAAAAAACTACATAGTGGAGATGAATGACAAGATGAATTCTGGGAGACTAGCAAGGTCTCCTCACATACACAGAGGAGGAATCTTGTTTAATGTAGAGCAAGCAGTCACTCATGTGAAATTGAGAAAAGGAAACCATGAAATTATCAGTGGAAAGTCAACATGCCTTATACTGGAAACATGAAATTCATATAGATTGATGGCAGGAAAATGATGAAAGACAAAAAAAAAATGTTCTTCAACATTTTCTTGTCAATTGACCAAAGAGGTTTCATAATGAAATACAAAATACTTTTATTATTTTTACATCATGAAATTATAAGAGAGAACAGATCAGATTTTGGGAGATAATATTCTCCCAACTTGCCCCAAAATATCTAAGATTTCATGCTTCATTAACTTCAAATATTCATTATATCTTAACATATGCTTATTTTCTGAATTTCAAAACTTATTTCAAAATGGTAATTGTTATCTGAAAGCCATGTGTGTGATTCTTAGGGGTGTCCAATGGCTTAACTGAAATTTTGAAAAAAAAAAGATTATGTATTTGTTTTTGTGTGAACCTTTCTGTGATTTTTATAATCTTAGAAAATAAAACTAAGAATCTAAAACAAATGACAGTTTTGTGAACAGAGATTATAGGTCTCATGTTCGTAAGTTTTTGAATATATTTGAGTGTGAGATTTTTCAGGATATCATGTTCTTTTTAAAGAATAAAAAGAATAGACTTAATAAATGCAAGACATGTTTATATCATTGCCTTACACACAATTGGAAATTAGAAATCACAGGAGATTATACAGCAATGTGGAGGAGATTTTAAAATTTGGAGTGACAGCCTTTATATGTCTTCAAGTGTTTGACTTTATAATGAAGACTCAAATATTCTCTGCCATTAGTGATAAGTTATTTTATATGAGATTTTAGTATGTAAATGAAACTGTTCAGCATTCACAGTCCTAGAATATCCATGTCTCGTTATTGTATCATAGTCATAGCTTTGTACATTGATCTCTAGTCAACTGAACACCTAATATCTATCCTACTATCCATTATAGATTAGTATATCCTTTTATACCAGTATCCCCCAGTGTGTCTCTCTGTATAATCTGTGCCTTTGTCTGACTCTCTTTCCTCTCCAAGGGTCTCCTTATGTAGCAGTCCACTCTAAAATTCAGAATCCTCCTAGTTTCTCTTCAAAAGTATTAAGAAACAGCTGGGTATCATCACACCAGGCAACATCAGTATATTTCCAGGTTCATGATGATTTAGTCTTCTTATTTCTGCAAAAGACCGGACAATTACAGAACAATTCCATTTCAGTAAGCTTCAGAACCCTGCCTACTGTATGAATTTCTATACACACGCCCAAATACCAACTGAGCCATAGGACACTTCCAAATATCATACACATGGTGCTCATGTGACAATTATCATTTTGAAATAAGTCCTTAATTTCAGAAATTAAAGTGTATGTTAGGGTAAAATGAATATTTGAAGTTATTAAAGCATGAACTCTTAGACATTTTCAAGCAAATGGGGAAATATTATCTAATCATGAGCTAGGTAGTTTTATAATCTCAATTATAAGTAGAATATGGAAACAGGAAATATAAATCATAAATTCTTAAAAAAACTGGAGCTATGTCTTAAAAACAGTTAATTCAATTTGCCTTAAGATGGCAGTATTGGTCTTTCTAAGATTCGAATAAGTTTTAGACCAGAAATCCTGAGGAAAATATAGGCTATCTTAATACCCTTACTGAGACACAAAAACCCAGGCTTATCAACGAAGTGGGTGGATGTAATATACATAAAGATTAAACTGAAAGTCTATACAAACAGTGATAATGGGTGAAAACACAAACTGTGCAAATCTGATTGACATGTTAGTTAATTAAAAGCAACAAGGAGAGGGGGTTTGGGATCACTGAAGGGATTACTCACAGTGACAAGTCGTCCAAATTGTTCTGTTTCTAGGAAGAAGGGAGAATCAATGGATGAAATTAAAAACAAACAAGCAAACAAACAAACTCCTCCAGGATAGTGCGTGCTAATACATCTAGTGAAAGGCCAGCTGATATGGAAAGTATCTTAGGCATATACATACTGTGTAAAAGGCTCAAATGCATTCCGATTCTCTCTGGGGTTGCCACCGATGCTTTCCATTAACACTCATAACTACTGACCACTGTAGGACCTTTACAGTGGGCTTAATTTAAATGATTAAATATAGCAACCCTTACGTTTCTCAGAGTTGCAAATTAATTCACTAAAACTTGCCTGAATTTTAAACACACAAGTCAAAATCTCAAGCACAGAGCTGTACCCAAACTCCTAAGGTTGCACATGCATTGACTTCATGACTTGCAATAAAGTTGCTTTGGCCATCATAGGATTGCTCTAAATCTAAGCAGATTTTTCTTGCTTTAGTTTAAGACATAAACTCTATTTCATTGAAACACACCGGTAGCAATTTGTGCATAGCTTCACAGATTAACCTGAGCAGAAAACCTTCACAGTTTTCACTATGTGTGGCTTCTGTTAGGAAAGCTAAGTGTCTGATTATTATTATTATTATTATTATTATTATTATTATTATTATTAATTAAACACCTTGAGAAATGCATATTGCATTTTCCCTTTTTTACTCCTGATTTAAATTTATCATGGTCAATGAGATCACCACTAAAACTGCTGACTTTTTTCTTACCCAAATGAGCAAACAAAATAAAACAACCAAACAAAAAGAGCAACACTGGATGGCATGTGGACACTCATGAATTAGAGTTTTCAGTGTTTATTAAGTCTTCAGCTTATGTTAATTTAATATTTGCCTGATGAACGTGTAGACTTTATTATCTTAAAAATTATGTTTTACTGGTCCGTGTATGTGTGTATAAAACCAATCCCACTAAAATCAGGGACCAGACAAGGCTGCCCACTTTCTCCCTACCTATTCAATATAGTACTTGAAGTCCTAGCCAGAGCGATTCGACAACAAAAGGAGATCAAGGGGATACAAATTGGAAAGGAAGAACTCAAATTATCGCTATTTGCAGATGATATGATAGTATATATAAGTGACCCCAAAAACTCCGCCAG
>LR750033.1:198587-228525 GCA_902729485.2 Mus minutoides | reverse complement strand
ATCTCCTTCAATGTTGATGTCCCAAGCTGATAACATAACATATACTAGCAATATCGGCAAGTAAACTGATCAGAAACCTATTTATTCTCAGTATTTTTAAATAAGACTTATAGTTTTCCCAAGACATAAAGTCTAATTATTGTGACTACATATACCAGTAGCTTAAAGTCCTTTAGGAGTCTTAGAAGTCATGGTAGGACTCCTAGCAAAGGAGAGTGTGAAGGCAAAACCAGCCATCTTCTGTAACCAGACAAGTCTTCTAGTGGAGGGATTGAGACATAAACCTAGTCACAAACTTTTTGACCTAAAATTTGTTCCTCCTCTAACCAGTGGAGGAGGAAAAATAGAGCAGAAATTGAGGGAATGGCCAGCTAAAGACTGGTCCAGCTGAAGACCCATGCCAGGAGAGGGAGCCCACCTCTGATACTGTAATGAATTTTGTTATACTTACAGACAGGAGCCTAGTATAACTCATCAGAGCAGCTTTAGCTAGCAACTGATGGAAACAGATGCAGAGGTAATAGGGAAACATTAGCCGAGCTGGATGAATCATGCTGAAGAAAGTGAGGAAGAATTGTAGGAACCAGAGGTATCAAAGACACCACACGAAAACCTATAGAATCAATTCATCTAGTACATATTGGCTCACAGAGATTGATAATCCAACCAGAGAGAATTCATGGCATTTCCCTAGAATCTTTGTACTTATGGAGCAGTTGTACAGCTTAGGCTTCATGCGGAACTCCTAAACACAGGATCAGGGGTCTTCTCAGACAATGTTGCCTGCCTCTGGGACACTTTTTGTCCAGAGTGTTGTCTCCTCTACCCTCAGTAGAAGATGTGGTGCTCCTATTATTAATGCAACTTGTTAAGCCAAAGCTGGTTGATATGCATAGGAGGCCTCCCCTTTTCTGAAAAGAAGGAAAGGAGTGGATGGATAGGGACAGGGGACATTTGGGCCACAAAGGACTGGCAAAAAAGCAGGCAGGAAAAAAAAAAAAAAAAAAACAAAAAAAAACTGTGGTTAGGATATAAAGTTAGCGAATTAAGTAAGTAAATTATAAACATCAACCACCAACAACAAAAACAACATATCAGCTTAAAATCAATATGTGTCTTCAAATTTCTCAATGTCAGAACTGAATCCAGGAATGGAGTCTTGTTGGGAGACTTCTGTGAACTTGTAAGAAAACTTCAAGAAAACAAGGCAAGAGTCCTGTGATCTCAGTTTCTTCAAAAACACAGAATTGTTCTCGGAGTGTGCTTTGGTTACTCTCCCAGGTGTACTGAATAGTAGTGAACTTGCTTTATAGTATTCAGTACAATTGGGTATTGGTATTTGTTCATATGTATCTATGGAAAAACATGGTTTTGTGATAAAAAAGCTTTGCCTCTGCCAAATTAAGATGTTCAGTGTAATTTTACATTTTATTCAAGTTACTTTTCTTCACCTTCAGTAAATGGTCTGTTGTCTAATATTCTGAATAAAATCTGCGATTGCATCATACTTTAGTCCATTTCAATTTTAGTCTTCATTTTCTGAGGTTCACACCTCTAGTACCATGGTAAACACGTCAAGATGGTTATGCATCTTGCTACCATGGCCAAAAGTAATAGCAGCTTCATTTTCAGTTTACCACTTATTTGTACCACTTATTCATCACGGGAACATCACATGAAGTTTTCTAAGCAATTTTGAAGATAAAATTAGAAAAAGCCATTGCATATTAATGTTTGTGAATCTTCTCACCTAGAAACAGATTATCAGTTATTGAATTAGACTGATGATTTCTAAAGTTGATAACTAACAATTCCTTGGAAATTGTGTATTAAGTATTAATAAACTCATTAATTCTCCATGATAATGAGAATTTCTGGTTATTGTTTTTTCAGTGCAGAGATATTGAAAAATAATGTTAATACACACACACACACACACACACACACACACACACACACTAAGTACATGGTAAAATGAATTTTGATCCCAAGTTTTTGATTTAGATATTTTTGTTTATTTCTGTACTTGTATTCTTTCTGGCTTTTTGTTTCAATCTTGGTTTGAGACAGTGACTCCTTATGTAGCTCTAACTCTCTTGGAACTCATAATGTAAACCAGGCTGGCTTGTAACTCACAGAGAATCCTCTGCATCTGCCCCCAAGCACTAGGATCAAAGCAGCAAACTACTACACCAGGCTTGATTATATTCTTTTAAAAAATATTTTATTTTCATTTTGAATTATTAGATTTTGATTTTTATGAGTTTTTTTTATGAATACATCTGTTTTCCCTTTACCATTCTTCCTTCTAAACCCTCCCAAAGATCTCCCTTTGTTTTCTTTAAAATCATGGCCATTTCCTTTAACAAAGGTTGTTATATCACACACACACACACACACACACACACACACACTTCTAAATACACAAGTACAGCCTTTTATGTGAGATTCTGTCTCCTAGAAATGTCATGAATTACATCCATCAAATCTCACCAATATGTCTGCCTACACATGAATGCAATGCACTGAATAAGGGCAATAATATTGGACATGCTAATGTGGACTGAGGAAAGCACAGGAGGCCTCGATGCTGTGCAAAGAGCTACAGGCAGTCAAGGAATGCTGCACAAGGAAAAAAACAGTCTTCCTTAGAGATAAGTACACCATTTTGCTATCCAAAATAATCAAGTTTAGTACATACACAAAAGTAATACTATATGGAGTGAGCAGATTGTAATAACTTATTTAGAAATTATATTTTTAAGTTCTTAATTGGTTTCACATTATAAAATTTCCTAAAATCTACTTGTAAGAAATTTACACATGAAATCACATTCTGATTCCTTTGACAATCCTATATCTTTAATATTTCTGTTACTTTTTATATTATTGATATCCAATAGATTTTTATATAATTTGTTTTAGATTATATTATATAATATAATATTTCATGATTAATTCCAGTATTTACTAGTGTACTTCCCATGTGAAATTTCACATATTAAAGTTTTATTTAAATATAACTGTGAAAATATTGAATGAAAACATGTCCATTTTAAAATATAAATATATTTCTCCTAGATGTATTATCCGAGGAAGCCCAGTAAATGTTATCAGGAAAAATATATAACTATTTATTATCAGTAAATTCTCAGTGAATTGTTGATCTAGTCAAAACATGCTCAAATGGATGCTATTGAGCTTGAAATTAGAAATTACTTATAAATATTCTAAATATCCCTTGCTAAAACAGATTATTAAACACACACATATGTGTATGCACACATGTGTGTACACACACACACACACACACACACACACACACATCAGTGAAGCTGGAATTTAAAAGAAAGTATAAAACACAAGACAGGAAAAGAAAAAAAGATTTTTTACTAATATGTAGTAATTTTAAATATCTATACAGCAGTCAGACTTCAAAATATAAAAGACTGTAATGAAGATTGTTTTGCACATAAAACCACATTCTTTAAAGAAATAAGACATTTCATTTGTTTGTAAATGCAGTGTCATGATGGCAATTTCTTTTACTGGTTATTTTCCGTCTAGCTTGTTGGCATAACCTGTGAACATGGGTCTCCCTGTGCAAAGGAAGGACACCACATCTTTACTTTAGGCCTTCTAGATTAATGTGAAAGCAGCTACCCTGGAATTTAAGGGTCAGAGTTTTCTTGTGTCTCTGTTAACATTGCCTAAGGGATTCTTTCCTCTGCAGAAATTTCACATTCAATCATAGCGTACCCTGAGCGCGTTTGTCATGGTCTTGACAGGTTGGATAAATGGTTAGTTAAAGCCAGGGAGAAGGTCAATAAGGACAAGACTGAGGTGGCCAAATTAAAAGCAAACTATCAGTTATAACTGGCTTGTTAGGGAAGGACTAGTTAGGTTCAAATAGAGCAAAATTGCAAGTGTCAGGTAATAGATTTACAAGCATAGATTTTGACTTTGCAGTAATAGGCAATTAAAATCAAAACTCTACTTTTGTACAGTTGAAATCAGGACCTGAAAGCCTGTTGACATCTTCCCATCATATTTATTATTGACAGAGCAGCATTAATAAAGCAAATTATGAAAGATGTAACACAACCAAGATGCAAGAGAAAATTAAAGAAACAAAAGTTGTAGTGTTCACAATACTCTGCATGCTGAATGCAATGAATTTAAGAAACAATAGCCATGTTGGGTAAAAGTCTGCCAAGCTCTCTCCTCAGTAGGTATTGTCATGGACTTCAGGGTAAAGATTTTGTTAGCATACTCTTTCAATATTAACATCTAAACACTTGAATATGCATGAGAAAAATCACAAATATATTTGAATTCTGAGACTTCAATAATACTTAAACAATTGATTATTATTTTAGATATGAATAGTTTAAGTATTTTGAAACTACTTAAATAAATTCATTTAATAAACTTAAATAGGTTTCAATAAAATATTGAATTTCACATTTTTTCAATTAATTTACTGCAGATTTTAAGCCATGTGTAAGAGTTCAAAACTGTAGTATCCATACATTAATAAAAAAGTAATTATTAACAGAGGCAACCCCTGAATGAATTACATATTTCCTTGAGCCTCCCAGAATTCTTCCAGTGTTCAGCAAGGGGCAATGCTAGAATAATGTTTAGGACTAAAAGCATCATCTACACAGTCATTAAAGTTATGTTAATGACACGATCATAAGCATTTGTCAAACAATAGGAAACTGCCTATGTAATTAATGTCTTTCTTGAATCAATTTAGTATTTAATTTTTGATAATGAATAACAAATTTGAAAACATTTGCTCATAATGCCATCTATTCCCTTGAGCTTATTACTTGATGAAAGGCAACCGATGCCTTCAATTCATTCTCCAAAGAACTAAATGTTAAATACTTCAGAGATTCACCTGCTATTATGAATTCCTTGTACCAACACAGTCTCATTTCGAGGAACTATTGTTTGGGAAAATCCTCATTTGAAATTTTCATAAATTTGAATATGTATTCACTGCATGGCAATGCATCCAACATATTAAATTGAAAATGTAAGTAATTGAAACCCAAGTTGGACAGAATATAAACACAAAGAATTAAAGAAATGGTAAATGTCAGTCCAAGCCAGTAATATAATTATATTATATATAGATTTTTATTTTAAAAATTACTGGCAAATTATTTTTAAAACAGTTTACATATTTAAATGAATATGAATTTAATTATTTTAATTGAATTAATTTTAGAAATAGGGTTGCCTTTGTATTATAATATTCAGACTAAAGCATTAAATATATTCTATTAAAGCAAAAGAAAAACAGTAAAGTGTTTTTCTGAAAATATTTTACATTATTCTTAACTGTATTTAAAAATTATATTATGTCACCTAATCTACACCAGTTAGAGTATAAATAAGGTTTTACATAATTACAATATAAATATAAATTTCATCAATTAAATCTCTAAAAGTTTTATAATATTGTATTCAATTGAAATATTCAATATTTTTTCATCTTTTGAATGTTTTTATAAAAATCGGATATTTTCCAATTAATTTATAGGTAATTTTCAAATTGTCTACATAAATCTTTGTCTATTTCTTATTTTTTTCTAAAGACTTATCAGTGATAACATCACATTTAATTTCAACTAAAAATGCCAGTTAGTAATGCAGAACACTGGACAATAAAATAACATAGGAAATCAAAACCAGTTACCATCCAATATATAGAAGTCAATAATTATATTCTAATTATATATGCTTATGCATGCATATAACAGAAATTGATGAACATGTTCAAAATGTTTGTTTCTTTGATCCATATCAAGAAATACAATTCTATGTTTTGTGTTATTAAATGCAAATAATTTGTTTCATCTTTTTTGTTTTTATTAAATTATTTTTTATTTATATTCCAAATGTTGTCCCTTTCCCAGTCTCCCTTCCACATGTTTGTTCTTCACTACATCCCTCCCTGCCTCTGAGAGTTTGTACCTCCATCCTCTCACCCACTGCCCCTCACCACTACCAACATCCTTCTTCCCTGGGGCATCAGGTTTCCACAGGATTAAGTGCATCCTTTCCCACTGAGTCCATGCAAGGCAACTCATCTGTCCTGGGATTCTTCTAACTAACTAAAGATAATTAAAGACAGCAGATACACTGAAAACTTCATTCCTACTAAAAAATGTTTCAACATGTGCTTTATTTTGGAGCGAATGGTATTTGGAATGCTTTGATTCATAGTTCTATCTGAAAGCAGGGAGAATTCTCGCCAAATCTAAATCATCTGTATTTGTATCATAAATAATTTGAATTGTGTAGGAAGGAGTTTTCTTGTGGGACAGAGAGCCTGACTATGACAATGTACACTAGGCTGACGTTACTACTGTGGCACTTATCATAGTTAAGAAACTGAATCAAAGGTCATGAGAGTATGTTGATTACAGGATTGCTCTGCATGGCATGCTCCACCTGCTTTCTTATATCACTCAAGACAGCCAGCTCAGGGGTATCACCACCCGCAGACGTACACTGGGCTTTTCCATCTCAATTGCCAATAGAGGAAATGTCTTCTGTACACACTAATCTTATAAAGATATTTTCTAAATTGAAATTTCCTCTTCTCAATAACTATTGTTTGTCTCAAGTACACACACACACACACACACACACACACACACACACACACACACTAACCAACAGCAACTACAACAATAGCAACAACAACACGTAACGAATACCACCACTAACAGCCCTGCCTGCACTATATATCTTTTGTATAAATTGAAGTATATAGAAACAAATTTTAAATATTGATAAACAGCAATGAAGATGACTAAGCTCAGAGGAAAGAAAGATGTAGAGGCAGCCACAAGAAACATCTGGGGCAGAGATGGCTTCACTTTGTCTTATTATCTATGTATTATCTTTCAGTATTCTTATGTAGTTCTGAGTTTGGTTTAAACTTCAATGACTTTGTTATCTAGCTTGCAAACTAGTTATCACTTTTTACAAATTCATTCTTTTCTCATAGATATTAAACAGGTTGTTTTTCTGAGCCTCAGTTCTGTTTCTGTTTTTTGTTTTGTTTTGTTTTGTTTTGTTTTGTTTTTTTCTTCTGCTTTTCCTGCATTACTTCCTTATTACTGCCCTGCTGTACTCTTATCCTGTTTGAGGCATTTCTTCCTTTCTCTTCTCTCTCAGTTTCCCTCTACTCCTCTTAATGTTTACCCTTTCTCACTCTGTGTCCAAAGATATAAATAAAACACTATCACTACCCAATTATTAAATACATTACCCTATTGCTGTTTCAAATAATGAGATAAGTATATTTTTTTTCCTGCTCATGCACAAATGAATAAGTGTTGTCTTCACATTGAAAAACTCTTTAACTATAGCTTTTACTTTCACTTTCATTTGAACTATAACTTTATAACTATGAACTTATAGTTTATAATATTTTCTTTCTTCTGGAATTATAAGGAAATTTCCTTAAATTTTGTGAAAATATTTATTTTGGGATAAATGGCAATGTTTATTGATGCTGAGACCTTGGTCACAAGCACTACAGGCCTTAGACACCATCATGTAGATAGGAGGACTGATGCCAGATATGTGGAGAAGTCAGTCTTGTCATGACAACAGCAATGGTACCTGTGGTGTTATGGACCGATTTTGGAGATGAGGGTGCTTACTGAAGCTACAGAAAGTAACATGACTGTCAAGGGTATGTATTAGAAAACATATCCATGGTTGATATTGTTTATGCTTAGATATAAATAGTTAAAAACAGGAGTACTTACAGCAGCCATTATTTTGGGATTCAGGTAAACAGACTCATAGTTACCAGGCACTTGTCCAAAGCCTAACAAGAAGTGTGTGTCATAAAAAGGACTGGATGTTTGGAGCCTGAACTCTGTACTCTCCTTTTTTTTTTCTCCCCAATGGAGACAGTGTACTCTGTTCTTTTCGTTGTAGGCATCCCTCTCTGAAACTTAACTTACAATCACTTTCCTTCTCCATCCCAAAAGAGTCATACTCATTTCATGGGTCCAGTCTACCCAGCCGTCAAACCTTGTGTCTGTTGCCTCTGCGTGCCCATTTCCTTAGGTTGTATTACATTTTAGTGTTTAGTACTTCAGTTTGTTTGCTATTGTTGGAAGATATTAAACCAAGTCTTGCTTGTGAAAAGAAAATGTGAAAATAATAAAAAAAAACGATATTGAAGTATTGAAAGTATGAATAAAGAAATATTGAAAATATATTATGAAAGGCAGTTTTCTAACAATAGGAGCAAACATGAATTTTGTTGGTCTTTCTGGTTATGATTTCATACGGCTGTGCGTTTTTAGTACATTAGTTTGGAGTATAACTTCTTTGTAATATTCTATGTTCTATAATCTACAAATCCTTATCAATTGGCTACAATGTTTAAAATGTAAAGTTTTATAATAAGGTCTATACAAAAGCACAGGCTACAAATGTGTTTTGCATAATGACTGCTTACATACTATAATAATCAGGGGGAAAGATCCCTTTAAAAATAGTTTAAAACAATAAAAACCACAAATCTGAATTCTCAACTTCTTTTGATAAACTTCAAATCTGTCTCTGACATATGTGGTTTGTATATCTATTCTATGTGTCACATATATGTCTTTTACTTACAAAGGGAATTACTCTATATTTACTCAACAATGTAGAAAACATGGTATGAGAAAGAAATGAGGTTTTTTTCCTGTAAAAATATTTTTTAAATCATAAAAAAATGTTAATTTACTCATTCCATCTCACCTAAAGTAGCCTCAAAACAGCAAAGGTTTCAACTTTATCCACAAGTAGATTCAAACTTTTTTTGTTGTTGTTGATCAGTAAATAATTGTATTATATATAGTTGTTTCAGTGGAACATATAATTAACTCTTCCCTCTGATTTGCTTTCTATCTGTCTCTGTGTCTCTGTTTCTCTCTGTCGCTGTGTCTCTCTCTGTCGCTGTGTCTCTGTTTCTGTCTCTGTCTCTCTGTCTGTCTGTCTGTCTGTATGTCTCTCTCTCTCTCTCTCTCTCTCTCTCTCTCTCTCACACACACACACACACACACACACATATGAGACAAAGGGGGAGACAGAGATAGAGATAAGAGAGAAAGAAAGAAAGAAAGGAAGAAAGAAAGAAAGAAAGAAAGAAAGAAAGGAAGAAAGGAAGAAAGAAAGAAAGGAAAGAAAGGAAGAAAGAGAGAAAGAAAGAAAGGAAGGAAGGAAGGAAGGAAGGAAGGAAGGAAGGAAGAAAGAAAGAAAGAAAGAAAGAAAGAAAGAAAGAAAGAAAGAAAGAAAGAATAAAGAGGAAGAGAAACAATTTACAATTGATTATTTTGGGGAAGAAGCACTATATAAAGGGGAATATTGGAGTTAATTACAGGCTTAATTCCAGCTTTTCCAACAATGTTTGTTCACCTACAGAAAGTCCAAGGATCCAGTCGATGTTTCATCCACAAGTCTGAATGCCTCAGGTCTTCTTCAGCATACATTACAATCTGAAAGAAGAATGTTCTAATGCCATTTTAGTATTGGACCCACCCAAATAACAAGAACAGGCTTGGAAAGAGTGAAGTCTTTTGTATTCCAGGTCCTTTACATAGTATTACACCTTAATTATAAAGATTATAAAAATATTTACACTTGAAAAGATTTCAATTCAAGTGACTCTCCCATTCAAGTGACACTCCAAACTTTAAATGACATAATTTTTTAAAAAAAATTACTCATAGATGTAACTATTTTCTTGTGTTTTAGTCAATGTCAGATGTAGTCAAGTAGTCAACCAACAATAGACAACACATTTTATTAAATTATTTTCTTAAATTCAAGTTAAATTCAAACAGGCTGAATATACAGTAGATAAAAAAGATTAATAGTTTTAAATGAATTCATGACATCTTACTAATTTGATTTAGAGGTAGTCAAGATTTTTTTCTATAGGATATCTTCAATACCTACTAGATTAATAGATGTACAAATATGGCACAAAACATGCATATTCTGTTACAATAATGCACAGTCGTATAGTAGTACTAATTTTCTACTTAGTTTAGCATAGTGTCAAAAGATCAGAGCATCTTGATCGAGGAAGTACCTCCATAAGGCTTTGACTATAAGCATGTCTACAAAGGGGTCATGTTATTATTCCTTGAAATATGAGTTTCCAACACACTACTATTTGTATTTTTTATTGGGAAGAGAGTCATGAGATTTATAAAAATGCAAACTATTCATAAGAAACCAAACGAACCAGAAAGCACACCACCAAATGGCATTCTCTGAGTATCCTGCTTTGAGGTTCTATCTTTAGTTTCTGCCATGAGTTCCCCAATTTTGTACTGTGATCTAAAAATGGACAGGATAAAAACATGGATTCCCCAGTTTCCTTTTTGTCACAGTGCATTATCTCTGAAATAGAAAGAAAATGGTAACACACATATGCAATATATATTTAAGAACATTAGAACTATGGTTAGGATTTATAGAAATCTAGAAAACCATGCAGTTCTGTACATTTGAATCAGATTATTATGTAAGTGTTGCACAAGACTCTTAATCTTATGCTTTAGTGACATAATTTGAATATGCAGAGTCCATATTATCTGTGCATCAAATACTTTATCATTTATATATGATAGTATAGGGAATTAGCCAAGATATCACCAAATGTAGCATGCTCAAAGAAGTGAGGCCTCTGAAAATCCATAAGAGAGTTGGAATAGATGTAACAATCTATTCCTTTCTGCCATATATCTGCCTGTCTGTCTATTATCTATCATCTACTTCTAGCCCTAGATCTCTAGTTATCTAGATCTCAACCTCCATCCTCCTCTTATATTGCTTGCCCCCATGATGTGAGAGAAAATTACCACACTACACACCAAGAGGTACTAATATAAAATGTTGCCAAAGGAAGTGACACATAATGGTATGGAATAGGCATTAAAATAACTCTAACATGCTCTCCTTCTCCTTTCTCCTCTCCTTCCTGTGTGTGTGTGCGTGTGTGTGTGTGTGTGTGTGTGTGTGTGTGTGTGTGTGTGTGATGTACACTTGTTCAATTTCCATTTGCATGCATGGAAACATGAAAAAATTGCTTTAGTGACATCCACATTGTTTTTGTTTGTTTGGGTTTTTTGTTGTTTTTTTGTTTGTTTGTTTGTTTTGAAATATGTTCTCATATTGCTTTAAATGAGCCAAGTAGGCTAGATATCCAGCTATCCCCAGGAAACTTTTATTGTCTCCCTAACACTTACATTCCAAGCACACCAAATTGCCCAGTTTTTAAATAAGGATCCAACTTAGATGCTTTTGATTGTATACAGCTCATTACAGGCAGAATTGTATCTACAGTATTACTCTTTGCATTGTTTGTATCTGCTATAATTTACAGTAACAAAAACAAGACCAACACAGATCACTGTCATTGAAACTATGAGTGATTTGTGGGTCTATAAATAATTATATAGTTTGCATACCTTTAAAGTGGACTTTTTGAAAGAATTTCAAAAATAACAAAGAAAGAAAGAATAGTATAAGGTGAGCACACATGTGGGAGTCTGAGATATCTAAATATTGACAAAAAATATCATAGTAAAATTGTAGTCCTGAGGTTCATGATGAAGTTAAGGATAGTAGAGGCCACAGCATAGAAGAATAAGACATTCATCTTAAATTAGGTGGAAAGTCTTGAGCTTTGTTTTGTCCATGTCATAAGACATAGTGGATGACTGAAATTAAAAGTGTTGGATTAGTTTACCTGTTGAAAAATGTTCTAGGTAGCAAAAAATAAACACAAAACATAGATATTACTGAACATTCATAGTCACTGTGGCATATGTCAAAGTTAGGGCTAATATTCCTGTGCTGAAACACCATGACCAAAAATAACCTGGGAAGGAAAGTGTTTATTGCCATAACAATTTCATAAAATAGTTCATCATTAAGAGCAGTGAAGGTCACAATGTACTAAAAGAAAACACCTGGGGGGGGTGTAAGAGCTGAGTTTGAAGCCATGGAGGAGTGATGCTTACTGGGTTGTTCCTCATAGCTTGCTCAGTCTGCTTCCTTATAGAATACTGGACCACCAGTCAAGGGATAGCACCATCCACAATAGACTGGGGACTCATCCATCATTCAGTAATTAAGAAAATGCCTTAAGTCAGATCTTATGATATTACTTTTCCAACTGAAACTGCTTCCTTTCTTATTTCAGTAGCTAAGGTGAAATCAGAATACAAGTAACCAGGATAGTATGTTAGTGCAAAAAATCAGATTAGAGAATAGAATTTATTTTTACAAAAGGCAATTAATTGAGTGAAGCCTGTGATACTTAAATGAGTGTGGTGGTACCCACATGTGACCCTATCATGATAGGCAAATACCCTACCAATGAGCTGCTACTTGAACACACACACACACACACACACACACACACACACACACACACACACGTTCCCTTTCTCACATATACATATACATATATGTGTGCATATATGTGTATGTGATAGAGTGAGAAACAGGAGAATTTATTTCAAAGACTAATAAAGGTTTTAAGAGAAAGACATGGAGTACTCTTCACCCAGATTGTTTTTAGAACTATCCTGAGATTTACTGGACACCTGGAGCTTTTTCAGTGCCAGTTCATTGGTTCCCAGCTGTAGTGTTTGCTAGCAGCCAACTTCTACCCTTTACAAAGTCAATGTTATGTTACTATTGAAATTAGGACAAATGCAAGGTTTACTAGATCACAGGAGCATGGGTGCTTTGGTTAGATTACAGAAGAAAGCCTGCAGTGAGCCTGCATCAGTGTACATCAGCAGCTCTATCCCAAGACACACCAGAGCAGGGCACCTAAATTGTAGCAACAGCACAGCCCAAAGAGATTCAGAGTAGCTTTGGTTTGTTTTGTCCACTCTGACTCTTTGTACCTTGTTTTGGAGAGACTACCTGTGACCCCATGTCACTGTATTATGGCTTGCTAGCATGTAGCATGCTCTTGATTTCGTAAAAGGATCTCACCTAACCGTTTATCTGAATCTCAGAGGATACTTTAGACTTGGCCTGTTGAGAAAAGTTGAAGGATATACTGACTGCATTTTGAACAGTGATGCAGAGATGAGCCTTTTGGGGTCAGGGATGGAATGTTGTTTGTGATAAAGAGGAATTTTCTAAGGCTCATGTGCTATTTTCAATTAAATGATAATTTTGTAAATGTAAATCTTTACTTGCTTTGGTTATGCCTACCATCTTCTGTGAATTTAACAGACAAAATTGGTTAAATATAAATTATGTGTTTGATTCCTATAAAATTTGTAAATACACTCATTTTTTTATATCTTGCAAAATAATCTTGGCATAAAATATAATTAATTAAAAATAAACACATCCATTAAAAAAAAAAAAAAAACAAGAGTCAAGTACATCTGAGTAAATCCCATCCTCTATGATTGCTTTGAAGTTGAAAACTGTATCAGAAGTAGTGTCAATAACATTGAAATTGTGGTGTCTAAAAAGGTATTAAATCAAACAGTAAAAAATATAGGTAAATATAAATCCATAATCAAATAAATATAGAAAATAGTCATTTGTAATAGTCTTGTCAATGATACCTCAAATTTTATAATCATGTCACATAGACTAATGAGCGAGGGTAAGCAGGTGATTACAGCATGTTGGACTTGGGATTTCATGTGACAGTCTTTAACCTGTTGTTCCTCCTCCTTGTCATTTTCCTCTGCTCTCATTTCCACCAATGTCTTTTCTTTCCCATCTTTGTCCTTGTCTTTTACTTTCTTTTTTTTTTTTTTTTTTTTTTTTTTTTTTTTTTTTTTTTTTTTTTTTTTTTTTTTTTTCTGTTGAAAGATCTACACTTGTCAAGGTGTCACTCTCTGTTTTTTCCTAGCATTGCAGACTGCACACAAAGGATAGAAAAAAAAGACTACACTTGTCTTTGGGTAAGTTGCAGCTGCATGAACCCACTATTAATTTACTACACAAAATGAAAAACAAAAATTAAAAAACAAAAAACTTTTGTAGGGAAGAACCTTTAAAAGATTGTCAAATTTTGTTGGCATCTTAAAATACACGCATGCTTAAGCTTGCATTTTTCCATTAAAATATTCAGACAATTTTTTAAAAGATTTTTAAAAGTCTCTAGTGAAAATCACACACACACACACACACATACACACATATTATATATATATATATATATATATATATATATATATATATATATATATAATTAGTAAAAGGAAAAGTACACTAAATTTTTCGTTTTCACACAAGATATTTATGTCTTCCTGATGATACTGTGCTCTACATGTAGATAAGTCTGGGCTTACCCGAGTGGTTATCAAAGTGACAGTCATCCAGCAACTGTTTGCAGCAGATGCAGAGACACAGAGCCAAACACTAGAAATAGCCATGAGGCCCCAAAAAGACAGGGTGGAGGGCTCTATATGCTGGATACCTAGAGGTCATGTCCCTCACTCAGTTTTAAGTAGACAGAGATCACAGGGCTCACATAGCCTGAGGCAACAAACAAGGATCCTCTATGGGTATGAAGAAGGTCCTCTGCATATACCTTATGACTGTATAGCTTGGTGTTCCTGTGGGACCCCTAACACTGGCAGTGGAAGGTATCCCCAACTCTTTTGTCTGTAGTTGGGACTCTTTTACTCCTACCTAGTACATCATTGATTTGAGAGTTTGTGCATAGTCTTATTGTAACTTTTTTATTCCATGTTGTTATGTGGCTATTCCTGGAAGACCTGCTCTTGATTTTGTTTATTGTTATTGTTTGTTTTCTTATTTTTATTTTTTAAATGAAAGAAAAGATAAGTGGATCTGGGTTAGAGAGGGAGAGCAGGGAGGTGTGGAGGGAGAAAAAACTGGGCTCAAGATGTAATGTATGAGAGATGGATACAGGAAAAAAAGATGTTTATTTATATAAACAAAGTATTATTAAATAAAATGATGAATCTTATTGAGAGAAGTTCTGAAATCCAAGAAGACACAATTAATACAATGATTTGGATTAAATTATTTGTTAAAAGTATCTTTAAACATCATTTATTGGACCATTAAAACATAACTTCCTAAAATATATACCTTGGAATGTATGACAGAACATATGCTCTTAATTGATACTTCAAAAATGTTTGAACATTCAAATGAAATGTTATTGAAAGTTTTACACATTTTCTATGTTGTTTTACAGTGTCCTGTGGTTGTCAGATAGTACTTGAGTGCTCTATCATCATATATGTGAATAAAGAAGTTTACAGAGTTAATCATATGAGTGAACACACAAAGCACTAATCAAGAAAATCAATAATTGTGGAAACAAACACTAAATAAAATTTCCTCATGACTCTTCATGGAATCCTCATAATTCAGAAGATCATAGTGAAGGAAACTCTTCTGCAGTTAAAAGATACTAAACAAATGCAAAAGCAGGTAAAATCTGTAGACTTGTGAAGAAATAGAATGCCAGTTATGAAAAGTTTATACCAAATTTTACCACTAACAAACATATATAAATAAATCTTATAAAAAAGAAATATTCAGGTCATAGGCAACATTACAGGAAATAGAAAATGAGGACATGAGGACATAATAAGCATCAATATAAAGGTAAAATGATCAAAGTAAAACGTGAAGTATTTAGTAGTAAATGCTTATGCAGGTGTTTATATGTATAAATCATAAGTACATATATGTAATTTTACACATAAAATACACATGTTGGTTGTATACTAAACATTTCAATAGTTTCTATTTTGTGATATATTAGAGTACACTGGTGTTATTATTTGATTCTGGATATTCAACAATAGGAAAATAAAAGGAAAATCATATTTTCAAAGAAAACCACAGTTAAGCTGTCACCTAATTTACAGTAGTTGTGAAATTCCTGGACAGTGAGAAACCCTTTTTAGTAAAGAAACCAACTTCAGAGAGTAATATGAAGGAAACGCTTTTAAGGGCTCAAAGCGGTAGCCACATGGAACAAAAGTGTGCGTGGCAAGTGTTCTGTGTGATGTGCACATTGAAGTTCTCCTCTTTATAGCTGAGCAGATCAAATGTGATGAGCCACTTGTTACTGCACTTGTCACTAAATAAAAGGCTATGAGCTTTTACTTTCACAAGTCAAAGAACCAAATTGTTCTTCTTTTATAAGTACCACAGGGATTAAAGTTTAGTATTTTAAAAAGAGCCATTTAGCATCCCTCTAACTCTTGCCATCAGTTACGCTTCTGTGCAATTAGAGTCTCAATAGAAAAGACTACTTTAAAATCACCTTAAATTGCTGGATTAATGTGATATTTCACCAAAATATTAAAAACTACAAATGAAGAAATTCTGTTATGAAAAGGTAACATAAGGGCAACCAAATATGTCCATTATCTCTGATTTTTAATTCGGCAAATGAACAAGGTCCATACCACCACCAGGCAAACACTGCCAAATGGGAAGTACATTCATGACTTTAATATTTTCCCTTTTATCTATCTCTCTCACTCCCCTGGCTCATTGTGTACTTGGACTCTTCGTGATCCTTTAACATCACAAACCTTCTGTATCTGAGGAACTTCATGCAGGTTTTGTCCTTTACTTATAACCGTCCATACCAAAATAATCTATGTCCATACCAAAATAATCTATGTCCCAAGCTGTTTTGCTTAGTATTCATTTTTAAAATACATTTTATTTCAGGAAAGTATTTTCTATTTCTAAAGTTTTATGTAGAGTTTGTAATTTCCTTTTTGCCCTTAATTCTAATCTTATTTCTCTCAATCTTCCTTCTCTCCAAGACATTTCATTCCCTAACAGAATGATGATGTCACCTCTTCTGCATACTGCTTCATACATTTCTTTCAGTTTTCTACTGGAGCGCTTTCTTGCTCTGAAGAGGTACTGCTGCCCATGTTAGCCACTGTATAAACAGAGCAACAAAACAGAAAAATAGCTGAAAATGTGCATAAACGGAATTCTCTTGTATCCTGTATCCATTGGAACAAGAGGCTTATCCATGAAATATATGACAAACTGGGCATACCTACTCCTGTGCTCAAAAAAAAAAAAAAAAAAAAAAAAAAAAAAAGTAAAAATATACCCTATCCTTTGTGTACAAAGTCCAAGGCCTTTAATACCTGCACTCTGCTCAGAAGCATACCTCTCTGAGTTCAGAGTCAGGCAAGTATATATAGCTACATCAAAAGAAAATAGTGCTATGTTAACCCTATCCCTAAAGAAATTATTGCTGCAACTATGAACATTTTACTTGGATGAATTAAAAACTAAAAATCTAAATATACTTTGAATTTGGGAGATAATTAAACCTAAAATAAATTTAATTCATTGATATATATTTTATTTTCATATATTTTTACAATATTGACTTTATTGAAGTTTTAACATAATTTACTAATTTTCAAGTACATAAGGAAAAGGATATTGCACTGTAATGTAAGGTCACCTGAAATACACATTGTTTGGTAGGGAAATATTAAGCATATTATAGTTTATTAAATAATTGAGATAATTAGAAAAATCAGTTGAATTTGGATAAATGAGCATAGGTCAGAACAGAAAATATAACTGTAGTTATATCAGACTTAAATATTGAAATGTTCAACATTGCAACATAATAACTTAATATTTTTTTCAATTCCAGTATATTTATCTTTTTTAATGCACAAAATTAAAGCATGAAGTGTATTGTCACAGAGATATTTATTTTAACAGAGACAATCATATTTTAAGTTCAACTCCAACACACTGGCAGTTATAAATTCCCCTGGGTCCTGAAACTGTTAAAAACATTTCTCCTGTTCTTACACTTTTCCATGAATCTATATATTGCAATTTCCTTTTAGAGGCTAATTAGAGAAGTAAGATTTACAAAGGCCCAGAAGTCAGATCAATGCAATAAGAACATTTCAATTTATTTCACTGGGTCATATGAGTGAGACATGATCAAGACTGAGAAAATTATGTTTGGAACTGTTCCCACTGATACATTAACAACCAGGAGGTAGCAGTTTTAGATAAGAAACTGGACTAAAGTTAGCAAGTATCAGGTCATTGAATGATAGATAATTAAGGATGGGAACTGCAGGTATTGACAAATGAAGATATGAAACAAGTGCTTAAAGGAAATTACAGAGGAGGATTGATTTTTGTCTCCAAATAATATTATGGTACTCAAACTATTATAGGCATACAGTATGATCCCTATAATTTTTCTACAAAACAATGCAAAATTAACATTAATTTTTTTCACCTAAGGTGGAGGTATATTTTTATGAAAGATTTGCATTTCCTTAATTTATCTTTCACTGCTTCTGTACTCATACAAGAAAGGCTAAGATAACCCAGGATGTTATTGAGGATTTATTTTAATTTTTAGCCCTTGTTCATGTTCCTTTCACTGTCTTTTCTAGTCATCATTGACCTCAAAAGGAAGATCAATATATTTTTCCTAGACGAATAATGCCTATTATATTAAGAGACAAAAATTTTAAAAAAGAATTCTTCTTTTCTTTTCTTTTATTGAATTTAAATATAATTATATCATTTCCTCTTTGCCTTCTGTCCTTGCACTTCTACCATGTAATTCCCACTCCTTCTCCTTTTCAAATTCCTTGAATTATTGTTAAGCTATACACACACACACATATATGTCTTTGTGCATATATATGCATATATGTATATATGTGTGTGTACATATTTACATATATACACATGCTAAATGGCATATATGTATATATTTATAGACAATAATATAACTGTACATATATGTATAATATACTTTATACATACACTTTCATATATATATATATATACATATATATATATATATATATATATATATATACACACACACATATACACATACACACACACATACAAACACACACACACACAAACACATGTGTACAAGCCTTTGCCTAGAAAGGTAAGCAAGTATAATGTAGACGTTTCTTCTTATGGCAAGGTCTGAGGAGTTGTATCTCCACATGGCAAAGACCTATGGGGACTATTCCTGCAGAAACTCCTGTCCTTTCACAAGGGAACACTTGGATCAATTTTGCCCTGAATTTGCAATTTTTCTACTTTGTTTTGGAGGGTTTTTATTTTCACTTTGTCTATAACAGACTTATAAAAATATTAAGGTAATATTAAGTTAAGCCAAGCAAGAACGGGGAACAGACTAGGGCTACAAACTTGCTGAGCGCTAGAATTAGATCTCCTGAACAGGATGCAGGGAGACAGTAGGTGTTGATAATTAGAATTTCCTGAGTATGTAGACTATCTACTCTCTAAACTGTACCTTCAATTTCTGGCACATAGGGTCACAAGTGATTCCTAGATTAGATGTGCTAGGTTAGATAGTAACTGATTGCTGAAGATATGTTTCTTCTTTATGCAGTTCATGGGTTAGCAGGAAAGCACAAGAGTTAGAACTGAGTAGTTAAGAAAAAATCATAGTGTATGCATCATTCTTAAACCTTAAAAGAGATTGTACCTCTGAAAATGAGTGTAAAACCTTGTCAAATGTTAAAAAAAAATAAGTGTATAAATAAAGGTGACCTCTCTTGTCTCATTGCCAGAGTGTGTGAACTAAATCCCTTGATCCAAGTCTTTTTTGCCTATTCCATACATCTTTCTTTGGCTTTGGGATTCTGCAAGGGCTAAACTCTAGGCACACACAAACAAACACACACACACACACACACACACACACACACACTATAGAAAGATAGATAGATTAGATATAGGTATAGATATAGATATAGATATAGATATAGATATAGATATAGATATAGATATATGGTATATAAATACTTTTTAGTGTTCCCCTTAATGCCAGTATATATATTGGCATTGTATTTGTTCAGAATTTGTTTAGGCAGCCACATTGTTGAGTTATTTTGGAAGAAGTGCCTTCATAATTTCTAGCAGACACAATCTCACAGAATATTCCTGGTTCTTTAATTTGTAGAATCTGTCTGCCTCTTCTTTCATCATATTCCCTGAGCTTTGGCTACAGAATTTATTTTGTAGAAGTGTGCATTGGTGCAGGGCAGCTCGCAATCATTTGTTCTCTCCATTTGGGCCAGTTATTCTTATCTGTCACATCTCTGTCTGGTAAAAATTGAAGATTATTTGTTGAATGATGAGAGGTATAATTATCTGTGAACATAAGATAATCATGTATGGGTTTAGGTATTATGATAATTTAGTAAGCAGGAAGTAGGTTCTCCTCTGGGACCCATGGCCCTTGGCTACCTTATCAATACCAGATATTTCATTATCACTGTGGATGTTTAAATATATTTAGACAGCTATTGACTTTCTCCTCGATATGAGTGCTAGCAATGCATCTTTACAGTTATCTTGCTATGCTGACCATTGTGTATTTTGTAGCTGATAGTTTAGTAGGAGTATTGATTTACTTCCTTCCTTGGCATCAGTATTTCTTGTATCTTCAAATATTATAAAAGTGATTCCTCATGGAAGATGATTTTAGGCAAAAAAATGCATCTTGGGTTCTTTGAGTCCAATTACATAAGTAATACAAAGAATATTCAGCAATAGATAGTCACCTTCGTACTGGGGAAGAAAAACAAGGGCAGCATTAATAGCGTGTATTGTTCTGGATGTCTCATTATACCATGATCAATAGCTTGAAAGGGAATTCCTCATGTCTGATAGTTGCATTTTACTTAGTGAGACAATAAATAGCTCACAAAAAGAATATTATCTGTCTTTATTTAGTACATTTGTTGTTCTGAGAGGAATGGATACAGAAAATATGGTACATTTACACAATGGAATATTACACAGCTATTAAAAACAATGAATTTATGAAATTCCTAGGCAAATGGATGGATCTGGATGGTATCATCCTGAGTGAGGTAACCCAATCACAAAAGAACTCACATAACATGTACTCACTGATAAGTGGGCATTAGACCAGAAATCTAGATTACCCAAGATGCAACTGGATAAACACATGAAACTCAAGAAGAATAAAGATCAAAGTGTGGATACTTCACCCCTTCTTAGAATTAGGAACAAAGCACACATTGAAGGAGTTACAGAGATCAAGGGTGGAGCTGAAACAAAAGGATGGACCAACCAGTGACTGCTACAACCTGGGATCCATCCCATAATCAGCCACCAAATGAAGACATTATTGCATACACCAGCAAGATATTGCTGAAAGGGCCCTGAGATAGCTTTCTCATGTGAAGCTATGATGGAGCCTGGCAAACACAGAAGTGGATGCTCACAGTCAGCTATTAGATGGAACACAGGGTTCCCAAGGGAGGAGCTAGAGAATGTACCCAAGGAGCTGAAGGGGTCTCCAACCCTATAGGTGGAAGAACAATATGAACTAACTAGTACCCCCAAAGCTCGTGTCTCTAGCTGCATATGTAGCAGAATATGGTCTGGTTGGTCATCATTGGGAAGAGCAAACTTTATATGCCCCAGTACAGGGGAACGCCAGGGCCAAGATGTGGGAGTGGGTGGGTAGGGGAACAGGGCGGGGAAAGGGGGAGGCTATAGGGGACTTTCGGTATAACATTTGAAATGTAAATGAAGAAAATAATCTAATAAAAATTGGAAAAAAGAATATTTTCTGTCCAAAGAATGCAGGATAGACAAACAGCATTCAACAAAATGAATGATTTAATTTTGATATTAACATTCTATAGTCTTAATACAATACAAAGCTATAGTAATAAAACCAATGTTGTACTAATGCATACATAGAGTTACTGATCAGTGGAATGAAATAGAATACTTGAACGTAAGTACACATCACTACAGTCATTTGATAGTTGTTGAAGGTTAAAAAAGCATATACTGAGGAAAGATGTCATTTTCAACAAATGGTGCTAGGAAAATTGATGCCTCAAGAAGAATATGAGAAATAGGCCCACATATGTCACTTTGCATAAAAACTAACTCTAAATGGATCAAAAACCTCAACAGTAATCTGAAACTTTTATAAACATAGGTAGATGGTGTTTGTATATGAGGTATATGTAGAAAAGAAACTTTGGAAATGTGTTCTACACTCACAATAATAAAGATCAAGGGTTGACAATTGGAACTGCAAAAAAATTAAAATGTTCCTGCATAGCTAAGGGAAAAAAAAGAATAGGAAGAATGTCCAAATACTGGAAGAGAATCTCTCCAGCCATACATCAAACAGAGGATAAGCATCTAGCCCATATGAAAGAACTAAAATGAGGTTCAGTAAAATAAATGGCTCAATTATAAAATGGTCTAGACTTATAACCTGTTTGTTCTCAATAAAATAAGTAAAATACCTCAAAAAGTGTTCATCAACCTCAGCAATTTGAAAATATCAAAAAGAAAAAAAAAAAAAAAAAAAAAAACCTTGAGATTTCATATTACCTCATTGAGAAATACTGGTTCAATAAAATGCCTGATATCAAATGTATGGAGAGGGAAAGCATCATTCACTTGTGATGGAATAGAAAAGCTGGAATAAATATTCTGAAAATCAGTGTAGACAAATCTCAACCATTTCCAAACAGATAATCCTGTATGGTCCATCTCTGTCCTCTTGGCATTTGCAAAAGAACTCGAAATCCTACTCCACAGGTACTTCCTCAGCAATGTTCACTACTCAGCACAATAGCTAGAGAGTGGAAACAATCTAAATGTCTTTCAACCAATGATGGTTGGTACATACACACAATGGAATACTATTTGACTGTAAAGAAAAATGAAATGTGGAAGTAAGTTGGTGAAACTAGAAAAGGTCACACCAAGGAAACCTAGACTCAGAAAGACTTATCTCACAAGTTATCTCTCATTTCACATACCTTAGCTCCAAATCCACAGACACATAGAGTATTTGACCTGGAGCAGTTATCAACCTACCTATTGCTTTGACACTTTGATACAGATTACCATGGGATGGTAACCACCAACTATTGAAAACATTTCCGTGCTACTTCATAACTGTAATTTTACTATTTTATGGATCACAATGTAAATATCTGTGTTTTTCAGTGACTCAGGCCACCATGTGAAAGTGTCATTCACACCACAGAAGGGGTAGAGAAAATGGAAGGGGTTAAGAATGGGTGGTCCTAGATTCTACAAAACCTAGGAATGCAAATAGGATCAAAGGAAGGGAGGGATTCCTAGAGAGGAGACTAGTAGGATACACATGATGTAAAGGGGTATCCTGGGAAAATGGGAGCTTATAAATGTGGGGATTAAAGAAAGTTAATAGAGAAGAGGCAGAGCAAAGGGAACCATAATACTGAAGATATTTGCAAAACGTCATAAGGGATTATTATTTTTATTTACTTAAAATTTACATATAATGAATATAAGTGTACACACACACAGACACACATATGTGGTTTTAAAGAAGTTGTATCATTTGATCTGAAAATCTCTTTTTAAAAATATTTGTTTATATATATATATATATATATATATATATATATATATATATATATATATCTTCAGACATAACAGAAAAGGGATGGCATCAAATCCCTTTACAGATGGTTGTGAGACACCATGTAGTTGCTGAGAATTGAACTCAGGACCTTTGGAAGAGCAGTCAGTGAGAAACCAGTGAGCCATCTCTCCAGCCCCAAGCTGAAAATCTCTTGATGGTATTGTAATGTGAAAGTGAATCTATGTTGATAAAATCATCTCTGTATAGTTACAACAGAAAACATGTATTTTATATTTATGTACATTCAATATATGATGAAAATAGTTTTACAATGCTCAGATATATAAAAACTTTCTGGCCAGAGAAAACACACAGATGTTTCCTTGAGTATGAAACTCTGGCCCTTACCACCAACTGCTTTTGTTCTTCAGAGCTGCAATCTCCCCCTTTCCATCGGTTTATTTTCCTAAGAAGTGAAACCACTGTACCATAATGAAAGTAATACTGATGACATTGGCACTAGAGCTTAGCTGGGGTCAACCCTTCATTGCTCCCACTGCACAGTCATTATGTCAGACTTACAGTAGCTAATTTCAAAAACTAGTTAAGATTGCTTTAGAGGCACATTTGTGCAGATGGTGAAGTTCTTGTTCTCTTTCAGAAGTCATACCATGTTTGGCAATGTGACACAAGCTTTGTAGGTTTGTGTTGTGACTTCTACCTTATTATTCCAATGACTCTGCATTCATTATCTGGAATAATTTTCCTGCAATTTAACAGCAATTATTTTCTGGTGTGTACTCTGTGTTATGGATAACTGTTCAGTTCAAGATTCAGCTTGATGTCTGAAGTTACCCAATAATAATATAACTTTTCAAGACTAACAATGTCTTTTGTCAGATCAGTCATTATTGATTTGACTTGCATCCTCAGGACAAAATATAGAAAACAGATAAAAGATTTGTCCTACTTTTTCCTGTAGTTCTGAGGTACCGCCATGTTGAAGAAGTAATATTGAAGCAACAAGAATCAATATTGAAGCCATCTAGCATCATCAACAAATGTCCAGTCTTCTTCGAAACATCTAGCAATGCTTCATTTTTATAGATCAGATTTGATTTTTGCATAACTGGTAAAAAGCTAACAAATGTGTTTTCCATTTACTAAGTGATATATAAGTAATAGAATTTAAAGAATTTCATAAAACTCATAGAAAAAGAGGATTTGTAGCAAACATATTGTTTTAATTTTGTATAGGAAAATTTTTATTTGTTCATTTTTATTATTAAAAAAATATTTTCCTTATTTACATTTCAAATGTTGTCCAACTTCTTGGTCTCCCTTCTGTAAACCTCCAACCTATCATACCTTTCCTTTGCTTCTAAAAGGGTGCTCCTCAATCTACCCAACCACTATCACCTCACCCTTCTATGGGCTAACAAGCCTCTACAGGATCAAGCACCACTCCTCCTACTGATGCTAGATAAAGATAAGGCAGTTCTCTGCTACATGTATCTGGAACCATGTACCAACTCATATATACTGTTTGGTTGCTCATTTAGTCTCTAGGGGCTCTGAGAAGTCCAGTTAATTGATTCTAATGTCCTTCCTATGGGGTTGCAATCCCCTTCAGTTGCTCCAGATCTTCCCCTAACTATTCTATTGGGGTGCCTGTGCTCAGTCCAATGGTTGGCTGTGATTATCTGTATCTGTGTTAGTCAGGTGCTGGCAAAGCCTTTCAGAAGACAATCCTACAGGGCTCCTATCTACAAAAATTTCTTCTCAACAGAAATAATGTTGGGAGACTAGTGTCTACAGATTGTCTGGATCCCAAGATGGGGTATTCTCTAGATGTCCTTTTGTTCAGTCTCTGCTAAATTTACAGTCCCTGCATTTCCTTTAGACAGGAACAATTATGGATTAAAGATTTTAAGATTGGTGGATGGACCCTATCCCTCCAAGTTGGGCAAGGACAATCTACTGGATATGATTTCTTCAGGTTCTACCTACTTGCTGTTGGCCATTTCAGCTAAAGTTATTCCCATTGGGCATTGGAAACCTCTTGCATTCCTGACAGCTATGACATTCTATTGATTTCTCTGGTTCCCCCTCCCAACCCCTGCTACATAATTCTCTTTATTCTCTTGGACCTGTGGACTTCTCTCATGCCACCATCTCCTGAATTCCAGCATCTCCTGAGAATGCTGTTCTCAAGTGAAATCGGAAACACATAAGCTATTTAGCTTTTTTATTCTTCAGACTGAAGTACTCTATCACTTAAACACTAAATTAGGCCATAACTTATCTTAGAAGTTTCATTGAATTACTTATGTGTACTTAACTTTTGAGTTATTGTATGTGGACATAATTACCTTTTTCTAGGGTTTTTAAATTCTGTTGTTAGCTCTTTGAGAACATTTTCTACATTTTTGGAGTTTTAAAATCTTAAAAAAAATATCAGTAGTTGAACATTATATTTCTTCATGTTACATGAAAACACAACTATTTTATTTATTTATTTATTTATTTATTTATTTATTTATTTATTCTCTGGAAATTTTTGACCTTGCTATTCTCACGTATCTGAAGCATTAGGTCCTTGACATACCCTCGCTAATATCAGCAATAATCACTCAATAATTCATCTGCTCCCTTCTCATTCATTCGTAGCTTCTCAGAAACTCATAATCCCATCACTTCCAAATCTGTCAATGACATATTATTAAAATGAACAGAGCAACTAACAGGGAATGGTTGTCTATTATCAGAACCTTCTGCAAGGGAATGGAATGAATACAAAAAACTATAGTTACTAGTTTAAGATAGGAAGTGAATGATTTTGATTCATTCTAGGAAGATACATTGAAGGATGGCTATACTGTTATACATGCCAAATTTGTGACATCTCTACAGAATTCAGATCCAGAGGTTATGACTGCTATAAGGGAAAATGAAGACAGCATTCTTCATCACTTGTTACTGAGAAAAGGTTTAAATAGTTTTACTCCAAAAATTTTTAGTAATTCTATGTTTTTCAAAAACATTCTTAATGATATGATAGTCATTACATTTGATATTTTTAATTCAATAACAAATTATTTTTATTGGACATTTTATTTATTTATATTTAAAATGTTAACGCATTCCCAGTTTCCTTTCTGGACACCCTGCATCCCATCCCTCCTGCCCCTATTTCTATGAGAATGCGCCCCTACCCATCCAATCACTCCCACCTCACTGCATGGCATTCCTCTGCACTGGAACATCTAGCCTTTATAGGACCAAGGTTCTCTCTTCCCATTTATGCCACACAAATCTATCCTCTGCTACATATGCAGCTGGAACCATAGGTCCATCCATGTGTCTTCTTTAGTTGATGGTTTATTCCCTGGAAGCTCTTGTGGGTGTGGCCTTATTGGTTGATATTTTTGTTCTTCCTATTGGTTTGCAAACCCCTTCAGGTCCTTCATTCCTTTCTCTAACTCCTCAATTGGGTACCTATATTCAGTCCAATGGTTGAATGCGAGCCATTACTTCTGTATTTGTCAGGCTCTGGTAGACCCTCTCAGGAGACAGCAAGAAATTCTTGGCATCCTCAAAAGTGTCTGGGTTTGTTGTCTGTATTTGGGATGGATTACACAGGTTTGGCAGTCTCTGGATATCCTTTCCTCTGGATATCCTGCTCCACACTTCTCCCTGTACTTTCTTTAGACAGGAGCAAGACTAGGTTAAAATTTTTGAAGATGAATAGGTGGCCCCATCCCCAATACAGGGCACTTGCCTAACAGCAGGATATGGTCTCTGCAGGTTGTACCTCTACTTTGTTGTGCATTAGGCTAATCTCATAACATTGGGTCCTGGGAGCCACTTACCTTCCTGGCATCTGAAACTTGCTGGTAGCTATTCCCAGTTCTCCATCTCCCATTCCTACACACTTCTGTTCAAATTCCTTATCCTTTCTATATTATCCATGTCTCGTCCCATACCTGATCCTGCTCCCCCTTTCTCCTTCCCCTTCTTCCTTTCTCCAAAGTATCTCCCATGAGTATTTTGTTCCCTCTTCTAAGAAGTATCAAGCATCAAAACTTTGGTCTTCCTTCTTATTGAGCTTCATAGGTCTGTGAATTTTATCTTAGGTATTCCAAGCTTTGAGTCTAATATCCACATATCAGTGAGTGAATACCATGTGTGTTCTTCTGTGACTGGGTTACCTCACTCAGGATTATATTTTCTAGTTCCATTCATTTTCTTAAGAATTTCATGAATTCATTGTTTTTAATAGTTGAGCAGAACTCCATTGTGTAAATGTACCATTCTGTATCCATTCCTCTGCTGAAGTATCTCTAGGTAATTTCCAGCTTCTGACTTTTATGAATAAGACTGCTATGATCATAGTATGTTTCCTTGATATAATTTGGAGCAAATTCCAAATGAATTTTTACATTGATCTTTCTAACACTATCAAGAATTGAGTTGGAATTGTGATGGGGATTGCATTGAATCTGTAGATTGCTCTCAGCAAGATGAAAAATTTTACTATATCTGCCAATCTCTCAGCATGGGAGATTTTTCCATTTACTGAGATCTTATTCAATTTCTTTATTCAGATGCTTGAAGTTCTTGTCATACAGATGTTACACTTGCTTGGTTAGAATCAAACCAAGGTATTTTATATTATTTGTGACTATTTTGAGGGTTGTCATCTCCCTAATTTCTCTCTCACCCTGTTTATTCTTTTAGTAGAGGATGGCTTATGATTTGTTTGAGTGAAATTTATATTCAGACATTTTTTTGAAATTTTGTATCAGATTTAAAAATTCTCTGGTGGAACTTTTGGGGCCACTTAAGAATACTATTTTGACTTCTTCCTATCTCGTTTGTATTACTTTGACCTCCTTATGTTGTCTAATTTCTCTGGCTAAAATTTCTAGTACTGTATTGAATAGATAGGGAGAGAGTAGGCAGCCTTTTCTAGTCTCTAATTTTAGTAGAATTGCTTCAAATTTCTCTCCATTTAGTTTGATGTTGGCTAGTGGTTTGCTGTATATTGCTTTTACTATGTTTAGGTATAGGCCTTGAATTCATGAATCTTTTCAAAACGTTTATAATGAAAGGGTATTGATTTTTATCAAATCCTCTCACAGCTTCTAATGAGATGATCATGTTTTTTTCCATTTGAGTTTTTTTATATAATGGATTATGCTGGTGGACTTTGGTATATTGAACCATTCCTGCATCCCTGAGATGAAGCCTCCTTGATCATACTGAGTGATCATTCTGATGTGTTCTTGGATTCAGTTTGGGGGAATTATATTGAGTTATTTTGCATCAATATTCATAAGTAAAATTGGTCTGAAGTTCTCTTTCTTTGTTGTGTTTTTTTGTGGTTTAGGTATGTGTAATTGTGGCTTGCATACAATGAATTTGATAGTGTTCCTTCTGTTTCTATTTTGTGGAATAGTTCAAAGAGTATTGTTTTTAGATCTTCTTTGAAGGTCTGATAGAATTCTGCACTAAACATATATGGTCCTGTACTTTCTTTTTGGTTGGGAGACTTTTAATAACTGCTTCTATTTCTTTAGGGGTTATAGGCTCTTTAGATGGTTTATCTGATCCTGATTTAACTTTGATATCTGTATCTATTAAAAAGTTGTCCATTTCAACCCAACAAAGAAAGAGAACTTCAGACCAATTTCACTTATGAATATTGATGCAAAATTACTCAATATAATTCTACCAAACAGAATCCAAGAACACATCAAAATGATTTTCCAGTTTTGTTAAGTATAGTCTTTTATAGTAGGATCTATTGAATTTTTAAATTCCTTTGGTTTCTGATGTTATATCTCCTTTTTCCTTTCTTACTTTGTTAATTTGGATACTGTCTCTGTGCCTTCTGGTTAGTCTGGCTAAGGATTTATCTGCCTTGTTGATTTTCTCAAAGTACTAGCTCCTCCTGTCTTTGGTGATGTTTTGTATAGTTCATTTTATTTCTAATTGGTTGATTAGGGCTCTGAGTTTGGTTATTTCCTGCCATCTATTCCTCTTAGGTACATTTGCTTCCTTTTGTTCTAGAGCTTTCAGATGTGCTGTCAAGCTTCTAGTGTATGCTACCACAAATTTCTTTTTTGGAGGCACTCAGATCTATGAGTTTTCCTCTTAGCACTGCTTTCATTCTGCCCCATAATTTGGGGTATGTTGTGCCTTCATTTTCATTAAATTCTAAAAAGTCTTTAATTTCTTTCTTTATTTCTTCCTTGACTAAATTATCATTAAGGAGAGCATAGTTCAGCTGCCATGTATATGTGGGATTTCCATTGTTTTTTTGTTTTTTTTTTTTTTTTCTCTTTATTAGATATTTTCTTCATTTACATTTCACATGTTATCCAGAAATTTTCCCTTACCCTCCCGCGTCCCCGCCCTGCTCCCCTC
>LR750033.1:169010-190400 GCA_902729485.2 Mus minutoides | reverse complement strand
TTTTTTTTTTTTTTTTTTTTTTTTTTTTTTTTTTTTTTTTTTTTTTTTTTTTTTTTTTTTTTTTTTTTTTTTTTTTTTTTTTTTTTTTTTTTTTTTTTTTTTTTTTTTTTTTTTTTTTTTTTTTTTTTTTTTTTTTTTTTGCCACAAGTTCTTTCACGGAACCAGAAAAGATGGACACTAGGTAGGAAGATCTACAGTGGATCAGAGTCCGCCCTGCCCATCCTCTTGCTTGGCTGTGATGGGTGTACTCTAGAGAGGCATGGCTCCAGAGACTTGTCCCAGGATTCCTTCTAACTAGTGATGTGTTTCTCATGTATGCCATTGCCATACTTCTCCTTTAGTTTTCTTGGTGTGAGTGGATACCAGGAGACCCTTACAGCCTACAGTCTGGTGTTATTAGTTCCTAGGTGATAGCCCACTCTGTTGGGCAAAGTTTCTGCAGATCAACATGATGATGAAATCTTCTTGAGATAATGCCATTTAAATCAGTTAATGATATGTATGGAGTTTGTGACTTGATTTAACTAGGAAGTTATTTTGATTTAAATAATTTTGGAAAATTAGGGTTTTGAAGAATGTTTAAAATTGTAACCAAGATTAGAGTGTGCCCCTTCCTCATTGAACAGCAAGATCTGCATTAATTAGAGAAATGAGTAGAATGATTGTTGATGTATATCAAGCACATAAATAATTGTAGTAGAAAAAAAAAAAAAAAAAAAAAAAAAAAAAAAAGGCTTGAGTCAAGTTAATGACCAAAGAATGCATTCCTTCTAGATCGGTCCTGAGTTGTTCGATCTCCTGATTTAGGGATGTGGAAAAGGTTTCTTGATTAGAAACTAATAAGGTTATTAATAAAGAGTAAACAATTATATTATGAGTATAGTACAGAGAATGGATGATTACCCATTCTAGTTGAACAAGACTTCAAAAATAAGATATAAGATGGTCAACCAAACATAAGGAGAAACTTGGTAATATAGACTTGGCCTGCTAAAACTTTCTTAATCAATGCCTAAAGAATTACTGCTTGGGAGTAACAATGAGCTGTAGAAAGAAAGATAGATAATAATTGTTAGTTATTTGTGTTTTAAATAAGAAATACATAATCAATAATCCTGTTGTAATTTCTTCTTTTGTTAAAATTTAAATCTGTTTTGAAGAGTATATTTCTGTGTGGTTATTTCTAGGAAATAGAAAAACTAGTAGCTATGAGGTAATTTACTTGCTAAATAGAAAAAAAAAATGTCTTAAGGGCTATTAAAAGAGTTAAGAGAAAAAAAAAAATTCTGGTGCCTGCCTTTAATTCAATTATTCTGTGTGCTCTGTGTGTCTGTCTGTGTGTTTGCATGAATGTGGGTTTGTGTGTGTGTGTGTGTGTGTGTGTGTGCATGAGTGAGTGAGTGTATGTGTGAGTATGTGTTTGTGTGTGTGTGTGTGTGTGTGTGTGTGTGTGTGTGTGTGTGTGTGTATGTGAATTTCTATCTTTTATTTTCTCTAATTACTGGCTGCCATGGGCCATCAGCCTTCCTCAATTGCTATCAGCTCCTACCCCATCAGCTGCTATCAGCCCTGATCCCAATTACCAATGGCACAATTTGCTGCCAGTCTCAGTTTACAGTGTAGTGTCAAAACTGGCCTTTGACACAGAAACACTGAAATTTACAAACTCAATTATACTAACTGGCCAATAAATTCTAGGAGATTGATAACTAACTCTCTCCAGAAAGGAAATTGAAAAGTACAGAGAAGTCCTCAGGTTTCACATCCTCAGATTATCATGAAAACCCCTCTACTATTATTGTAATAGATAAAAATTATATCATAATGATACTTAAAGAAAAAACATCATTTAAATAATGTAGGACTTTTCTCAGTTTGAATTAGTCAGATAAAAGAAGCAATTGTAGAACTTATATAACTGAACTTTATTTTATAAAGTAGATATTAATTTAGTATTTTTCATCTACAGCAATTAACTACTACATGTGTGCCTCTCAAAATGATTTATCCATCTAAACACCATTTTCAAGAGGTTTTCCAAAGTAATTTTCACTTCCAATAAGTTAGTTATTTACCAAGACATTAGTTTTATCAACTTTTCCATCCTCTCCACAGACACTGTCTAGATATGAGCACCTATTAAAACTTTTAAAGTTAATGATATACATAGAATTTCAGAGTAAAATCAACTTCCAGTGTCTCCTGGACCACACCTACAAGCAATAGTTCCTGTTACTGCTTCCTTAAATGTGTTCGAGTTTAATAGAATTAAAACTGTTGGGCAGAATAATAGATTAAAATAACAAAAAGAACTGCCATCACTCTAACCTGAGATTACAGGATTTCTTTGATATGAATGCTTAATTTTATTTTGTAGAAAAAAAAACTGCACTGAAATAACACATTATTTAAATAGAGTTTATGAATAACTGCATCAATACTATACTGGAATTAATTAGTGTTTTTCTATTCTTCATACTTTAAATAGTAGTGCATGGTTTCGAAGCCTTTGCAAAACAAAGGCTTTGAAACCTAGGCAATAATTCGGAGTGATTGATGCTGAGAAAGCTGAGATTTTCCTATAATATAGTTGTATCCCACTGCCTCATCTAGACACTTCGAATAGCAAAACATCATTCACTCAGCACTTACTACAAATTTCTCCAAGTAAAAGACCTGGACCATGCCTTTCTTCATAAAATCTTTTGATTAACTCTGCAGAAATAGCTCAGTAATAGATCATGTGTCAATCATATTGAAGGAGCCATATAATTGATCGCAGAGAAAAATCACTGGCCTTTTTGGTTATAAGCTTGAATAAATCAAATTTAAGTGTAGTTTTTTTTTTTTTTTTCTACATCTTTTTGACTGAGTCTTTGGAAATTTTAGTACAGCTAGACAGAGAGTTTCTTCATATTCAACTTTAATGGGCATCTTTGTCTTTACCTGAGAACAATTTGGCTATTCTTTCAACTGCTCTTGATTATTCTAGCACCAATTTTTAAAACTCTGATTTAACTAAATAAAGCCCAAAATAGGTGTCTGAAATCTGGGGTACTAAGTCACATTTCAGGTACTGGGATGAAAACAACAACAAAAAAATTTTAGATTATTACATTTCAATCATTATTTTTTACTAATGACAGTGGTTCTTCTCTGAACAAGTTTGAAAAAGTGGATCATCTCTGGATGTTTAAGCAAATTTAAAGTAATGTGTTTATTTGTCTAAGAAAAATCTTCCTTGCATATTTCTTTATTTTGTAGGAGTACATTGATAAAGTAAAATGCTTGAGGTCAAAGTGTGTATGGTATTCCTTAGTTCAAACTGTGGCCATGTTTATTAATAGCATACAGAAATATATTTGAGAGAAAATCACAAACGATTCCTACGCATTTCCTAAATTAAACGTTTTCTTAGGCTTATTAACTTTCTTCCAACATGGTGTGCTCTGAAAAAATACTTTTCAATGATCAAATAATTCTACATGTATTTATGTATGTGTGTCTATATCTACATCTTCACACACATATACATTATATAAACACAAAAGTAATTTTTATTTTATATTTATATCCATATCTATATTTATATATGCATTTGCAATGTTGTTGTTTATTTACTACTATTACCTTTATTTTTATACATTGCCCCACTTCTGGTCTGCCCTTCCACAGTTCCACATCCCATTCCTCTTCCCCCATCTCCAAGAGAATGTTTTTCCCCACTAAACTTCCCCACTCCCTGGGACCTCAAGTCTCTCCAGGGTTAGGTGTGTCTTTACGCACTGAGGCCAGACAGCATAGTCCTGTAATGTGTATGTGTTTGCAGCCTCAGACTAGCTCGTTTATGCTGTCTGGCTGGTGGCTCAGTGTTTGAGAGATCTCAGGGTTCTGGGTTAGTTGAGAATGCTAGCCTTCCTATAGGGCACCTCTCCTCAGCTTCTTCTAGCCTTTTCCTAGTTTAACTACAGAGGTTCCCAACTTCAGTCCAATGGTTGGGTGAAATTATCTGCTTCTCTCACAGTCAGCAGCTTGTTGGATGTTTCAGATGACAACCATGCTAGACTTCTATCTGTAAGCACACACCATAGCATGAGTAATAGTGTCATGCCTTGGAGCCTCCCCTTGAGCTGGCTCTCAAGTTGGACATGTCACTTGACCTCCTTTCACTCATTCATTTCTCCAGTTTTATCCCTGCATGTGGACCTGGGTACCAGAGATTTTCCACAGAGATCTATGGCCAGCTGTGGTGTGAGGGTTTCAAGGGAAGCAAGTGCAGGCAGGAAGATGAAGTCTCTGCCATGCCTTCCAGGTCACTCCATAACTCTAAGCTGAGACAGACTATCCAGTGAGGAATGCAATGGAACCTCATGTGGTACTTCGGGAGAGATCTCTTCCCAAGTGTTACAGCTCTTGGAACAAAAGACTCAGACGATGGAGTAGTTCCCAGGGTCCTTTAATTCCCTCGATAGGACTTTTTTTTTCCTCGATAGGATTTATATACTGTTCTGGGGGTGATTCAGTGTTCGACAGCAGGCACCTCTCATTGGCTTGGACTGAGAGTTTGGGGAAAACCTTATTTGCATGTAGGGACATGCTTGTTAAAGAATTTCTAATATAAGTTAAGATTAAGTGATCACTATTTTAATGATTATTTTATTTATTCACATTTCAAATGTTATTCCCCTTCCCAGATTCCCTTCTTCAAACCCTGCATCCCACTGAAACAAAAAATCCTTTCAAAACACTGTCAAAAACAATATTGGCAACTCATAGTATATGATGATATATAACTATAATATGACTACTAAGGGTATATATATATATATATATATATATATATATATATATATATATTACATTTACGTGAATATTTTATTATTGCAATCATTTACTTTGTTCTCACCAAATTTCTTTTTTTTAAATTTAAATGACATTTTTTATTAGATATTTTCTTAATTTACATTTCAAATGCTATTCCGAAATCCCCCCCCCCCCGTCCCTGCTCCCCTGTCCACGCACTCCCACTTCTTGGCATTGGCGTTCCTTTAAAAGTTTACTCATACATTAATCAATATTTCTTTATTTAAAAATTCAGGACATATATTAAGGCTCTGAGGAAAAGTAAATTATAATATAATTTCAAAAATAAAATAATTGTAAAAAATTTATATAATATATCCCTCCTACATCCTGTAATTCTTTCTGTATTGTTTTAAAAAGAGAGAAAGTACAATGAAATTTGTTAGAGATAATCACAGATGGACACACAAAGACACAGTCATACACAGAAATACAGACGTAGGTAAAGATTCACAAGACAGCCTTCAGGCAGCCGAAGCTTCAGAATCATAGGGCACAGAACACTGACGGTATGAAACAAAGAATTCAAATCCTGGCTGGTTCACTGAAAAGTGTTCTGATGTCCTTTCTTAATGAAATAGAGAGACTTTATTGATGACTTTGAGTTTATTAATAATGCATTCAAACTGACCACAAGAGATAACTCAACATGTGTGAATCAATAAATGTCATCCGCCACACAGAAGATTCAAGGTCAGGAACCACATGATAATCTTGTTAGATGCAGAGAGGCCTTTGATAAAATCCACAGCCCTTTATGATGAAAATCCTGGAGAATCTCGAGAGGCATGGGACATTTCTCAACATAACAAATACAAAGACTGGAGAAGGGGAAATACTGACTTCACTCTAAATAGTTAAATCTCTGTAATGTGAAGAAACAATTCTGTAATTGGCAGTGACAATATTCATATAATAAACTAAAATCTGTTAAATTATATAAGTTATTTTTTTATTTTTTACTTCCATGTGTGTGACTTTGTATTAACAGGCAGATGTGTGTTCCATTGTTGGCATATGAAGTTCAGAGGAAAACTTTTGGTAATCTCTTCTTTCTTGGTTTTAGAGGCAGGTTTGGCCTCTTTTCTTTCACTCTACTTACTCTATTTAATACAGCTATGACCTTCAAGGCCATTTGTCTGTTTCTGCTTTCTACCTTGTAATTGAAATACTGGGATTACATATATAATCATCAGGGATTTTATGTGTTTTCCAATAATGGAACGCAAGTCCTCAGGCTTGTGCCACCATTGTTTCACACACTGGTTGAGAATCCCCTATCTCAAAAGTAGCAAATTGTGGACATTATGACTCAAATTTTAGAAAAATATATTAGAATTTTTCCTGTATATTCTCACTGTGGGTGAATATATGTACTTATCTGAGAACATGATGACTAATGGATAGAACCACTTTAACTGTTGGCATCATGAATATTGCTAAAAATGAGATTCCAAAATTGTATAAGATCTTAGGGCTTAAAGTATACACTTTGAGAAACATGCATCCTTCAAAAAGAAAATAAAGGGCAAGAAGCTAAGACAATGCTTAGTCACATGTGTGTAATGTCCAGGGACCCAGAGTCAATATTGGAGGTATCCCTATTCTTAAAATTTATCCATATATCTGATTTAAAATAATACTGTATTTAAAATACTTTTAAATTGCACTGTAATTTTTGTCATAACATACTATAATTACTCAATATTATTAAATATACATAAAACTTACATATTGATTTTTTTAAAGTTCTCTATAATATGCTGAGTAAATACACTGGCTTGGTGCTTCTATTATTTCAATAGCCTATTTTGTGTTTCTGTGGATGTCTCCTGTTTCACTATAATTTAATATAAAATGTAACTGTGTAAAGGTATTCACTGTTTTTCCTCAGGTGTTTAATAATAGCAAACTAAAATTCTCACAGTTATGACAATTCTACAAGGATGGGCCTGGTTTATCTTCTACAAACTTCAAAGGTTAAAAACAAAGAAAAGAAAACAGGAATAAAGTTATTTTCTTTGAGATAATGTTTTTTAAATCATTTGCTTTTATGTGTGAAATTAATTAAACCAGCAATATTGAAAGTTAATATATGGAAGATTGTATTCCTTTGGCTTAATGTAGCATATTATTTCTCTCTTAAAAAATAAACTTGTCTTAATTTTTCTTTTTTTCATTTTAAATCATCTATAATTTTAGTTAATGATATATTACATTATATAAAATGTTCTCTTCTCTGTCATATATTTGGTATGCAGATAAAGTAATTCCTCATATCATTTATAACTCATCCTTATGTAGTTATGACAAACAGATTGTTCTATGAAAACAAATGCTTATGTGACGTCTACATTTTTGTGGCTAATAGACAGAAACCAAATATGTAGCTACTTGGAAATTAATAAGTATATTTCCTGGGAAAGTGTTCTTTCTGCAGAAGAAAAACAATACTTTTCTGTTTCTGGAATATTTGAAAACAAAACTAATTTTTTTGTATCTCATAGTTACAACAATTATTGCTATGTAATTTTATGAAGAATAATTCAATATAAATAGAGATGGAGATAGTTATATTTTTTCATCATTTTAATACTTTAAATTCTTAAGTGTTATATTTGGAAAATTATAAGGATCTATAGTACTAAATATATAAAGATTTTTATTAATAGTCTGAAAGATTTTTCTTAGATTATCTTACTAACTCACATTAAAGCTATTCTGTATTTTGTGTTTATTTTGTTTAGATAATTTAAATTCTATGCTTATTTATGAAGTCCACTATCTGAGTAAATAATATTTAAATATTGTTTTAAGAAAAAAAATAAGTCCATTTGCTGAAAAGAGACAAAAAGTGTTAAATATATTTCATTTTACTTATTTTTATTAGATTTTTTTTTTATTTATATTTCAAACGTTATCCCCTTTCCTGGTTTCCCCTCTGAAAACCCCCTATCCCCTCCCCCTGCTCACCAACCCACCCACTCCAGTTTCCTGGTCCTGGAATTTCCCTACACTGGCACATATAATCATCACAGGAATAAGGGACTCTCCTCCCATTGATGACTGACTAGTCCATCCTCTACTACATATGCAGCTAGAGACATGAGTCCCACCATGTGTTTTCTTTGGTTGGTGGTTTAGTCCCAGTAAGTAGATATTAGCCCAGAATCTCAGAGTACCCAAGATACAATTCACAAAAAAAAAAAAAATAAAAAAATAAACCATGAAACACAAGAAGAAGAAAGACCAAAGTGTGGATACTTTGATCCTTCTTAGAAGGGGAAACAAAATATTCATGAAAGGAGTTACAGAGGCAAAGTGTGGAACAGAGATTGAAGAAATGACCATCCAGAGACTGCCTCTCCTAGGGATTCATCCCATATACAACCACCAGACCCAGACACTGTTGCGGATGCCAACAAGAGCTTGACGACAAGAACTTGATAGAGTTGTCTCCTGAGAGGCTTTGCCAGTGCCTGACAAATACAGAAGTTGATGCTCACAGTCATCCATTGGGTAGAGCACAGGGTCCCCAATGAAGGAACTAAAGAAAGTACCTAAGGAGCTGAAAGGGTTTGCAGCCCCATAGGAGGAACAACAATAGATGTATTTTAGTTCAATAGATTTCTGTATTATATGAATTTTTTCTTCTCTCATACATTACATCTCAATGGCAAGTTCTCCTCCTTCCATTTTTCCTAATCCCTTCCTGCCCTTTCCATCTCCCCCAGCACTCCTCCTACTCTCATTTAAAAAGAAACAAAACAGCAGGCCTCTCAAGTATATCCAGCAAATATGACCCAAGGATGTATTCTAAAATAAATTTGTTAGTATATCAAAAATCTATTTTAGTAGAAATTAAAAATTTATATTTATAATTTTTGTAACAATGTAGTTTTGCCTTTTTATCATTGCACTTCCATCTTTAAGCAAATGCCATGTAAGTCATTTTAAAAGTCTTTATTAAAATCATTTTAATATCATTTTATTTAATTTTTTTGTAAATTTTTGCTACATTGCCACTAGGTGGAACCAATAAACTTTGTAATTTATACAAATTCATTTTTTTTTTCTTGTATGTGTATTCTGATAAACGCTTCAACTAAAAGTCATGGAACTAGTTCAACATTGAAATTTATTAACTATGATCACCATGAAACTTAATTTTAAGTCTAACAATATTTTGGAAAAAAATTCAAAAATAAGCAAAAATTCATCACCAAATAAAAAGGTATTTTGATATAGTAAATGCCATTTTTAGCAATGAGAAAGGATGATAAATCATACATTAAAACTGCATTAATATTTTCAATGTGAAATATTAAATTATATTTTATTAGAAATATGACATTTTCAAAAATATTTGTACACCTTTTTAGTCTCTTAAAATAATTGATATCTACTATAGCATGAGATAAAGTTACTTTAATAGTTACTGATAACAGTCAAGTATGAAATATTAATTTTATAGGAAATTAACTTAGTAGGTCTAATATTAACTACTTCTTCTATAATGTACAAGTTATAGATATATTTTGTGGGAAGGATAATCTTTGTTTTTAGTTGAGTTCCAAACATGAACCCACTAGGCTTTAAAGCATATTTTCTAAGCCATAGACACACAAGTAATCTTGGCAAAAATCAATGTTTCACAAAAAACAACAAACAAAAACATGATTAACAAACATGAGAAAATGACTTGTGGAGAGGAAAGGGGTGGCATCAGAAATAAGAGGCAGACAAGAGGTTAGAGGCAACAGTAAGAAGAATGGAATTATTTACAAATATGAATTTGCTCAAGAAAAAAAATTAAACAACATGTGGACAAATGAAAATAAAATCTTAATGATAATGGCAGAAAAAAAAAAGCACAAGTGATGAGCTCAGATTATCCAAGCATTGATGACAAGGTAAGCTACTTTCTCAAAGGTAAGATTTAACAGTCAGAGGCTTCAAGCAAAGTATTTTGATAAAGTTTTACCATAAAAAAAGAGCATAAGCCAGGCGTGTTGGAGCAAGCCTTTAATCCCAGCACTCTGGAGGCATAGGCAGGCAGCTTTCTGAGTTCAAGGCCAGCCTGGTCTACAAAGTGAGTTCCAGGACAGCCAGGGCTATATAGAAAAACCCTGTCTTGAAAAACAAAACAAAACAAAACAAAACAAAACAAACAAAGCATAGCTTCTATCAAAAACAAACAAACAAACAACCTGCTTACTGAAGGAAGCGTAATTATTTCTGGATGATGCTTTTTTTCATTAAAACACTGAAAACCCACACAACCATTGTGTATCGATTAAAGATAAAAACTAAAACTTTAAATCCATAAAAGTTTTGCACATGTATAATAAAAAGAAAATCAACAGTAAAGCTTATATGACTCTTTGTGTAATAAATAGCAAAAAGCCATAAACTGATATGTGTTATGGAGACTCTTTATTGAAAATCAAGAAAAGGATTTGATTTTAGTTTTCAGATGGATTGTGTTTTCCTGCCACTTGTTTGTGGTCTTTAGATGATGGTGAGAGATGATTTACCCAGGTGTGTGCCCCATGTTTATGAACCATGGCACCCTAAATAATCAGGTAGAGGCTACCCTTCAAAATCCAAATCCAATTTCTTACTGAACAGTTACCACAAAAAGAACAAAGCCAATGGAAAATAAATGTAACATGGGAGACCTACAGGAAAAAGAGGATACTGAGACAACATTGTCTCTGGTTTCAAACACCAGCAAAGCCATAACTTAGCCATAGTCTAAGAGATATTAACACACTAAATTGAAAATACCCAACTCTAGAAATAGTGTTAGTCTATGTTATATAGTACATATTATATATGCATTTACATTGTATCTCAACTTGATATGTTAAATTTTAATACAATCCTTTATGAACATAAGATCATAATTATCCACTCTGAAAATTCATGTGAGTTCTAGTAAAATCAACTCCAAGGAAAGGTCAAAGCAACAACTGGTGCATGTTCTGCTTTTATACAGGTGCTGTACCTGTTTTTTTAATCCTCCTACTGTAAATGCAGACAATGTTTTCTCTTGTGTTTCATTATTTGAGTGCATAACCTGTTGTTAATATTAGCATTTTAGGTATCAATTTTAGGATATTATGTCTTTAACGAAGAATGTTCATCCTTCTTACCTTTATGGAAATAAATATTACCTCTGCTTTTATCAGAGTATATCAGCTACAAACATTCCTTATCAAACATTTTTAAGACATACTTATATTGTTCTGAGCTATGTGGCAATGAGTTCAATACAATTGTTTCCTCATGGGATGGAGGCCCCATAGGAAGACCTGCAGTCTCAACTTGTCAGAACTCCTGAGACCCTCAGACACTAGCCACCAACCAGGCAGCATATACCAACTTTTTTTTGTTGTTTTTTTGTTTCTTTGTTTGTTTGTTTGTTTGGTTGGTTGATTGATTTTTTTGAGACAGGGTTTCTCTGTGTAGCCCTGGCTGTCCAGGAACTCGCTCTGTAGACCAGGCTGGCCTCGAACTCAGAAATCCACCTGCCTCTGCCTCCCAAGTGCTGGGATTAAAGGCGTGCGCAACCACGCCCGGCAGCATATACTAATTTATGTGAGTTTATTTACAAGTATTCCAACTGATCAATTCTTTAAAATACATATTTTACATTTATCAGACTTTAAACTTTACATGAATTTCACTTAATCCATCTGCATTGACATTAATGTCATTCATTCAGATCTGTGAAGGACATCCATTTATTTGGGTATCTTACTCTCTTCCTTTCCATTTAACTTTTTTGAGACAGGTTTTATCACTGAATCTGGAGCTTAGTGAAAGGCCTGAGTAGCTTGCCTGTGATCTATTAGAATGTAGGGTTATTTTTTAAATATTTTATTTATTTACATTCCAAATGTTGCCCCCTTTCCTGGTCTCCCATATCAGAGTTCTTCACCCCATTACCTACCCACTTGCTCTGAGAGGTTACTTCCCCACCACCATCCCCTTAATCCCACCCTGACATCTCACTACAAGGGATTAAGTCTCTATAGGATTAGGTGCCTCCTCTCCCACTGATGTCAGAGAAGGCAGTCCTCTGCTATATATTAACCCTAATGGTGTGGTTACAGCTGTGCTCTGTGTTTCCATAGTTTCTTACAATCAAATTCTATGTTCTTATACTTGTACAAGAAGCTCTGTACACACTAAATTATCTCTCTATCTTATAAGTTCTGTATTTTTTGGATTTTTTGAATGAATTTCATTCTAACTACCACCCCGATACCAGTTTCATGCGTTGAATGTTTAACCCCAAGTTAATCATATCATTTGTAAAAGCTATGAAGGTAATTAAAACCAAATGAGTTACAATGGCAAAGTTCCAATCAGTCTGGACTGCTATTATTTCAAGAAGATGAAGAAATGCAGAGACCCATTTCTTTGAGTGCAGAAAGAAAAATATCTTATGAGACCACAGTAAGACACCATCAACATCCAACTAAAAGCCATTCAAAGTAGTAGCTACAGAAATTAACCATGTGGTGAGATGATGATAGATCCAGTTTCCAGAATTAAAAAAAAAAATCTGAAACTTAAACCATTGATTGTCTTGGTGTTATGGTAAGCATCACTTTTGTGTATATTCCTCTTAACTTTGCTATCGTGGGAAGTTAGAGCTCTGTTTCAGAATATTAGGGAATCTTACCTGATTTTCTTACTTATTGAAGAAATTGGCAGAGCCTCAGTATTCACACCTATATGCTATAAAGCCCAACATTCTCTTTAACTTAGAATAATCAGATACTGGAGTCTATAATAAGTAAATATGAAATGCACTGCACAACAAGTCCCTCTAAACTTGCGTAGGGAATGTGAATAAATTAAAAGAGGAAAGACAAACAGGTATACCCAGGAAAGCTGGGGTCAGATAACCTGGGTGTATTATCATAGGGTAGCACCAACTCTTAGAACAATAGTAGAAATCTAGGCGATTTTTATTGTGTACAACAGAGGTAATGGAGAGAATTAAGCTCATCCCAGTAGGGGGTCTCACAAGGACAGCAATCTCATACTGTAATCATCTGAGTGGAGAAAGTTACAGGCACTGATTTAAAAGAAAAAGAAAAAAAAAATCTGGTCAATTCTTTCTAAACACTCACACTTCTACCAGAGAAAGGTGGCATTTTTCAGTCTGTTCCTGAGGGAAAGGCTTTGTCAATTATTCATGGTTCTGAGGCCTTGGTCTTAGAATAGCTATGCCCATGTTTCCAATCCACATTCATTCAGGATTTCATTTACTCTTTATACATTTACTTAGGGATTCAAAAGCATACTATAAATTATGATCACCTATAATAATTTTATTTGGTCCCAAGGCCTGAGGTTGTTAAGTAGAATATTTATATAGATAGAACAAGTCTTAAGAATGATTATTTACTATATGTGTATGTTACATTTCTTTGATATGCATGTGTGTAAGAATGTGTATATCTGTTAGTGTGCATGTTTCTGTGTCTGTCTGTCTGTCTGTCGGTCGGTCGGTCTGTCTGTCTCTGTGTTTGTGTGTGTGTGTTTGTGTGTGTGTGTGTGTGTGTGTGTGTGTGTGAGAGAGAGAGAGAGAGAGAGAGAGAGAGAGAGAGAGAGAGAGCATGCCTGTGTCATGGAGTCACACATGTAGATATCAATAGACAAACCAAAGTTAGGTATTGGTTCTGATGCTGGAATCCATCCTAAGCTTCCTGAGATTCTTCTCTTTCTTTTTCATTGTACAGTAGGAACACTGAGTTAGAGATACACAGAACTCTGCCAAGTTATACATCTTCAAACACAAGCCTCAATGTGTTGTAGCAATGCTCTGTATACAGTATCATACCTTAAGGACAAGCTGTGTTATTTTAATGAGAAAATTTCAAACAGTATATGTCTCTGCTAAGACAATGTTGTGAATATTACAATGCATGAAGTTCTGAGGATGCATTCTTGTTTTGTTACCCTTTACCATATTATCTGGGAATGGCCTTGCTTCCTATCAGTGATATATTATTTCATGTTGTGACTGTTAACATTTATATCAACATTTAGTAGAATCCTTTTATTAAATGAAGAATTCAGTAAATTAATTAAATTGGGCCTAATCTGTAAGGAGACATTCAATTAAGTGTTCTTTTTTGCTGAATGAGAAACAGCTGTAACCATATACCTTCTGTAAGTAAAAGAAATATATAAAATAAAAATCAACATGTGCATTGTGTATAATTTTTAAAACTTAATTTGCAAACTTATTATTTATGTGTTATATGACAAGCTTTTAACAATTGGTCAATAAATAAAACTTGGATATAAAGGCTGTCTTACTTCAAATTTGTGGGACCCGATGAATATAGATAACAAGCTTTGCAATATTTGTAATATTTGTAAAATTTATATAATAAAGGATTTCAAATCAATAACTTTCAGTCGTTCTTAACACTATGAGTTGAGTAACTTTAAATTTGATATAGAACACATTCATTTGATAATGATTTTCATTTTTTTCTTTTGGTATTGACAGTGGTAGAACTAAGAGCCACGTTTCTATTGGCTAAATACTCTACTGCCAATCTAAATGTTGAGCCCTGTGAATAATATTTTAAAAATTTTCAAATATACTCATTTTTAAAATAATAAAAATATAAATGTTGAAAAAAGAACCCATCTGAACGTGATATTTAATAGATCAAGCTGGTTTCAGATGCTGACTGCAAATTATTTGTGCTTATGAAAGAGTCTGTACATTGTAAATAATAAATTAAAGAAAAAGAATGTAAAATTAACTATCAATAAATTATGGTAACTAATGTCTTTAACAAATATAGAAGTCTTTTATTTTGACATGTTATATAAAAAAATTAATGTATTTTATGTTGTACATCTTCAAATCATAATATTTTCAAAGTAAAATAACAAGCTGAAAGAAATAATGTTCAATTTGATAACTTCCTATATACTAATTGATTAAACCTTCCTTTTCATTCTTTTGTACTTTATGGTTTTATAGTCTATTTGATTGGTACCAATTTAAAGTATGTTTCTTTAATTTTGGTATTTTACTTAAGGGATAACTTGGAAATTATAGTGTTTAAACAAATAGCTGATATTATCAGTATCAAAAAATTTGTTCAGTAATTAATTAATTGCTTTAATATTATTATTTAATATTATTTTTGTAATTCTAGATAGTCATAAAACTTACATTTAAACTCATAAAATATTTTAAAGTGCTGTTGACAGCAATTACTACATATATATTATGGAGGCAAAAATCATTTAAAAAGAATTTAAGATAATGAAATAAAAGAATATATTTCCCAATTGAATCATTTTCCTTTATAGAATATTATGCATAATTACTTCCAATATAAATTTATCTATCATTCTTCATTTAAAAAATAATAAGAAAACAGGAATAATCTCAATATTGGTTACTCATTATTCCTATCTGGTGCTCTAAGGAGATTATATTAAAAACAGTTTTATCTGAGAATAATCATAATTTTTAATTTGGAGATCATTTCATTATTTCTAATGGAATTTATGTTTCTGATGCCATCAAACTGAAAGAAAACAATTTGAGAATAAACAATAAACTTTCTATGGGGATATAAAATATATGTTTATATAATATATTACTATATAATTTTATAAAAATTATTGATTTTGTCAACTTGAAACAAACTTAAGCATATCAAGGGAGAAGGAATCACCATTGAGAAATTGCATCATTATATTGTCCTAGGGAAATGTACATGAGGCATTTTCCTGACTGAGGGGTGATATAGAAGTGCCCTGCTAATTATAGGCTGTTATAGCCCAGGACCAGTGGATCTTACAACATGCTAAGGTGAGCCAAGCAGGCAAACAAAACAGTAGGTAGCATTGTTATGTGCTTTCTGATTCCGATAATGTTTCAGTTCCTGCACTGGCTTTCTCTGATTTTGGAATACAACCTGAAAGACAAATACAGAGTTTCCCAACTTACAATATGGCATGGTTTCTACCACAGAAGTAGCTTAATTAGTTACCATAGAATAGATTTCTACTATTGATGTTATGACATACATTAAGGAAGGAATATTAATATCTATGATTTACATTTCATAAAATAAAGCCTATACATCTGTCTTCATGAATAGTCATAATTATATATAAGAGGATATAACCAGATTTTCAGAAACAAATTTGCAATAAAGAGAAAAGACCCTCATAAGTACATATTTAGTATGTACTAATAAGTATATAAGTACATATTAAATTAGAGAATAAAGAATATCTCCATGCTCACATTAATTTCGAATTTTAAGTCATATAAATTTATGGTTGGTCCTCTAAAATCAGTAATTATGTCTTAGATTAGAAATTGTGTGCATTGAAACAGTGTGTGGGAAAATGATTAGATTAATGGGTAAATTTATCTGGGAAGTTTTTGTGGCTTCAGTGAGAAATGTCCTGAAAGGTCCTTTTTTTTTTTTTTTTTCCATTTTCTTATTAGTTATTTTTTTTCATTTACATTTCAAATGTTATCCTAAAAGCCCCCTATACCCTCCCCCATCCCTTCTTATATTTGACAAGTGGGCTGCTAGTGGCACTATGGTTTGAGAGGTCAAGACTTACTGGAGGAAAGAAATCACTAGAGTTGTTTGGGAAATATATATATATATATAATCACCTAACTCCCTACTCTCTGGCTTTGCTTCCTGTTGTATTTATAAATGTAATCATACAATATCCTAGCCTAAATCAAGAGTATATTAATTACCTAGCTCTGTGTAGTAGCTTTGCTAACAGGGATCTTGATCTCCTGTTTCTCCCACTGGTCCACTAAGTTGATGACATGGAATAGTGAACAATTTGAGATTTGGATGTATGCGGTAGGAGAGAAATTTCCCTCTAAGACAAATGGTAAATTGTTGATTCTAGCCTCTAATGCAAGAGGGGCAAAGAAACATATGCTTAGTGAGCTATTCATGTTTAGATAACTCCATTCTGATTATGTGACTGTTGTTTTTTGGTTCATATTCCAACTGGCTCAAATTTCTGCTAGAATTGTATGGAATCCAGAACAGGAAAAGACTCTGAAATTGTATCAAATGCTATTCAAGCTGTTACAAATTGGGTGTATATTAAGACCCAGAAAAATCATGTTATTCAAGGTGCCAATATTAGATATATATGGTGGATAGTTCCATTTGAATATCCATATTGATGAAATAGAGGGAAGAATGTTTGAGATTTTAGAGCATATCCTTACCATACTATTTAGATCATTATTTTATTTTTAAGAAATAGTACTTTTCCTGACAGCCTTCAGAGAAAAGGAATTTTTGATAATATTTCATCAAGTAAACTGATGACATGAGCTACCTGTAATGAACAGACTGTTTTTGTAACCACTTATACTTAAATTTGTATGTGCATGTCAAAAATTAACCATCAAATATAACTTGAAGGAAGAAGATTCTGCAGTTTTATAATAAATCAAGCAAATATGTTTAGTCACTATTCCTGTTACTGTATGTACTTTTTCCCAACTTGTATCTATGATCTATCCAGTTAGATTATGTGACTGAAGAAACAAAGAAAAAAAGAAAGAAAGAGAGAGAGAGAGAGAGAGAGAGAGAGAGAGAGAGAGAGAGAGAGAACTAGGGCTAAACCATATCTCAGGGTTCATTGAGTTTGATACAAAAAAGAAATATTTAGTCCCTTTCAAAGTCCTGAGAAAAGAAAATGAAACTATTTTGTACTTAACTAAATAAAGTTTCCAGATTAAAAAATATCAACCATTAAAAAAAAAAAGAATTGCCTTATATGAAAACAAAAGCATTATGGTGACACAATATTCCAAAACTAGATTAATAATATGTCATATGAACTTCATTGAAAATGAAATTGTATGTGTTTTTGTCTTAGTTACTATTCTATTGCTATGATAAACGTTAACTTATAAAAGACAATGTTTAATTTACACACATGCTTTCAGAGTTAGAGTCTGCTAGAGTAATTCTAACCCAGCTCTGACAAGGAATCACATTCAAATTAGGAAGAATCTGGAATTAAGATTCACCACATGGCCATGCGTGGTGGCACAGGCCTTTAATCCCAGCACTCTGAAGGCAGAGACAGGCGGATTTCTGAGTTTGAGGCCAACCTGGTCTACAAAGTGAGTTCCAGGACAGCCAGGGCTATACAGAGAAACCCTTTCTCAAAAAACAAAAACAAAAACAAACAAACAAACAAACAACAACAACAACAAAACAAGATTCACCTCTGGCTGGAACTCAAAACTTTAATCCTTGTGGTTAGAATACAGACACACCTTTAGTAGAAACCTATGATGCCATAAAAAAAAAAAAAAAAAAAAAAAAAAAAAAAAAAAAAAAAAAAAAAAAAAAAAAAAAAAAAAAAAAAAAAAAAAAAAAAAAAAAAAAAAAAAAAAAAAAAAAGAAAGAAAAACAAAAAACAGAGAGAGAAAAAAGGAATGAAAAAAAGTAATGAAACAGAGAAAGATTTGACAAAATAAATCAGAGATAGTATGCACTCAACATTCATGAGAACAGCACTAGAAAGTTGCTTCTATTTTTTTATTGATTATTTTCTTCATTTACATTTCAAATGTTTAACCCCTTTACAGGTTCCCCCATCCTGAAACCCTCTTCCCGATTCTTGATTCCCCTGTAACAATGAGGGTGTTCCTCCACCCATCCACCCACTCCCCATCCATGGCCTGGAATTCCTCTACACTGGGGCGTCAAGCATTCACATGACCAAGGGCCTCTCCTCCTATTGATGTCCAACAAGGCAGCTGAGATACAGATGCAGATGGAACCCTGTGTCCTACCATGTTCACTCTTTGGTTAGAGGTTTAGTCCCTCAGAGGTCTAGAGGGTCTGGTAAGTTGATAATGTTCTTCCTATGGGATTGCACACCCCTTCAGTTCCTTCAGTCCTTTCTCTAACTCCTTCATTGCAGACCCCATTGGGGGCCCTATGCACAGTCCAATAGTTGGCTGTGAGCATCTGCCACTGTATTTGTCAGGCTCTGGCAGAGCCTCTCAGGGGAAAGCTATATCAGGCTCCTGTCAGAGTAACCTTCTTGACATCCACAATAGTGGCTGGGTTTGGTGTCTGTATATGGGATAAATCCTTGGGTGAGACAGTCTCTGGATGGCTTTTCTTTCGTCTCTGCTCTATATTTTGTCTCTGTATTTGCTCCCATGAGTATTTCGTTCCCTTTTCTAAGAAGGACAGAAACACCCATACTTTGGTCTTTCATCTTCTTGAGCTTCATGTGAACTGTGAATTGTTTCTTGGATATTCCAAGCTTCTAGGCTAATATCCACTTATCAGTGAGTGCATATCATGTGTGTTCTTTTGTGATTGGGTTAGCTCACTCCAGCTGATATTTTCTAGTTCCATCCATTTGCCTAAAAATTTCATGAAGTCATTGTTTATAATAGCTGAGGAGTACTCCACTCTGTAAATGTACCACACTATCTGTATCTATTCCTCTGTTAAGGAGCATCTGGATTCTTTCCAGTTTCTGGCTATTATAAATATGGAAATTATGAAGATAGTGGAGCACTTGTCCTTATTAGATGTTGCAACATCTTCGGGGTATATGCCCAGGAGTGGTATTGCTGGGTCCTCAGGTAGTACTATGTCCAATTTTCTGAGGAACCACCAAGCTGATTTCCAGAGTGGTTATACCAGATTGCAATCCCACCAACAATGGAGGAGTGTTCTTTCTACATCCTTGCCATCATTTGCTGTCACCTGAGTTTTTGATCTTTGCCATTCTGACTGGTGTGAGGTAGAATCTCAGTGTTATTTTGATTTGTATTTCCCTGATGACTAGGGATCTTGAACATTTCTTTAGGTGCTTCTCAGCCATTCAGAATACCTCAGTTTAAAATACTTTCTTGCCGGGCATGATGGCGCACGCCTTTTATCCCAGCACTCAGGAGGCAGAGGCAGGCGGATTTCTGAGTTCGAGGCCAGACTGGTCTACAAAGTGAGTTCCAGGACAGCCAGGGCTATACAGAGAAACCCTGTCTCAAAAAAACAAAACAAAACATATAGAATACTTTCTTTAGGTATGTAACCCCCCCCTTTTTTTTAGGTTCTTTGGACTCCAACATTTTAGTCCTTTGTAAACATGGAGTATTTTCTCTATTGGATATAGGCTTGGTAAAGATCTTTTCCCAATTTCTTAGTTGCTGCTTTGTACTATTGACAGTGTTCTTTGTCTTACAGAAGTTTTGCAATTTTATGAGGTCCCATTTGTCAATTCTTATTCTTATAGCATATTGCTTTTCTCTTCAGGAAATTTTCCCTGTGTCCATGTGTTGGAGGCTCCTCCCTACTTTCTCCTATACTCGTTTCAGAGTATCTGGTTTTATGTAGAGGTTCTTGATCCACTTGTTGATAAGAATGGATCTATTTACATTCTTCTAAATGGTGACCTCCTGTTGAACCAGTACCAATTATTGAAAATGTTGGCTTTTATCCATTGCATGATTTTCACTCTTTTGTCAAAGATCAAGTGATTATAGGTGTGTGGGTTCATTTCTCAGTCTTCAATTCTCTTCCACTGATTCCTGCCTGTCTCTGTACCAATTCCATACAGTTTTTCTCATTATTGCTCTGTAATATAGCTTGAGTTTAGGGATGGCAATTCCCCCAGAAGTTTTTATAGTTGAGAATAGTTTCTCTATCCCAGATATTTTGTTATTACAAATTGCTCTTTCTAACTCTATGAAGCATTGAGTTGTAATTTAGATGGGGATTGCTTGAATCTGCAGATTGCTTTCAACAAGATGGCCATTTTTACTATATTAATTCTGGCAATCTATGAACATGGTAGATCTTTTCATGTTCTCCGATCTTCGATTTCTTTCTTCAGAGACTTGAAATTCTTGTTGTACAGATCTTTTACTTGCTTTGTTAGATTCACACCAAGGTATGTAGTATTATTTGTGACTACTGTGAAGGGTTTCATTACCCTAATTTCTTTCTCAGTCTGTTTATGCTTTGAGTATGGAAGGCTATTTTTTGTTTGAGTTTATTATATATCCAACCACTTTGCTGAAGTTGCTTATCAGCTATAGGAGTTCTCTGGGTTAATTTTTGTGGTTCTTTAAGTATACTAACATATCATTTTCAAATAGTGAATTTTTGACTTCTTTTTTCTTTTTGAATTTGCATCCCTTTGACCTCCTGTTGTTGCCCAATTGCTCTAGCTAGAACTTCAAGTACTATATTGAATAGATAAGGAGAGAATGGTTAGCCTTGCCTAGTTCCTGATTTTACTGGAATTACTAAGTTTCTCTCCATTTAGTTTCATGTTGGCTACTGGTTTGCTATATATTGCTTTTAAGATTTAGTAATTCACTTCGAATTCCCGATCTTTCCAAAACTTTAAACATGAAGGGACATTGAATTTTGTTAAATGCTTTTTCAATATTTAATGAAATGATCATGTGTTGTTTTGTTTTTTTTTTTT
>LR750033.1:109341-168747 GCA_902729485.2 Mus minutoides | reverse complement strand
AGAGAGAGAGAGAGAATATAAAATGCCAACATAAATTGAGAAAAATGCTATTTATTTTGTCAGTGCTTTTCGGACATAGATGATTATAATTGAATAAATTTATATAGAAGAATGATGGAGATAATTTTAGTAACAGCAATGGTTAACTAAACAGTTTTGTCAAAGATCTAGTTTTAGAGTTTATTACATATTCAGAAGTATGTTCTAAGACATATGCTTTACTGCACAATATAAAAACTTACATTTAAAAATCAACAAAAATTCTTTAAGCAAAACTTCTCAAGTGAGGATTACAGAGGTGCCTTGAGGGTGAATTTTGAGCAGATAATGGTTATAAACTTGTAAGAACTAGTTTCTTACATGTGAATTATTTTGTTTCTTATCATACCATATTAAGCTTGCAATCAAGACAGAAGTTTGCATCCAAGGAATGATTTGAAATGTTGTTAAATCAATTTATAAAAAGGAAATATTTGTCACAGTTAACATTTAGTTTTTGTTATTTTTGGAGTCATCTCATAAACTTTGCTATTATAAATTAAACTGAAGGGTAGCAAGTAATTAAATCTGATTCTCCAAACGCTTGTTGGATTTTACACAAAAAGACTACACTTTTCTATGTTGAGGACACTTAAGATATTTAAATACTAACATCATAATACATTGACTACCTTGTTTACCATTTCCCCTTAATTCATTTTGCCAAAATACATAACATTAAACAATTTGTGTTTCACCACTAATTTAGACAAACAGCACTAAAGATGTCTGTGAAAGCAACTTGAAACATTATTTTAACTTTGTATGTACAGTTTCAATGAAGTTATGAAACTTGAGGTAATAACACTGTACTCAAACTTCATAGACAATAAGGAATATGTTAGTGCCACACACAAGAAACTCCCCTGGACTTGTTGGTCAGGAGAATCTAAGAAACTCCCAACACAAAATAAAATATTAATGACTCACTTGCTTTCCTCCAAATACTTGAAGGGGAGTCCCTACTGCTAAAGACACTAAATATTTTTGATACCGGTCTTAGAGGAATCAAGCTAGAAATGACCAGGCAGCTCTCTGAAGACTAGCTGTCATAGAGTAGGACTGTGTTATGTCAGATTTCCAAGAGGAGATGGATAATTTACTGTATCTACTCTGCATTCCACCACCGGCAGTCTACACCAATGATCAAAAACTATCTACCTGTGCCACCCTGCATCTCCTTCCTTTTTCCCCAGGGTAACCAGGACCACTGCACACCAAGCTGGACTGGAGGAAGGGAAGCTTAGCCAGGTAGATGGATCCCTTGCAGGATCTAGTTCCATACTCAGTGCTTGGGCAAGAAACATGCCTAGTAAAAGCTTTGAAGAACTTATCATTACTGCAGTGTGGTGGCTGGGGGGAAAGAGTAGTATTTTTGGCCCTGCAGAAGTGTCAGGGTCCCTGGTGCGAGCTTTATGTGACTGTGCATTATTAGCTAGGGCAGGGGTGTTGAAAGATGCTTCATATACATACTCCAGGGATATATGGTACCAGAAAAAATTATAAAGTCAAACAAAGGGTGATAAATATTAGGGTAAAGCCTGATAAACACCAGGGTAATAAATTCTTACTAGGGCTGATGGTGGGTGACCTGGGCTTATGGTATCAGGTTGGAGGCAGGGATGTAGTCACCTCCTCTTATGGTCTTGTTTGAGGTATCTGGGGCCCAGATGTATGGAAGGGTTTGACTCTTTCTCCATAACCTTGGGCTAATAGGATAGAATTTTTACCACATATTATACACTTAGTCATTTAGTTGTTGCTGGTATGATTATTCTCATATAATAGAGAAATAGCCAGCACTTTCTGATATATAACTGACATTGGCACTTCTTAAATCTTTACAACTTCTAAAACTTCTAACTACATTCTAAATACAGAATTTTATACACACTAGTTATTAAGTGTTACTTTTACCCCAACTGAATAAGCTTCCTTTGTCATGCAATATGGTTATTGTAGAAATCTACAACTAATCAATATGTAGATAATAACTTGCCATAATTTTTCAAAATCATTTTCTTTATCCTTCACACAATCCTTACACCTAAATCTGTAAAAACATTCTGAAAGTATCATCCATAATATTACAAGAGACTGAAGACTCCTGTAAGATGATACATTGGATATATAACAGGAAAGCAACATCAAATGAAACACATGCAATGATAAGAGTTAAAGAAGTGTCATCAGTTTCAAGTCCACTGAAAGGAATGACAAGAATAGTTAGTGGGGAAGAAAGAGGGATGAAATGATGTAATGCAGTACTCATTAATGAATTTACAAATATACATGTATATAATAAAAATAAATACATACTCAGAAACTCTATTACTGCCAATTTCAAATGAAATCTAAAAATTTGAACATGTAAAATTAGCTTTTATCATTACACTATTCATAGGAGAAACAGGCTTACAAAAAACTAAAGTAAAGTTTGTGTAAAATAAAATTGGTTTTGATATCATACAAACAGGATTAATGCCATTCAAATTACATCTATTTTAAAAATTAAATAACACATATCTAAGTAAATAATATACATTGCATTTTACTTAGATATAAACAGAAGGAAACATATAATATAGGAATACCATGTTATTTCTTAAAGTTTGAATAATATGCAAGTTGCTATTTATATCTAAAGATTGGAAATATATGTTAGTTTCGTTTGGGTTTTATTGCCGTGAAGTAACACCCTGTCTTATGAAACTCTTATAAAGGAAAAACAATGAATTTGGGGCTGGCTGACAGTTTAAGAGATTAAATCCTTTATAACTTTTGTGGGAAGCAAAGCAGCATGCGAGGAGACATGTTACCAGGGAAGGAGTTTGAAATTTCTATATCTTGATCTAAAGACAAGTCTACAGAGAAATTTTTATCCAGCAACAAAGCTTCTCTGGCAAGAGATAACATTTGAAGATCTAGGACTGTGTGATCCTACAGGAATGCAGATGTGTCATACAGTTTTAATCCCTCTGGTTGCAATACAGACATGCCATTTGTACACACATGCAACTATGCAAGTAAGGTTGGTTTATAGAAGGACATGGGAATGTTTGAACATGACATCTAATTGAGAAGTAGATAATGTTACAAGATAGAGAAAGATTTGACAGAATGAATCAGAGATAGGATACATCTGCCTCTAAAGAGAGCATCACGGAGAGAAAGGAGATTAAAAGACTCGTGCAGAGAGTGCAGTTTTGGGGGGAATATTTGGACCATTTTATGAGAGAACGTGCATGTGAAGGCAGAATGAGGCAGAGAATGAAAAGGAGTTGGAAGAGATTAGCAAATTGACAGAGATAGTTTGAGGTTGAGAAGAGCAATTGAGTTAGAAGCCAAGAAAAGTCAGTTTGAATCAGTCTGCTTAGTGATTAGTTTGGGTCAGAACAGCTGAGTTAAACCAGTCAGTCAAAGTTCAGGAAGAACTAGAAAGGGTGAGCTTATTCAGAAGGAAGCCTTCAACTTGCAAATCACATCTAGCAAATAAAAGTTACTTTTACAGGAGACTATGTTGTATATATCAGAAACTTCAAAACTCACCTCCAGAGTACCACTGTCTATAGGCCAAGAACTCAAGCACATGAGGTCAGGTCTATTCAATCCATCACATTTGTATATAATATAATTAATATAACATAATAAAATATAAAGTTATATTAATATAATACTATATATGTACAAAACATATTGTTATATTATTTAGCAATGCAATATTTATATAAAGTACCTAAAATATAAAATAGATATTATATTTATTATATTATCTATTTATTATTTGATATGTTATATATTAAATATCACTTAACATACATTTAATAATAAATTATATATATATATATATATATATATATATATATATATATGTTATATGATATATGGTATAAGGTATATTATTTTATAATGAAATAGTATATTGTAGTATAATATAATTAGTTTATTTATTTACAAACATTTACTGCGCTGCATCCCCTTTCCTGAAAAAATCTGTTTCAGATTCATTTATGCTTCGTATTGATTATGTATGTATGTGTGTGTGTGTGTGTGTGTGTGTGTGTATAACATTTGTGACACAAAGTTCATATCATATATTATTAATTAAGCTTAATATATTGTCAAATTTGAATAAATTCATATATGTGTCACTGCAATACCCTTGATGATCTCTTGTTATGCTGGTCAAAGTTATTTTTTTGTACTTCCAGCAGGAAGGAGTCTTGATTGCTTTCCTTCTAAAAGATTATTTTACACCTTATCAGTGAAAACTACTGGGGATATCCGTAACTGGTCAAAATTCAGAGCTTAACCCAACATAACATATTCAGTAATACTTACTGCATGGGAAAATACTATCAGGTCAGTTTCTGTATTTTCACTTTGTCCATAGACACTCAAGCACAACAATTCAGGCCATATTTAACATCATTATTCAAACATAGATTTTTTTTTTTCTGTAACTAAATAGTGTTTTTATTGTATGTATTTCTTTAGTTTCATTCAGTCATTAATATATATGCAATGGTCTCTCTGCCATCACTGTTTTATCAAAGAAAGTCATCTATTACAACAACTTCAATCTGTTCACACATTAACCTGTTCCTCATTTCACCCTGACTTTTCTATTTCTGCATATGGAAGCCAGAAGTATCTCATATTCTTCACACCATTCATACTTACTGATTACACTCTTCCAAAGTGTTTCATTACATATGGAAGAGAAGAACTATTTTTAAAAGTGAAATAAAAGCCACTATGTTAGTTGAAACACACCTAGCTCATTAAGCACCATATTCAATATGCTCTCTTTTCACCTATTATTCTTGGCCTGAAAGGAATTTAGGTTAGTTCTTAAAAACTTACCATATTCTCTTCCCCCAAAGTATGCACCCTGTGCTTCTGCTTCATCCAAGCTATCCTTTCAATCAGTATATGCACATGTATCTGCTGTTTAATTCATCTCATGTAGTGTCAGAAACTTGGTTTCATATATATTTTAATCATTTCTGAACCTAGTGCCATGTATGCTATTTGTAGTTTAACTATCTATCTATCTATCTATCTATCTATCTATCTATCTATCTACAAAAACTGTGATGTCACATTTTACAGTTCATTAATTAAATTAACTGTGTAATCACAGTAAAAATATAAATATCCTTTTCTATTTCTTTTTTTTTATTTTTCTTTAAATAAACTTTATTAACCAGTATGCTGAAATAAGTAAATGTTTGTGTATGTATAAATAATAAAAAGGAGACTCTCTCTCTCTCTCTCTCTCTCTCTCTATATATATATATATATATATATATATATATATATATATATATATTCAGATACGCACACACGCACACGCACTCGCACAAGCACACTCACACACACACACACACACACACACACACACACACACACACACACAGAGATATTTCCTGTGCGACAGAAAAAAAAAACTTAATATATAATAGAAAACAATTTTTGAAGATGTAAATAATATGGTACAATTCATCAAAAATTACATATAGTTTACTTTATGTGCACATACATGTATATAATTTATTTATTTATATGTATATATGTCATGGAAATTGTATAAAGTATTTTCCATTGTACATAGATAATGGTTTATTTATCAGTTTTCATAGAGCTATTATTTGAGTTCATTTGTGCAAGATTAAGCATTGTACTCTAAAAAGGATTCCAAAATTTAAAACCTAGAAGTCTATTAGATCAACAAATCACCTTATCAACCTCCAAATCTTAGATGCTTAAACTAGAAAAGAGATATTTGTCAACCAATTGAGATAATATTTCAGTCTTTGCCTTGTTAGGTTAGTGAGCACTTGAGGAATAAAGGGATTCCTCTCTTAGGAGGAACTTTTCTTCTTTGGGGGGGGGTCTATTCTTTTATTATTATTATTATTTAATAGTTTTTACAGTCCAGGCATTATCCCCCTCACAGGCTGCCTTCCCACAATTCCTCATTCCATTCTTCCTCCCTAGCCCCTCCCCCTGTCTCCAAGAGAATGTCCCCAACCCCCACCCCCACCCCCACCACACCAGACCCCCCTATTCCCTGGGGCCTCAAGTCTCTTAGGGGTTAGGTGCATCTTCTGTCACTGATGCCAGACCTGGCAAGACTCTGCTGTATATGTGTTAGGGGCCTCATACCAGCTGTTTATGAGTGAATATTAGGGGAAAAAAAAGTAGATAATACCCAAGTTACAATCCACAGAACTCAAGAAGGTTAACAAGCAGAAGGGCTTAAGTGAGAATGTCTGGTTGGTGGCTCAGTGTCTGAGAGATCTTGGAGGCCCAGGCTAGTTGAGACTGCTGGTCTTCCCAAGGGGTTGTTCTACTCCTCAGCTTCTTCCAGCTTTTACCTAATTAAACCACAGTTTCCACCAACTTCTGTCCATTAGTTGGGAGAAAATATCTGCATCTGATTTTTTAACTGATTGTTGGGCCTCTCAGAGGACAACCATGCTAGTCTCCAGTTTGAAAGCACACTGTTGCAACAGTAAAAGTGTCCTGCCTTTGGGCCTCCCCTTAAGCTGGATCCCAATTTGGGCCAGCCACTGGACCTCCTTTTCTATAGTCTCTTCTCCATTTTTGTACCTACAGTCCTTTCAGACAGGGCCAACAAGGGGCCAGAGTTTTTGAGTGTGGGATGGCAATCCTATCCCTCCACTTGATGCCATGTCTTTCTACTGGAGGTGGGCTCTACAAGTGTCCTCCCCCCATTGTTGAGCATTTCATCAGGATAACCTTTGATTCCTGAGAGTCTCTCACCTTCCCTGTCTCTGGAACATTCTAGAGGGTCCCCACCTCTCACCTCCTGAGGGTGCCAGTTTCTGTTCATTCTGTTGGGCCTTGGGGCTTCATTCCTGCACCCCCCAATACCTGATCATGTTCCCCTCTTAGCCTCCTTGTCCCCTCTCCCACCCAGGTCCCTCCTTCCCTCTGTACCCCCCTCTCCCTCCCTGATTGATTTCTTCTCCCTTCCAAGTGGGATTGAGGCATCCTCACTTGGCTCCTTATGCTTATTAACCTTCTTATGCTCTGTGGATTGTATCCTGAGCATTACCTATTTTTTGGCTAATATTCACTTATCAGTGTGTACATACCATGCATGTCCTTTTGGGCCTGAGTTACCTCACTCAGCATAGTACTTTCTAGTTCCATCCATTTGCCTGCAAAACTCAGGATATACTCATTCTTAATAACTGAGTAGTATTGTATTGTGTAAATGAACTACATTTTCTGTATCCATTCTTCTGTTGTGAGACATCTGGGTTGTTTCCAGTTAAGAACAACTGTATCTTGAGGAAATCTCTTATTTGCCATAATCCTTAATCTCTTCATTCATGACATTAAAAGATTATACCACAGGCCTTTAAAGAGTTTCTCTCATATAGTATACTGCTGGGCAAAACCTTTTTACTGGATGGCTTATAAAAGAATGTAAATATATGAGTTATTTTCTCTTTTGAAGGCACACAATTTCAGCAACTACCAGTATACATCTAGGAAAGTCCAAATTTTTCTTATCAGTCATATAGAACACTATACGCTTGGCAGTCCTGCAAAAATTCTATACATAACACACACACACACACACACACACACACACACACACACATACACACACACACAGAGAGAGAAAGAGGGGTAGAAGAGAAAGGGGGAGAGAGAGAGAGAGAGAGAGAGAGAGAGAGAGAGAGAGAGAGAGATCCTGTGTACAAATTATTGTTCTGTTTTGAATCTAAAATGTTCCTACAGTTTCATGTATTAAACATCATGTTGAAAAGTAATGAATTCTTTTTTCATTTTTTATTTATTTTTTATACTCCATGTTTTATTCTCCACCCCCATACACAGTCTGATTATTCCACATCTCATACCTCCTCCCCACTCCCTATCTCTACATGTATGTCCTCACACTACACCCAACCTGACCTCTAAATTCCAGGGACCTCCTGTCTCTTGAGGGGTAGGTTGTTTTTTTTTTTCTAACTAAACCCAGACCCTGCAGTCCTCTAACTGTATGTGTGTTGGGGGCCTCATATCAGCTGGTGTATGCTGTCTGTTTTGTGGTCCAGTGTTCAAGAGATCTTGGGAGTCCATGTTAATTGAAACTGCTGGTCCTCCTGCAGGATCACCCTTCTCAGCTTCTTTCACCCTTCCTTAATTCAACAACAGGGGTCAGCTGCTCTGTCTATTGGTTGGGTACACATATCTGCCTCTGACTCTTTCAGCTGCTGAATGGGTCTTTAGGAGGACAATTATGATAGGTCCCTTTTTGTGAGCGCTCCATAGCCTCCATAATAGTGTCAGTCCTTGGGACCTCCCCTTGAGCAGGATCCCACTTTGGGCCTGTCCCTAGATCTTCTTTTCCTCAGGCTCCTCTCCATTTCCTTTCCTGTAATTCTTTCAGACAGGAACAATTATGGGTCAGAGATGTGACTGTGGGATGGCAACCCCATCCCTCACTTGATGTCCTGTCTTCCTGCTAGAGGTGGGCTCTACAACTTCCTTCTCACTACTGTAGGGCACTTCATCTATGTTCCCTCCCTTTGAATCCTGAGAGTCTTTCTCCTCCCAAGTTTCTTGTGCATATTGGAGCCCCCGTCACTCCCCCAGCCTCCTATTTCCAGATGTTGCCTGTTTCCTTTCTTTCTTCTGGCCCTCAGGACTTCAGTCCTTTCATTCACCCAATACCAGATCAGGTTCCCCTTTCTTCCTCTCCCCAATTTCCCTCCTATCCCCTTTCCCTCCTAGGTTTCTCCCTCCCTTCTTTCTTTCCCCACTTGCTGGAAACAACCTAGATGAGCAATGACAAAAGAACGGATACAGAACATATGGTGCATTTACACAGTGGAATACTACACAGTTATTAAAAACAAGTACATCCTGAGTTTTGCAGGAAAATGAATGGAACTAGAAAATGTCATCTTAAGTGAGGTAACTCAGACCAAAAAAAGATGTGCATGGTATGTACTCACTAATAAGTGGATATTAGGGAAAAAAAAAAAAAAAAAAAAAAAAAAAAAACAGTACAGAATACCCAAAATGCAGATACAGTCTACAGAACTCACAAAGGTCTACAAGCTGAAGTGCCCAAGTGAGGCTGCCTCAGTCCCACAGAAGAAAGGAAGTTTGTCTTTTGATCAAAGAGACAACTGAATTTTGAGAGATTGGACTCTGCAGGAATCAACAAGAGCTTGGCATATCCTGTCATCAGTGTAACCTCTACCATCAAAAACATTAGAAATGGTTTTAGGAAGAAATAGTTGTTGGGGTCGTTCGCGGTCTACCTATGAACAGAGTTCCCTGGAAGGCAAACTGGGACTAGAAGAGACCAGATGGGAGAGAAAAATGGACGCCAAGACGATTCCCTGTTCAAGGCATCTCTAACTTTACTCAAGAATCTTTCTTGGTTTTATGAGGGTAGGCCCCACCCAGAGCCAGTCTATGCAGGCTCCTGGATTCAGTCAGAAATTCCAGGCACTGGGAATAGTCTCAAGGTTGTCTCAGCAGGAAACAGGATCTGGGTGAGGCATGGTGACAGGTAGCAGGGAGAAGCACAGAGGCAGATAGCACAACTAAGAAAGCCACCTTAGCTGGAAATCCACGCTGTAGGTGTCTCAGCAGCACCAGATCTGCTCTCAGCCTGAAGCAGCTGGGGGAGGGAGTACAAATCCTCTAATATCTCAAGGACTCAATATGCATTCAGAAATTATAAATAAAGATATTTCAAGAGATCTTGAGATTATGGCTGACTGAGATTGAGATATGTGAAGAGAAATATTCAGTTGAATCTGGAGGCAAGATTGTTTACTTTCTACTCCTTTCCATGTCAAAGGCAAAGCAGCTGGAATTGGAAGAACAGGAGGATTTGAAAGTACTGCAAGACTGGTGTTTTGGCGAACTGTTTTGAATGACCAGAGACCAAAATTGAAAGAAAATTAAATGGTATTGTAATTGGAGTTTTAGTCAACACAGGAGTTGATATAACTATAATCTCATGAAAATCTTGGAATCCACTTTGGCACCTTCAGAAGATATCTACACAGTTTTGCTTTTTTTTTTTTTTGGGGGGGGGGGGGGAAAAATATCCTAAGTAAAAAAAAATATAATGGGGGAATAAGATTATCTTTAAAAAACTGTATTTTAGAAAAAAAAAACTGCTGAATTATAATCAGCTGTATTACTTTAAATATCTTTTAACATCAGAAGGTAAGTTAGGGGATGTGTTTTCTTTGAGAAAAGACTTTACCTATGAAACATTATGGGATCCATAAAAATTGGTAGATATCTGATCTGAGTAAGAGAAGTTTCCACATGAAGTGTATGACACTAAGAAGGAAGAAATGCAGATATACAGCAAAGATGACTTAGAAACCCCTTCTCTGTGCATGGAGACAGATGAATAAACCACCTGAGGAAAGACAGATAGTTCTTAAGATGGTCAAATGAACACTGTGATGTTGAAATGGATTTTCCTAAATAACAGATTATCAGGACTGCAGTTATGAAGAATATTTACAGCAATGGATCTTCATAAGGACATTTGGGCTGTTAATATTATGCATTTGATAATTACTTCTGTTATGTGTACAATTTTTAGCTTAAACAAAAAGTGAAAAAAAAAAATTAAATTAAGCAACAGGGCTTCTCTTGCAAGGAATCACATTCAAAATCTTTCCAGTTGGAATGTAAACATACTCTGGAGCGCAGTATGATAAAGAGAGGGAGGAGGCAGTTTTACCAGCACAGTTTTACTTTGACATCTTTCAGATGAAGACAGAAAATGAGAAGGGGCCAGAAAATTAGAACAGATTTTCAGAGTTAGTTTGATGCTAGGCAGAGCAATTCATTCAGAAATTTAAAGGAGGTAGCAAGAATCATTCAGCTAGGAGCGGAATTTGGGCCAGAACAGTTAAGTTGAACCAGCAAGCAAGAGTTCACAAAGAGGTAGAAAGGGTGAGTTTATTCAGTAGTTAGCCTTTGAGGTGACACTTATGTTTGGGGAATAAAGGATACTTCTACACCTCCACCTGACATCTTACCTAATCAGGAAAAATGGGCAGTTCAAGGACCTTTTCTCCCATTATTGAGGTTTTTTTTTTTTTTTGCTAAGGTTATTCTCATAGATTGGATTTTTCCTACCTAAGCCCCAAAATGCCATCCAAATTCCAGGCACTATTTCCCACTCTTTTCACCCCCAACCAGGACTTTCTGGTCCCTAAAACCAGTTTCCCATCCACTGGTGAAATCTCTTCTATCTTCCTTTCTAAGGTAGATCTTGCACCTCCTGCCCTTAAATTACCCCCCTTTTTTTTCCTGCTTTTCCTATTCTGCATATCAAGATTATCTTTTGCTTTCAACTAATATCAACTCATAAGTGAGTACATAACATGGTAATATTTTATGGGTCTGGATTCCCTAAATCAGAAGTATTTTTTTATGGTTCTGCTCATTTGCATCATATTTGCATAATGTCTGTGTTTGAACAGCTTGGTAATATTGTGTAAATGTACCCCCTTTTTCTTTAACCATTTTTTAGTTGAGGGACTTTTAGAGTGTTTCCAGTTTCAGGGTATTATGAGTAAAGCTGTAATGAACATAGTTAAACATGTGCTCTGATAGTAGGGTAGAGTGTCATCTGGGTATGTGCCCAAGAATGGTATAGTTAGATTGAGATAGATTCATTACCAATTGTTTGAAGAAACTGCCTTACTAATTTCCAAAATAGCTCTACAAGTTTCTAGTCTCACCAGCTAAGGAGAAATAATCTCCTTGCTCATCCTGACCAGCATGAATGCCAATTTTACTTTGGCTCTCAGCAATCCTCACAGGTTTAAGATGATTTTTTTCCAACTTTTATTAGATAATTTCTTCATTTACATTTCAAGTGTTATCCAGAAAGATCCCTATACCCTCCCCCCTCCCGGCCCTTTAAAGTAGTTTTCCTTTGCAATTCTCTGATTGCTAAGTATGCTGAACATTTTTTGTTTTAGTTTTTGTTTTTGTTTTTCGAGACAGAGTTTCTCTGTGTATCCCTAGCTGTCCCGGAACTCACTCTGTAGACCAGGCTGGCCTCAAACTCAGAAATCCTCCTGCCTCTGCCTCCCAAGTGCTAGGATTAAAGGTTTGTGCCACCACTGACCACTTGAACATTTTTTAAGTAATTCATGGCCCCTTGATATTCTCCGTTGAGCATATTCTTTTTATCTGTATAATCATATTTTAATTGGATTAGATTGTTGATATCTAGATTTCTTTGTTATTTATATATTTTTTATTCTTGGTGCTACTGTTTTGTCTTGTTGCTTACCAAAGATTTTTAGATTTATGAGGACCCTTTTTCCAATTTTTGTTCATAATGCAAATACATTGTTTTTAAGGTTATACATTTTTTTTTATTTGTCCTAAGAACTTTGTACAAATATAGCTTTGATATAAATGTCACCTTGGCTTACCATAAAAGAAGAGGCAAACTATTTTCTCATTTATACCAACCATGACTTGGAGCTAAAGCTAAATATTCTGTATCATGTGAATTATAATTGTGACAAGATTGATTGGTTTATTGTTTAAAATTGTATATTTTCATATTAAAAATGGTCAGGTTATGAGGTTGACAACTTCATTAATGGTTTAACACAAATCAAATGTCACAGCTGACTTAGCTATTATAAAACTATTGTTTGGATTAAACATATGATGGTGTAATGGCACTGAAGTTTCACAATGTCACCAGTCACCCCCCGCCCCCGCCTCTGCCTCACTATGTGTCTCCTGTTTGTTATAAACTGAAGTAATCTGGTGTACATGTGCTTTTCACTTGTTCTGAATGTGAATTGAGAAGCAACATGAACAAGTCAGCAGGGATTAAAACATCTAAAACCATATTCTAAACCAGCCAAATATTATATACTCATATCTTTATCTAGTAGAGAATACTTCTTTCATTTATTTCTAGCATTTTCAGTGTTTGGGTTTCATGATGAAGTAAAGGGAAAAAAATCAGCATTGTTAACAAATGATTTTGAGAAACAAAATATCTGGCAGGGAGGCCAGAGTACATAGGTAAGTTGCTGAGCATCCTCATGGGAGCAGGGGAGGAGATAGGGAATCTGCATGTAGAAAAATGAAATCCGACCATGTTTACAACAGAACAAAAAAGTTCAACCTTCAACGTACTAATGAAAAACAAATCCTAATGAAAAAGAAGTCATAGATTATTTCCCAGGGAGCATATGCTTCTTGAATTTAAAGAATTAAGTGGAAAACATAAAAGGTTGTGAATTTTTTTTTCTACTGTTCCTAACTATGATATCAAAAATTGTATGAGAATCAAAAGATGATATATTTATAATAATATGGTTTTTCTACAATCTTGAACAGAACAGAATATCTATTTTCAGATTTAGAATATTAAAGGTACATGAAAAGTAGTCAGATGGCAAGACAACAATTAAAAAAGAAAAGGCCATCCAGATAATGTCCCACCTGGGAATCCATTCCATATACCACAAAACTCAGACTCTATTGTTGATGCCAAGAAGTGCTTGCTAGCAAGAGCTTGATATAGCTGTCTCTTTAGAGGTTCTGCCAGAGCCTGACAAATATATAGGTAGATTCTCATAGCCAACCATTGGACTGAGTACAATGTCCACAATGGAGGAGTTAGAGAAAGGACTGAAGAAGCTGAAGGGGCTTGCAACACCATAGAAAGAAAGACACTATCATCCAGCCAGACCGCCAGAGCTCTCAGAAACTAAACCACCAACCAAAGAGTATACATGGTTTCAGCAGCATATGTATCAGAGGATGGCCTTGTCAGTCAGCAATGGAAGGAAAGGCCCTTAGTCCTCTGAATGCTCAGTGCCCCAGTGTAGGAGAATGTCTGGGCAGGGAGGCCAGAGTACATAGGTAAGTTGCTGAGCATCCTCATGGGAGCAGGGGAGGAGATAGGGAATTTCCAGAGTGCAAACAGGAAAAGAGGATAATGATAACATTTGAAATATAAATAAATAAAATATCCAATAAAAGAAAAATTAAAGAAAAGAAATAACATGAAAAAATAAATATACATAAACATATAGTAGATATATGTGCATAGATAAATACAGAAATATAGCTGATACACATATAGATGAAATAGATATAGTTATAGATAAATATGGATAAATAAATCAATAGACATAGAAATAGATAATTCCTCATCCAAAATGAACAATGGAGGAAAGTCCGTTTGCCTATCGATGGCACAGCATGTTCCTGAGAGCTTGGCTCTCTGTCAATCAGCCAAATGTCACCTTTTATTTTAATTTGTTCCATGTATGCACTCCACAAAAGTTACCCCTTATGGGAAAGTACAAGAATGTACCCACACGTTTTATAAAAGGAATATTCTGTTTTCTTTAATAAATCATTTCCTTTTTATTGGAATTTTTCTTTATTTCCATTTTCAATGTTATCCCCCTTTCCATTTCCCTGCTCCCCCCAAATGAACCCCATGTCTTCCCCCTTCCCCCTGCTTCAATGAGGTTATTCCCATAATAGATCATTTCTTAGGGCTATTTTAGAGTCGGTTATTGCCAGAGTCCAAAAAAGAAAGGCATTTCAGAAGTTTGCAATGAATAGTCCTTTGCAAAAGAACAACTAATTTCATTTTTCACAGTTCTCTCTAGCTGTGCAAGTAAAATTGCCTTGTGTAAATTAGTATGAGATTTTTACAGGGAGAGACACAGCTTGAGGTTGAAGAAAGCCTCTAACACTTGTGTCTTATCAGCAATAAGCTTTTCTGTTTTGTGATCACAACTTTATCCTCTACCTCCTTTTTCTACTGAAAATTCCTGCTGTTTTTCCACACACAGAGCTAGAGCTGTGTCCCTCTGGGCTCCAATACTCAACACACTGACATATACTTGTTTCTGTCTGCTTCATAATGATTTAGAATGAAGTAACTTCATTTTCCCCCAATATCTTGCCAAACAAATGTATTTAGCTTTCAAATGTAACTGTATAATTACCATCTATTTAAAAATATCAGGTACTGTGAGAAAATAAACTTCCATTTTACTTACAATTATATTTTAATTACACATTAAAAATAGTTATTACTTACTGTAAATTCAATGTGTTTTATTTTTAGTAACTGCTATTTTGTGATCAGAGGTTCCAAGATGTATACATTAAAACGAAATTTATACTTAAAATATGTCATAAGTAAATGTGTATCTTAAGTATTTAATATAATATTATAAATGTACTTTTATTTTAAATATTCATATAGTTTTCTTGAAGCATAATGTATAAATATACAATATATTTTTTAGGGTGAAATACCTTACTAACAAAGTAAATGTTGTGTATTCCTTTGTCTTATAATAGTAGTGGTAACCCAGGAGTGATAGAGATGGGTCCTTAGGTAGAACTATGTCTAATTTTCTGAGGAACTACCAGACTGATTTCCAGAGTGGTTGTACCAGCATGCAATCCCACAAACAATGGAGGAGTTTTCCTCTGGTTCCACATTCCCGCCATTATCTACTGTTACATGAGTTTTATCTTAGCCATTCTGAATCGTATGAGGTGGAATCTCAAGGTTGTTTTGATTTCCATTTTCCTGCCGACTAAGGATGGTGAATATTTCTTTAGGTGCTTCTCGGCTATTTGATATTCCCCAGTTGAGAGTTTTTTGTTTAGCTCTGTACCCCATTTTTAATAGGATTTTTTTGATTCTCTGGAGTCCAACTTCTTGAGTTCTTTGTATATATTGGATATTAGTCCTCTATTGGATATATGGTTTGTAAAGATCTTGCCCCAATCTGTTGGTTGCCATTTTGTCCTATTGACAGTGTCCTTTGTCTTACAGAACTTGAGGTCCCAAAGAGAACTTCAAACAAGTGTTTTTTTTTTTTTTCTTTTTTTTTTATGAATATTGATGAAAATGTACTCAATAAACTTCTTGAAAACTGAATCCAAGAACACATCAACATGATCATCCAACATGATCAAGCAGGATTCATTTTCAGGTTGTAACTTCTGTACATATTTTAAGTTAAATATATTTGTTACCAGTGTTTACTGGGTAGTTGTGATATACCTGTTATCACAAAGCATACTTCAGGATATATGATTCTTTACATGTCTTAAGGTCACCTACTCAGTGCCAATGTTTTGTGTACTTGTTAAATCTAAGACCTCATAAGACTAAAAATAACCTCTCAATATCTAGCAGTGTGACTTAAGTTAGCACTATGTATACTGAATCGATTGTAAAAGGGCTACATCTCAAGTCAAGTACTCTCTTCAAAATAAAAAATGGAGAGAAAGAAATAGCTACTTAACTCTTGAAGGAATTATGGAAGGTGAAGGAGAGATTATAGCACATATTCAAATCAGTTTTAAGCATATGGCTTTAAACTTGGCACCATGAAAGCTAAAAGTCAATGTTATATAAATTCTATATAGAAGTCCAATGTGAAAAAGTTAAGGATGATACATAGTAGAAAAATGGTATCTTTTTCTGATTTATTTTATTACAACTGCCTATTTAAATGCTTAATCTCTTGGATATATTCTATCAAGATGTTTTGATTTAATTAATTATTTTGATATTAGACACATTTCAGTTCATTTGATTAAATGATAAGCAGTAATAAAAGAATCTTAAGCAATCACTAGTGAGGAGGGAGGGACCTGGAAGGGAAAGTGGAATGGGCCAGGGGGAGTTGGGTGGGAGAGGGGAAGCTGATCTGGTATTGGGTGAGGGAAAAGGACTGAAGCCCTGAGGGCCAGCAGAAAGAATGGAAACAGGCAACCTTGGGAGGTAGGAGGTTGCAGGGACCCTGCAGAATGCACCAGACACCTGGGAGTTGAGAGACTCTCAGAACTTAAAGGGTGAAGGAACTTACAGAGCCCACCTCCAGCAGGAAAACAAGACATCAAGTGAGGGAGCGAGTTGCCATCACACCGTCACAATTCTGACCCATAATTGTTCTTGTCTGAAAGAACTACAGAATTGGAAATGGAGGGGAATGAGGAAAAGAAGGTTCAGAGACAGACCCAAAGAAAGATCTAGCTCAAGGGGAGGTCTCAATGCCTGACACTATCACTGAGGCTATGGAGAGCTCACAAAAAATGACCTAACATGACTGGCTCCCAAAAGACCCAACAAGCAGCTGAAATAGATACAAATATTTGCACCTAACCAGTGGACAGAAGGTTCTGATCCCTATGGTTGAATTAAGGTAAGACTGGAAGAAGCTGAGCAGGAGAGCAACCCTATAGGAGGAATTTTAATCTCAATTACCCTGGAACCTCAAGAGATCTCAAACCAGGCAGGATATACGACCTGATATGAGGCCCTCAACATATATACAGTAGAGGACAGCTGGGTCTGGGTTCAGTCACAAAAGATGCACCTAACCCTCAAGACACAGGGATCCTCAGAGAGTTTAGAGGTCTTGTTGGATGGGGAATGGGTATAGGGAGCATCTTTCTGGAGACAGGATGGTGGTGAGGAGATATGGGAAATGGAACAGAGGGTGGACCTGGGACAGGGAATAAAATAAATAAAGGACACAAAAAATTAACTTTAAATTTTCATAATTACATATTATGGTTTAGTTTTCTGGTTTTGCTCTGGTAAAATAAAATAGTGAATATTGTACTTGGGAAGAATATATATATATATATATATATATATATATATATATATATATATATATCACCAAAGGTGAGTGTGGAGATAGGACAACAAAAGGTAGCTTAAGTCCTAAGACAAGGATAAATAAGTATAGCTTTTTTTGCACAAGGTAATAATTTAATTTAATTTTGTTATTGTTTGTATTTTTGATTTAATTAATTAATTAAGTTAATTAATGAATATAAACTCTCAATCCCAAGACTTATAAGGCAGACTACTTCATTTTAAATGTAACCTCTCAATATAGAGCAGTGTGCCTAAATTAACAATATGCATACTGAATATATTGTAAAAGAGCTATATATCTCAAGTCAAGTGCTCTCTTCAAAATGAAAAGTGGCGAGAAAGAAATAGCTACTTAACTGTTGAAGGAATTATGGAAGGCTCCCATAATTTAGGAAGGCTCCCTAAAGTTCAAGGACATTCTGATCTGTATATTTTCAGACCAGCTAATACTACTTTGGTGCATTTAGCTTATTACTCAACAATTTTAATTATCTTTAAAAGATATCAAAATATTTAATGTATGCGTTCTCATAAAATGAAAATATATTTAGTATTTCCTATTCTAAAAGGAAAGACCTAAGATAGAGGCAAACTGTAGCAATTTAAAAACTATCTAACATTGGAGACATTACTTTCTGGGCTACACAGAGTGAGCAGCTCTACTTCATTGACTGTGCTATCTGCAACAGACCCTGCAGTGTGGCCAGGTGAGGTCCAGTCCACACCTGCCACTATCCTTTATTCATTTCATGATCTTGGCATGTCCAATATGATATTGAGGCTTCCACTAAAACAAGTATTGAAATTCTATGGAATGCTCTGGCCTCTTTTTAGAGAGGTATGGAACATGAAACTCCAGCTTTTCTCTATACAATTTTAATGTTTTCATATCCTTTATTTTTGTATTGTGTTACCTATGAATATCTGGCAGTGCCTTATCAAATCCTTCAATTATTGTCTTATATAGGTTACAATAATTTGGATGTTTGAATTTTGTGGTTTTTCTTTTGTTCCTCCACTCAGAATGGCACAGAGAATATAACAGTTGTACACATGTTCCCATTAAAAGTAGCACAATGAAAAATAATAAAAAGTATACTCGGCCAGGTACATAAATCTCCCTACCAAGTTTTAAGGAGAATACAAATGTATGGCAGGAAATATCTATGCCTCCTGCAGCTTTTGTACAACTGACTGGGGCATATCAGGTAAAATAAGTGGACAAGTGAGAGAAAGTGACTTGCTTTTACAAACTGTACAGCTTGGATGGTGATAAGGACCTTGCTTAGGGGCACTTTGAAAATACTTTAAACTCTGGGATACAAGAATATAAAAATTACCTAAATCTGACCAAATTTATATCTAACTGAGGAAGTTCATCCAAGAAGTTCACCATGAGAGGCTTTAGAACTGAAGACATGATAGTTGGATAACAGATAAGCACTGTGAAACAAGTATTCCTTCTTCTAAATTGTGAAACATATTATTTTGGACTTAGCCTAGTGCTTGACAAAAGAACAAGGCTATTAAAACCAGAATAACAAAATATATTTGAGGCATTTTATTACTACTAAAGAAAAATTCAGGCTTTTTGCACTGATTCTCTCAAGAAAGGTACACATAGGGAGGAGCTGCATCGTGGCCTCTCTGAGCCTCAGTCATTGCCAGGGAGATGAAGAAACATTTCAGCACCCACAATGATATCTGGTATAGTTTATTTAAGTTTCATGGTTAAATTAGTTCATAGAATTTCAGTGCCTAGTTTTCACATTTCCTGATAAGACAATGTACGCTAGGGTACATGATTCCCTTCACTTTGCAACCACAAACCACATCACAGCAAGATCAAAACAATCCAAATCATGCTGAGGCATGAAGGCAGGTGGCTCTGTGCCATCTCAGCAGAATTGCTGCTGGAGACTCTTTAAGAAGGAATTCTAATCAGTTAAAATTTTTTGTTCTGAATATTTGATTTCCCTGGACCACTGTTGAACAAACTTTTAAAAAAGCAGAATTGGCTACTGGTGTGAGAGAGCTTTGTCTGCATTTCTGCTGTTAGTATTACATGTCAGTAAAATATCAAAAAATACAGTAATGGTTAATAAACTCAGCTAAGTCTTGAATTGAAAGTAAGATCTCATGTTTTCTATTTGGTAAGCTATTACCATTGCATGGAAAGAGACCTCCATGAGAAGTAACTTTAATCCCACAATGCTTAATAAAAGTCTTTTAATGCCAGAAATATAACTATTCTTTCACAAGATATACACTCAAAACTTACAATTTCAGCAGCATTTTCTTTTATTGTAAATAGATTCCTCAGATGTATTTTACATTAGGGATTCTGGGGTCTTTTTCTTAAAAATTTTGAACACAGTATGGAACACTTAGCAAAATTAACTATAAATGTGTCATAGGAGACAATATTTAATCAACAGATGCTATAATTTTATGTCATTTATAAATAATTTTTATTCTTCTACAAAAATATGTATTACTTCCATATTAATTTTTTCTCATTAGACACATTATTATTCAAAGAATCATTAGGTCTTACTTCAAAAACCTGGACATCACAAAACTGGAAAATCTTTAGTGAAGTGGATGATTTTCAAGAGAGATAGCACTTACCAAAGTTAAATCAAGATCACATAAACTATATAAATATCCCTATAACCCACAATGAAATAGAAACAGTCATTAAAATCTCCCAACCAATAAAAGCCCAGGGCCAGATAGATTTAGCACAAAATTATACTAGACATTCATAGAAGAGCTACTACCAATACTCCTCAAATTTTTATACAAAATAGAAGGAATATCGCCAAACAAATTTTGTGAGAACACAGTCACCCTGGTAACTTAACCACACACTCAACAAAGAAAGAATAAAAACTAATCTGCCCTATGAGTCTTCTTGCAAAAATACTCAATAAAACATTTCCAAACCTGAATCTAGCCTGTGGCCCCCCAGAACATATGTAGCAGAAGACTACCTTGTCTGGCTTTAGTGAGAGAGGACACACATAATTCTGTAGAGATTTGATGCCCCAGGTAAAAGGGAGGTGAGGTAAACTGGGAATGGTTGGGCACATAAGAGAGTGAAGGGGTAAAGGGGAGATAGGGTGAGAGTATGGGAGATGTAGTGTGAGGGGTTGGGGAAGTATCCTCTCAGAGGTGAAGGGAAGGGGAAATAGGGTGAAGAACTCTTGGAGGGGGAGACCTGGAATTGGAACAACTTTTGGAATGTAAATAAATGACGAGAGAAAGAGAGAGAGAGAGAGAGAGAGAGAGAGAGGAAGAAGAAGGAAGAAGAGAAGGAGAAGGAGCAGGAGGAGGGGTAGGAGGAAGAGGAGGAGTGGGGTGGAAAAGAAGGAGGAGGAGGAGGAGGAGGAGGAGGAGGAGGAGGAAGAAAAGAAAACCCTAAATCCAAAAACATCAAAGCCATCATTCACAATGATCAAGTAGGCTTCATCCTATGGGTGAAGGGATGATTAAATATATGAAAACCTATCAGCACTGTCCACCATAAAAACTAACTGAAAGGAAACATTCACATGATCATTTCATTAGATGCTGAAAAAGCCTTTGACTAACTCTAATAGCCCTTCATGTTAAAAGTCTTCAAGGGATCAGGGATAAATGGCACATACCTTAACATAAAAAAGAAATATATAGCAAACCAACAGCCAACATCAAATTAAATGGAGAGATACTTAAAGCAATTCCACAAAAATCAGGAACACAACAAGGCTGCTCAGATTTTCCCTATCTATTTAATATAGTACTTGAAGTTTTAGCTAGAGCAATAAGAAAACTAAAAGAGATAAAGATGATAGACATTGGAACGGAAGAAATCCAAGCACTGTTATTTGTGGATTGTATGATAGACAAAAGGGACACCAAAAATTCCAATAGAGAACCCCTACACCTAATAAATACCATTAGCATTTTGGGTGGATATAAAATTAACTAAAAATATTAGTAGCAGCCTTTTATACAAATGATGCATTTGTATAATTTATAATACCCTTTAATTTATATAAAATGTCATGTGCTAACTCTAGCCAACCAAGTAAAAGATCTGTGTGACAAGAACTTCAAATATCTGAAGAAAGAAACTGAGGAAGAAGTCATATTATGAAAATATCTGCAATGTTCATGGATCAGTAGGGTTAACATGGTAAAAATGCCCATCATACCAAAAGCATTCTACAGATTCAGTGTAATTCCCTTCAAAATCTAAGAAAATTCTCTACAGACCGTGAAAGACCAACTGTCAACTTCATTTGTTTAAAAAAAATTCCCAGGATAGGTAAAACAGTATTAACACTAAAAGAACTTATGGAAATATCAATTTCAATATTCACAAAAGCGATAGTACTAAACAATACACAATATTGCTAATAGAAACAGACAGGAAGCTTAATGAAACTGAATCCAAGACACTGAAATAAACCCACACACCATATGGACACTTGAGTTTTGACAAGGAAGGCAAAACCATGCAATGGTAAAAAGAAAACATAGTCAACAAGTGGTGCTGGCCTAACTGGATGTCAATATATAGAAGAATGAGAATGGATTCATATCTATCACTCTGCAAATAAATAAATAAATAAATAAATAAATAAATAAATAAATAAATAAAGTCCAAGAATTTCAAATCCCTCAACATAAAAAGAGATACACTCAATCTGGGGAATAGATATAGTACAGAAAATTTGAAAATCCTTGAGGCCATTGATGCACAAGACAATTTTCTGAACAGAACACTAATGCTCAGGCTTTAAGATCAACAATTGATAAATGGGACCTCATGAAACTTCAGAGATTGAGAAAGAGTCTTTACTAACTCTATCTGCCAGAGGGCTGATATCCAAAAATACAATAATAATAACAAAGAACTAAAAAAATTAGATACCAACAAAACAAATAACCTAATTAACAAAGGAGGTACAGAGCTAAACAGTGAATTCTTAAGAGAGGAATTTTGAATAGCTGAGAAGCACATATAAAGTTCAACATCTTTAGTCAGCAGTGAAATGCAATTCAGAAAGATCCTAATATTCTATCTTGCAGCCATTAGAATTGCTAAAATTATTAGTAAAGCCGTGGTGCCACATGTTAGTGAGGATATGTGGAGCAAGGGTACACTTCTCTGTTACTGTTAGGAATGTAAACTTTTACAACCACTCTGGAAATCAGCTATTTCTCGGGAAGGAAGCAATAGGTATACCTCAAGATCCAGCTATACCATTCCTGGGCATATATCCAAAGACTGTCTGTACTGGCTAGGTTTGTGTCAACTTGACACAGCTGAGGTTATCACAGAGAAAGGAGTTTCAGTTGGGGAAATGCCTCCATGAGATCTAGCTGTGAGGCATTTTCTCAATTAGTGATCAAGGGCCCCTTGTGGGTGGGACCATCTCTGGGCTAGCAGTCTTGGGTTCTATAAGAGAGCAGGCTGAGCAAGCCAAGGGAAGCAAGCCAGTAAAGAACATTTCTTCATGGCCTCTGCATCAGCTCCTGCTTCCTGACCTGCTTGAGTTCCAGTCCTGACTTCCTTGGTGATGAACAGCTGTATGGAAGTGTAAGCCAAATAAACCCTTTCCTCCCCAACTTGCTTCTTGGTCATGACATTTGTGCAGGAATAGAAACCCTGACTAAGACACTGTCCAACTATCTTATAGGGAAACTAGCTCAACTATGCTGATAGAAGCTTTATTCATAATAGCAAGAAACAAAAAACCTGGATATCTCTCTATTGAAGTATTGATAAAGAAAATGAGGTACACATTTTCTCTACACATCTATACTACTCAGCTCAAAAAAAAGTGAAAAGCAAAATGAATTTTAAAGGGAAATGAATTTAAGATGAGAATATCATCCTGAATGAGGTAAACTAGAGCACGAAAGACATGCATGGTATGTATTCAGTGGGCATTATCCATTAAGTGCAAGATAGCCATGCTACACTACACAGACCCAAAGGCACTGAATAATAAGGAGGTCCCCAGGTAGGATGCCTGAATCTCAATCAGAAGAGGAAGCTAAATAGTCATTGGAGGTTGATTGAGAGAGAGAGAGAGAGAGAGAGAGAGAGAGAGAGAGCTGGGTAGGAGAGGATGTGAAGGGGGCAACAGAGGTGATAATAAGTTTGGGTGGGGGCAGTGAGAGAGACTGGGAAGTGTGAATGAAAATTGGTGTAGTTGGTGGCCTGAGATGGGAGAAGGTATGGAAAGTCTATGTTGATTAACCTAGCTTAGATTCCGGTCAGAGGAAGATATTGAGACTAAGATAGTCACTACCTGTAGCCAGACAGGAATTCCGGAGGAGGGAAAGGGGTGTCAATCCATCCACAAAAAAAAAAAAAAAAAAAAAAAAAAAAAAAAAAAAAAAAAAAAAAAAAAAAAATGTTAAGCCAAAGTTTGCCTTTCCTACATGATGTGTAAGGATAAAGACATAGCAGAGACTGAGGTGAAAGCCAACCAATACTGCCCCAACTTGAGAACCATCCTATGAGAGAGAGGCAATCCCTGAGATTAGTAAAGATACTCTCCTAACCTTACTTGCAGACAGGAACCTAACATAACTGTTTCCTGTGAGGCTTTATCCAGAAGGGCAGATGCAGAAACCTACAACTAGGCAGAGCCTAGGGTCTCTTGTGGAAGAGTTGAAGATAAACGTGAGGAAGTCAGAGTTGAAGATAAATGTGATCAAGTTAGAGGGGTCAAAGACACCACAAGAAATCCTAGAAAGACAAATAATCTGGGGCCATGGAGACTTAAAGAGCCTTGGTCACCAACCAGGGAGCATGCAGGAGCTGGACCTGGAGCCCCTACACATCTGTACCAAATATCCAGCCTGGAGTTCGTGTGGTTTCCCTAACAAGTAAAATTTGGGGCTGTATCTGTCTCTGTTTCCTGCAGTTGGATCCTCTTCCCCCATACTTGGACAGCTGGGATAGGTCTCATTTAGGAAGGATGTACATAGAACTGCTGGAACTAGATGCCCCAGGAATTCAAGGGGAGCTTCCCCTTCTCTGAAGAGAGGGAATAGAGGCAATGGGGGAGGCATTTTTAAATGTGTGACTAGGAAAAGAGGATGGGTAATGATCTAGAGGTAATGTGAATATAAAAATTAAAACTCAAATATAATAATTTTTGACCAAATAGTAACACATGAATGAAGTGTAAATATCCTTAGGAGAACTGTATGATTGACATTACAGAAGAAAAACATGTAAATAAATATACCACAGATGAAAATCTTGACCTAGTATTCTAAGTGTACCTATAATGAGAACTCTCTGTGGCTGCAAATTTTAAAATTTACTCTAATTATTTGTGCCATTTAAAAAGTACAAACAATTTTTGTCACAAAAATTTTTTATACAATATCTATTATGAAATATTTGCTCATATGTTTACAGAGGTCAGGAGACATGATTTGCTGTTAACAACATGGAGAGTTGGAAAAGCTGGTGATAGATAAGAGTTTCATCTCTAAATCTCATCTTGGAAGAAAGTTTGACACTGGTGTGGTGAGTCCCAGTTCAAGATCAGGACTGATGCATCGGGCATTAGAAGTAGACAAGAAGCAACTGAAAGGGAAGAGACCCTATTCCTTCAGCTCTCTTTCTAATCAAATGCTCAATTAGCTGATCTATACTAACTCACACTGGTGAAGGAAAATAGCTTTCCTGGTTTCAGTACTTCCTTTCTTCCAACACTATCACTGATATGCTTCTAAATGATTTTCAACATGATCTAACTCTCTATCAAGTTGAGACATAAAAATCAACCATGAAATATGTAAAACAATTTTTCTATTTATTCAAAAGTTAGTGTAATGTAATATGGTATAGATTCCATGAATCATATAGGGCTGTTCAGTGGGTTCCTTTTCCAGTAATATACACAGAATGTGGATTATGACATGGCTGAAAAAAAAGTGAGAATGTTTAAATAGTATTGCTGATCATCAGACCAGTCTTTTCAATGATCTCATCATTCTGAGAAATGAATTCATAGATTTCAAAATTGCATAATATAATGTAAAATTTGCATTGCAATGCTATGTAAAACATCATGTTGTACAAGAACAATAGAAAAGGAATAAGGTTTTAACAAGTGAAAGGATGATCTGTCTTATGTTTATGAATGTTTAAACCTTGCTGCACTATGTTGAGGACACAGTAACAGATGGGGAGTTCCCTACCGAGGACTTCCAGCTTCACCACGCAAGCATCAAGATTTATTTGCCTCATCAAGAAAATGTGTGGTAGGTCAGAAAACATAACCCTTTGGGGCTCTTAGTCATTAAAAAAACATACGAAGTTTTCCGCTCCTAAGAATTCCAAATAACTGTTCTCAAACCCCCCCCCCCCCCAGGGAGAAGTAAAGACTCTAGGTTGAAAGATGGGAAAAAGAAAGTTATCCATAAACTATTAAGGAATATTTAAGATGACTCATTGGTAAAGAAGCATGAAATATTAACAGAAATAGTATCTAAATACTTATTTTTTGCAAAATATAAGACTATATTTTGTAATTAAGAATAAATTTGTAACTAAGAATTCTTTCTTAATCTTTCAGAAAGTGTACTGAAAATAATACAATAAATTATTAAAATGAGCAAAATGTATATTCAAGCTGTATTATCTACAAAAATATTTAAACATTTTTATATAGCCATTCTAAATGAGGACATTAATTTTGAAATACCAAGAGGACAGATTTTATTGTATTGTATATATTTTATATTATCATTTAATACAATATATTGTTTTTCCCCTCCCATGTCCTCAAGATCTTCTCACTTCGCTTCCCATCAATTTCATGTACTCTCTTTTTCTCAGAAAAAAATGAAAGGCAATAAAATCAACAAGATAAAAAATGTTAGAACTGATGCTTCATATTTTAAATAGGTGGTGTCTTTAGCATTAAGAACTTTCTGTCCAGGTATAGAGGGCAATCAATACAGGGTATTGACAATAGTCTGTAAAGTGTGGGTATGGTCTATGTGATCCACCATTAATAAGATGGGTTTTATGTGGTAGTACAGATATATCATTGGGGCATTGTCTTTAAAATTAAAAAAACAAACAAACAAAAAAAAAAACATATTGCCTAAATTTAAATTTATTTCGCATGTTTATATGTCTTAGGAAGCCTCAACATAATTAGTTTCCCATGGAGCATTTATATGCATTTCCTCCATCATCATCTATCTCCCAGTTCCTGACTTGATCCTACTGCATATTTGACTTCCCTTCCCTACAAATATTTATCTGACCCTCTAGTAAGTTATTTTTACCTAAAGTATGTGGTTCTATTGAGATTTAGATACACAGATACAGTATGTATTCACTTTATTGTTTGTTTGTTTGTTTGTTTGTTTGGTTGGTTGGTTGGTTGGTTGGTTGGTTGGTTGGTTGGTTGGTTGGTTGGTTGGTCGGTCGGTCGGTTGGTTGGTTGGTTGGTTGGTTGGTTGGTTGGTTGGATTTTTGAGACAGGGTTTCTCTGTATAGCCCTGGCTGTCCTGGAACCCATTCTGTAGACCAGGATGGCCTCAAACTCAGAAATCTGCCTGTCTTTGCTTCCCAAGTGCTGGCATTAAAGGCATGAATTACCTGGCTATGTATTCACTTATATGTTGCTATTAGGTGCTAAATCAATGATAGCCAACCCATGGCCTTTTATAAGGCTGATAGTCTTATTTGTTCCTGTCAATATTCCCTCCTGTACACTGTCCTCTTAACATCATTGCCATTTTACATGTCTGTTTTAGGTTCCCATTTATCCTTTTGTAGCACCATATTTTATTTCACCTTTCTTAGAAGATCCTGCACCTTCTCCCCTAGGCCATCACTCTCTTATTTAAACTCTGCTTATTTTAAATGTAGCATACATATCTAAAATATAAACATTAAAATCCACATACAGAGAGACATGCAATGTATGTCTTTCTCAGTCTGGATTACCTTATTGAAGATGATTGTTTCGAGAGCCACATTTTTATTTGCAAGCTTAAAATTTTAATTTTCTTAATAACTGAACAATATTATGTTGTCTAAACATAAAACAAATCATGACCCTTTCAGCAACTGAATGATGAATTGTTGTTTTTAATTTTGTGCTAATTTGAACTGTATAGAAAAGAACATAAATGAGTAAGGATGTATGATTCTCGTAGTATATTTTCTTTGCTATCTATATCCCAGAGTGTTATAGCTATATCTTGTGGTAGATCTATTTTCAGCCCTTTGAAATCTTTATTTTAGTTTATTTTAAGCTTACGTGGTAGAAATCCCATATGCTTCTGATATGTTGATTTTATACTAAAGGTCAAATTTATTATTCATATTGTGACAGAATAAGCCTAATTAAAATATCATAAGGATCTCATTTATTGATGGTTTTCACTCATACTAGTGTCTTTGACCTTAGGGTAGCCGCAGGCATTGTTCAAGCTGCTTATATTAACAGATCGTGCATACACAATCAGTTGAGCAACGAGCATTACTTATTTCAGAAATTCTGTCCTCTGCAATATTGAAAGACTGAAGTAGTCAACATTCCTAAATACTGATCAAATTTTCTTCCATGCTAATTTCATAGTTATCACAGCACTGATATTTTACTCAAATTGGCGTAGAATTCAAAGGTGGAAAGGTTGTTTAGTGAGTAAAAGCACATGCAGCCAAAGCTTTTGACCTGAGATTTACCTTCAATGCTCACATACTGGAAGCAGAGAACTAACAACAAATGTTGTCTCCTAACTGCACATGTGTACCTTAGTATGTCACACACACACACACACACACACACACACACACACACACCACAAGATGGATAAAGTTGTATAATTTAAATAGTAAAACCAAACAATGACCATGAAGAAAAAACATAGGCAAATTAAAAGCTAAAACTAAAATAACTCAGTTACAGAGAAGAGTTAAATAGAAATGTCCAGTAAAACAGGTAATTTGATAACCTAGATAGTAACACCTTTTGGTACATGTCAAGAGTCTGTGTTCTACATGTATTCTGGTAATTTGAAAAATGAACACATATTGAGCACAGAACTTGTAGGAGTGGCCAACCAGTGCTTGGTTTGACCTGACACACCACAAGAGGGTGCCCGTGCCCTAGACTGCTGTGATGGCCAAAAGTAGAGACTGGTTAGCCTAGAGACAGAGATCGAGGCTAAAGGCAAATAAATATTCTGCTATACTAAGAGATATGTGCACTGTCCATTAGCCATCAGAAAGGCTTCCTTCATCAGCAGATGGGAGTGGGCATAGTGACCCACAGACAGACATTATGCAGAAAAAGAGCAAAAATTGCAGGTCTACATAGGTTTCTTCTTTGAGAGCTGTAGGAATGTCACAGAACAGTGATAAGAAAGACTGTAAGAGTCAGAGAGGATAGAGTATATAAGGATATGGCACAGAGACTCGTTGAAGCTGGGCTCACATGGGCTCTCAGAGTCTTAAAAGACAAGCACAGGACCTACATGGGTTTGTACCAAGTTGTCTGCAAGTATGTTATAATTATTAGATTAGTGGTTTTGTGAGACTCCCAAGAATGAGAGCAGGGGTGCTGGAAAGATGGCTCAGTGGTTAAGAGCACTGACTGCACTTCCAGAGGTCCTGATTTCAATTCCAAGACAAGCAACCACATGGTGGCTCACAACTATCTGTAATGGGCTTTGATGCCCTCTTCCAGTGGGCCTGAAGTGTATCCACATACATTAAATACATACATACATACATACATACATACATACATACATGCATGCATGCATGCATGCATGCATACATACATACATACATACATACATACATACATACATATATACATACATACATAAGACTGAGAACAGATGTTTCTCTGGCTTGTTTGTCTGCTTGATTGGGTTACCTTTTCCACCCCTAGTATGGGATTTTGCCTTGTTTTATAGCATCTTGTTTTGTTGAGTTTTGTTGTCATCTCTTGGATACCTGCTCTTTTCTGAAGTGTAAAAGAACTAGAGCGGATATGAGGGAGATCTGAGATGGGGAGTAGGTGGGAGAAGTGGAAAGAAGGGAAACTAATCAGGGTGTATTATATGAAAGAAGAATTTAATTAAAACAAATTAAAATTTTAAGAGAGAAAATGATCATTTCTGGTCCTATTATGAACATAAGGTGTATCCATACCTGATAACAGTATTAACCTTAGGAATATTTTCTCTGTCTCAGATCTAAATGGCCAACATTAACCACAGAGATTTCTGTTGTCAATATTTTGCACCTTATATTAAGCCATCTCTGTTTAAAGAGATAAACATCTAAGAGCCCTTATATTCTTTGCATACTTTTACTGTGAGAATATTTATTCTGTAATCTTGTCATATATCCTAAATAGTGCTCTGGAATAAGGCAAACATCTGTGCCTAAATGCCCATCATGTTTCCTCCAGTTGTCTACCAAAATGTCAGTTCTGGAAGATATGTATATAATGTGTATAATCAAATCCATTTTGTATGCAGTCATTCATGATGGTATGTGTTTACACTTCTATAGGTGGCAAAGTGAAGCTAAATGATAGAAAAATGTGTCTTCAGCATTTTGAATGAAAATATTGAAAATTTACAAAACAATAGAAGTCTAATATCTTCTTTATGATCCATAAAATTGAATAGCCTTATATGTGTGTACGTGTGTATGTGTGTGTGTGTTTGTATGAGAGACAGAGAGAGAGAAAGAGAAAGAAAATATGTTTTACTTGCATTTATATCTATATATAACATATATTCATGGTGCTCAATGTGTTCAAATGCACCATAGAATCTCCTTGAACATGAATTACAGATAGTCCTGAGCCACCATGCTTAGATCCGAATCCTTGTTCTCTGAAAGACCAGCAAGTACTGTTATTTCCTGAGCCATTTTTTTCCAGCCCCATAGCTTGATTTATGTTACAAAAGATAAATTTACAGAAAATGGCCAGCTCTTATCATGTTTGGAGACAGAATGGAATGTTGATTAGGATGCATCTTCAGAAAGAAGAGAAACATAAGATAGATTATTCAACATATCAAGGGGGAACAGGTAGTAGATACTCTCAGCCAAGTGAAATAATAGATGAATAGAGTAAATGTCTCTTATTCTCTTTTCTGTTAAAGGGTATTCATTGGCCAAACACAGAGTAGCAAACCACAAAGCAGGATACTGATTTGTATCTATTTATTTATTTCCTCAAGGATGATTCAACTTTGTAAAAAAAGAAAAGAAAGTTTCCTTCAAAGTGGTCTAAAGCACCAATTCAAAGGCAGTCTGGAAGTGGCTGGGTAGTTAGGAATATTTAAAATTTAAAATAAAGTATGTCAGCCATGATACAGTTATTAGAATGGACTAAAATCTGATTCCTCTACTCTCCCCACTTTTCTGTCTTTGAGATTTCCTTTTCTAGTAATACTTTGATGAATGTAGGCAGTAGTTAATAATGTTGAAAAATTAAAGAATAGAGGTTAAACAGTTCAGTTCTGTGTGATGCTAGCATAGGTCCTCCCATTTAAAAAAGGAAGTGAAGCTCCTAGAGACAGGAAAGAGTCATAGGTGAAGAGCCACAAACAAAAAGTGATAATTCAGGAACTTCTTTGTGAGAATTACATATAAGAGAAATGTAGAAGAAGAGAAGAAAATAGTGCGGGAGGAGTGGAGGTGATGGGATGGTCTACAGGATGGGCACGGATGTTAAAATGTTGTAGAGCTAGATATTTCCTGCATGTGGGCTACCTCTGTCCATACATACCCTGAGACTTTCATATAAAATATAATATGATTTTCTGGTAGCTTTGTAGTTTATAGTTGGGATATATTTAGCTCCTTCAGTTTTGTTCCTATTGGGAATAGAACTTGTCCAAATTCACGTATTATTTTTGTTCAAAAAGTTGGATAGTTTTTATGGAATACAAAACTAGTCTTCCTTAGGGGAAAACACATTAATTATTTGTCAAATATAAATGCTTTGCTATGAACACACACACACACACACACACACACACACACATATATATATATATATATATATATATATATATATATATATATATATATATGTGCAAATAACACATATATTGACTATATATATATATATATGAAAAGAGGCAGGTTTAAAGGGTTGGAAGAGAAAACTATGTGATTATAAACTTAAAGAATATCAAGGTTTAGATTTAAATTTTAGTGACACCTTTAGTTAAAGTTTCTTGACAAAATCAGTATTATACCATTTAAAACAAAGTAGAGTCTAGCAACACACAAGTTTCCTTATAAATGGTTATGTGCCCAGAGGTAAAATTTCCCCTTCAGCAAAGTAGTATAGAGGAACAAATTTCCACTATTTCCATCTACAGATGCAGGAATATTATTGGTACTTATTAATATTATTGACAATTATACTACTACTAGCAATTATATTTGGCAAATCTTTAAAAGATGATCATATTTCTTTAAATAATATCTCTTAGAGACATGTTTGGCTTTAAAAACTCATAAAAGAAACTCGGTCTATCAATATTGGCCTTCTCCCTTTATTTTCTAGTCATTAAAATCCATTTGTGTGTGTGTGTGTGTGTGTGTGTGTGTGTGTGTGTGTGTATGTGTGTATGTTTGTGTGTGTGTGAGTGTGTGTGTGTGAGTGTGTTTGTGTGTGTGTGTGTGTGTGTGTAAGAAAATACTGATTTCTATTATAGATAACTTTATCTTCTAGAACCATTGGAAAAGATGGTTTCTGCCACCAGAATTCTTATATGTGGAATGTAGATTGTTGTCTCACTGATATAAGTACCCAGTACATCCCTTTTAAATGAACTTCTGATATTTTTAATATTCTGTTTTCAACCTGAATAGCTGACCCATGGAATACGTGTCAGTTCCTTGTAAAATTGTTTAACTTCAGAATAGTTGAATTGAAATTTAATGTCTCAGATGTAAAAACCGAGGAAAGATTACTAATTAAACAAACAAACAAACAAACAAACAAACAAAAAACAAGTGCATTCAAGGGTGAGGAATACCTTGGTTCCATACAAGAAAGTTGAGACTAATTTTCTTAGAGAAATTCTATCAACTACTCATTACACAAGGCAATGGTATTATTTAAATGGGATATTTATTTAAATAATAATACTTAAGTACCTAGACTGTGTTCATTAATATTGGTGTAAGACAAAGTCAGTCTATTCATTTGATTGTTATTATGTTCACTTTCAATGTGACATCACAAGAACTATACAGTTCTCACAATTGGTTGAGATGACCAAAGGATATTTTCATACCTCAGGCCAAGGGAATATTCATCATACCTCTTGATGATATGTTATATACTCATTGGCTCTGAAGCTATTGTCAATATTTTGAAATGTTACTTCAAAAGCCCAATCTGACAATAAAAGTGGGTATCCATTGAACACCCCAAATAAGAAATTAACTAAGCTTCTTCTGATTTGATTCAGTTTATAATTGAACATAGGTCTATAATCCTAGGGCTTCACAATGGAAACTTCTGAAACTTTTTCTGAAAGAATGTTGTCCTTTCTTCTTATAAGTTGTTTATTGGTTGGTACAGTTATTTGTTTTGTTTTGTTTTTTTTTTTGGTGGGTATGTCTTCAAGGCTATTATAGATATATTAAGACCTTCTTATTATTTTTTTTTTTTTGTAGAATACAAGCAGGTATGCCTCTTTCTCTCTTTTCAATATTTCAATGAAGTATCCTCCATAATATATTCTTTCTGTTTCGAGCATTTTGCTTCAACACAATGTTGTTCTGAATAAATATTTCAAATTGTTCTCTGCTTAAACAAGCCTCAGACACACATCAGTAGCCCAGGGAGTGGAACTTTCTTCACATTCCTTTGAGTCTTTCTCATGCAATTTCAGTGACATTTTCAGAGCATTGAAAAACTACCAGAGATAAACCTTCTTCACTATGAAACATGACATTTATATCTCAAGTAAGACTGCACTCAGCCATCTGGATATTTCTGGCTTCTTTTAGTTCCTTATATAAATGTAATATCTCACTTGCTTATAACTAGTATATAGAATCTGTGTTTTCTAGGAGGTATCAGCCTTCTTACTTATTCGTTTGAGGACAATATTTCCTTTGGTACTTATTTTCTGCAGTTCAAAAACACACGAAGATGTGTTCACATGAAGTATTGATTTCCTCTATATCTAGGTATTTTTCTTGTAATAATTGTACATTTTGGGTCCGTTTTCTCAAAAAATATCTGAGCAGGCATCAGATATTTTCACAGACAAACTTGAAGCACAGGGCATTATATTATTTTATATTTTTGTTTATTATTTTCTAAGGGAAAGAGTTATTTCTAAAGGTACAGAAATGTTTTCTTTTAATATTCATTTTCCCTTAATTAAAAATTTAATATTTTGGTCTGGAGAGATGGCCCAGAAGTTAACAGGTCCTGAGCTCAATTAATAGCAACCACAATGTGGCTCAAAACCATCTGTAATAGGATCCGATGCCCTCTTCTGATGTGTCTGAAGACAATGAGAGTATACTTAGATATATAAAATAAATACATCTTTATAAAAGAAAAAAGAAAACAAAATATATTATAATGGTAAAACAAAGTAAATATTTCCTTTTAAAAATGTTTTACTCATTTATATTCTGAATATTGCCTGTCTACAAGAATTTTCACCCCATCTCTCCTCTCCTTTGCCTCTGAGAGGGTACACCTTCTCTCATCCACCCATATCTCACCCTCATATGCCATTTAAATTACACAAACTTAAACATTAACCCATGAAAATTATTGCTTTAATTGAGAAAATACTAAATGCTTTCTTTTGAAAATTCACAAGAGAAAATGTATTGACTGAGATATTTATTATTAGCATGAAGGAATGCAAGCATCAAATAGAGAGATCAGTGATGTGAAATTTCCTCATTTCTTTAAAAACTCAGTCATACCACTGGAAATTGTCTTGTGACAGAATACCTTGGTGTAGCCGTCATATGAAAAGGCATGTGCTGTTTTGCTGAAGTGGACTTTTGAGAGCACAATAAATGTTTGGAAAAAAAGTATAAATGGAACCCATAAACATCGAGAAGAGAGGAACCTCTTGCATTGAGTCAACATGCAACACTTTGGTGGTCTTGACTAGTCTTCTTTAGTCTTTGCTAGACAGGCAATGCTTCCCTGACACAGCAAAGGTTCACTGGTCATGCAGCACTTTGCTGGGATCCTTCTTTCGATGGTATTTGCTGGTCTTCACAGAGAGAAACAACATCCTTTGTGGACCTACAGATTCCTAAGGCCTCTCCTCACTCTTACTGTTTCAGCAGAGCCTGTGGTTTCTGTTGGATGAGGCAGCTGCTCCTGATACATCTTTGGGGTTTGTCATTGGACTGACTTGCGGGCATCCTGACAATGAAGGGTAAAATCACTCTTCATAGAAGGGAAGTTGAAGCACTCAAGAATGTGAGGAATTTTGGATGATTGAGAGGCTCTTAAAGAAATGTTAAACCTCTTTAGTCATCAGGTAAATGCGATTCAAAATGACCCAGAGATTGTACTTCACACCAGTCAGAATAGCCAAGATCAAAAACACAGGTGACCACAGATGTTGGCAAGGGTATGGAAAAAGAGGAACACTCCTCCATTGCTAGTGGGATTGCAAGCTGGTACAACCACTCCAGTAATCAGTCTCAGGGTTCCACAGAAAAGTGAAAATAGTTCTATAGGAGGATCCAGCTATACCACTCCAGGGCATATATCCAAAAGATGCTCCAACATATAACAGGGATACACAACTCACTAAGTTCATAGCAGCCTCATTTATAACCAGAAGGTGGGAACAACCCAGATGTACCGCGACAGAGGAGTAGATACAGAACATGTGGTACATTTACACAATGGACTCTGTCTAAGCTATTAAAAACAAGGACTTTGAAATTCTCAGGCAAATAGATGGAACTTGAAAGTCTCATCCCGAGTGAGATAACTCAGTTACAAAAAGAAAGACAGTATATACTCACTGGTAAGTAGATATTAGCTAAAACAAACAAACAAGCAAACAAAAACAAACAAACAAACAAAACACTCAGAATAACCACAATACAACTCACAAACCATATGAAGCTCAAGAAGATGGAAGACCAAAGTGTGGATGCTATAGTCCTGCTCAGGAGGAGGGAGAAAATAATCTTGGAAAATAGAGGATAAGAGGGATGTTGGAGGGATAGGGGAGGGGGAGGGAAAAAAAGAGGGATCTGTTTAGATATGGGAGGACATGGGGAGGAGTATGGAGAGTCAGGATTTTTGAAAGGAGGTATGTAGTAGTGTTTAGAGAATCTTGGGGTAGCCACTAGAAAGTCACAGATGCCAGGCACTCAAGAAGCTCCCAAGAGCTAACAGGGAGAATCTTAGCCAAAATACCATAAAAAGTGGGGATAGAACCTGGAAAGACCATATCCAGTGGAAAGGCATGGCCCTAGTTGAGATATGGGACAACCCACCCATTTCAAAAATATTACTCCATAATTACTCCTGTAAAAAACAAATGCAAGGACAAAGACTGGAGCAGAGACTGAAGGAAAGGCCATGCAGATACTGTCCCACCTAGTGATTCATGCTATCTGCAGACACGATTGCTGATGCCAAGAAGCACTTGCTGATAGGAACATAGTACAGCTGTCCCCTGAGAGGCTCTGCCAGAGCCTGACCAATACTGATGCAGATGCTTGCAGCCACCCATACAACTGAGCCTATGGACTTTAAAGTAGAAGTTAAGGCAAGGAGTAAGGGAGTTATAGGGGTCTGCAACCCTATAGGAAAAACAATATCAACCAACCAGACCCCTCAAACCTCCCATGGAGTAAACTACCAACCAAAGAGTTCATATGGAGGGACCCATGGCTCCAGCTGCATGTGTAGCAGAAGATGACCTGATCTGGCATCAGTGGAAGGGAAAACTCTTGGTTGCATGTAATATTGCCCTTTACTTATTACAGTATTTCAGTTAATATTGTAACATTTGAAATGAACATCTTAATTACTTACTTTATTTTTGTGATTATTATATTATATTTTGTCATTATTATACATTATTCTCAATGACCCAGTATAGGGAACTGAGGTACGGGTGGGTGAGTGGGGGAGCACCCACATCGAGGCAGGGAAGGCAGAGGGAATAGGGGGTTTGTAGTGGGGAAACCAGGAAGGGGATAACTTTTGAAATGCAAATAAATAAAATAACTAACTTTTAAAAAGGACCGTAAATATACTAGACTTAGAAAAATCTTAGCCTACAGAGCAGGTTATATTTAGGAATATATGTGTATATATGCATACTTATAGGTATGCAATAAAAATTACTGGAAATATTGGCCATGAATTAACAAAAGAAATAAGTATTGTATGAGAGATTCTGGAAGAAGAGAGAAGTATAATTATACAATAAAATAATAATGACAAAAATATAAGAAGTAATTAAGATGTTCATTTCAAATGTTAAAATGTTAACTGAAATATTGTAATAAGTGAAGGGCAATAACACAAATGGCTTAATTAATTGATTAATTAATTAATTAATACACAGCTTTCATTTATTTTTCCAGTGTTTTCAGGTGCTGTGAACAGAGTGTCATAGTGAGACCTCTCTTCCAAGGCTGTATTCACTTTGATTCTCACTCTTTCTAGATGTGGCCTTTCCTCCAGGGTGAGAGAGTGCTCTTTGATGTCATTTTCTTTTCTAATAAGGTAGGCTTAGTGGATTAGGTTTATACGTGATGAACTCCTTTAACCCAAGTAATCATTAGATGTTTCTAAATATGGCCATATTATGGGTAGAAAAAAAATGGACTTAAGAGGCATTCTTGCCCTCAAGAGTAAGATACAAAACCCATTCAGAGAAAAGTACTTCATTTTCATCCATTAGAAAAAGCACAATCTGAGAAATATGAGCTAATCTAAATCTTTACTACTTGTGATTAGTAAAAAAATAAAATTTACTCTATGAGTAAAATGCATAAAGTCATTCATAACTTCCATTTTAAATCAATGTTTAGTAAGCTAAAAAGATTTTGAAGTTGCCATAAAACCTAGTTCTGTATCCTATGTCTTTGTTTACTTGATTTCAGAAACTCAGCTGAAAATGTGTGTGGTTTTATTTTTAGTGAAATGAGCTTCATAGACCATTATAACTGAATCCATAATTATACACTTGCCTACCCTTTATTCTTTTTTTTTCAACTTTTATTAGATATTTTCTTCATTTACATTTCAAGTGTTATCCAGAAAGTTCCCTATATTCTCCCCTCTCCCGGCCCTGCTCCCCTACCCACCCTCTCCCACNCCTTGGCCCCGGCGTTCCCCTGTATTGGGGCATATAAAGACTGCATAACCAAGGGGCCTCTCTTCCCATTGATGGCCAACTAGGCCATCCTCTTCTATATATGCAGCTAGAGACACGAGCCCAGGGGGTACTAGTTAGTTCATGGTTATTCTTCCACCTATAGAGTTGAAGACCCCTTCAGCTCCTTGGGAACTTTCTCTAGCTCCTTCTTCCTTGGGAACCCTGTGTTCCATCTAATAGCTGACCGTGAGCTTCCACCTCCATGTTTGCCAGGCATTGGTATATTTTCCCCCGAGACCGCTATATCCGGGCCCTTTCAGCACCATCTTGCTGGCATATGCTATAGTGTCTATGTTTGGTGACTGATTGTGGGATGGATCCCTTATTCTTTTTTTATGGGTTGAAATTTTGAATTTCTAGAGATAAAACAACTCTCCAAATGTTATTAGAGCTACCAATCTCTCTCTCTCTCTCTCTCTTCTCTGTCTCTCTGTCTCTCTGTCTCTCTCTCTTTCTCTCTCTCTCTCTCCTTCCCTCCCTCTCTCCCTCTCTGTCTTGCCTGTCTGGTCTCTACTGAATTTTTTGTGTTAGTCTGTAACTGCGGTCTCTTTTTTATGCTAATGTTGTAATTTCCATTTCATTTTTGTCAGAAAAAGATCACCTAAATTTATTTGTCTGCAGTTCATTAAAGCATTTATCATCTTCATTATTCTTTCAAAACTGCTCTGATTAATTTTTCTAATTATGTCTATTTTATGAAATACTATGCTAATGACTCTGTTGTTACCTTTCTTAAACTACCTTCAAGCAATTGGGGTGAACAATCATATTTTACTTGAAAATGCCCTTTGATTTGTTAAACAGCTTATTTTGCTTCCATTCCTAGATTCATTTGCACTGACTTTTCTTCTTCATTTTCTGTTTCTTCCAGTGTAAATATTTGCATTACCGAAAAAAATCAATGCTTTGATTATTTTCCATTTGCACTCACGTTTTACATCACCTTAATGACAGACTTTTATATACCATTCATCAGCTGATGGAATGAACATGATGTTTCTCATCTGTGATCTTACTATTTGAAACTTTTCTTTATAGTCACGGCAACAAACTCAAAACAGCTTGTTATATTTCAGGAATATGTGTTTATAAACATACATGAATGCAACAACTATAAGTGAAAAAAAAAAAAAGTCCATAGATTTGCAGAGGAGCAGGAGAAGTGTAACAGAGGGTTCGGAGGAAGGAAAGGAGGAAATATAGGTATAGTATGATCTCAAATTTAAATAAACATATAAATAATACAGGTGATATATAAAAATGGTATGCTCGTGTCTAAGGACACTATCTTTATATAACCCTGCTCCTGCTTTAAGATTCAACATCATGAGGAATAATGGCATTATTCCTCTAATTCAAAGATCTCTGTCTGGTGTGTCCTGTCTCTTTCTATATATTTAGCTTTCTAGGAAAATAAAAAAAAATTCATGTTTAAAATGAATCTAGAATACTATATCTTCTACACAACCCTATTAGTATTTTACTAAATTCATAAAGTTGGATAATCTTGATTATTTAGATTTATTATTTATAAATATTATGTATGATCTTTTAATGGAATTCTCTGTTTCTATTATTGATTTCTTAAATCTGTCATTGTAGGATGGTCTTCTTGTAACTAAATCATTCCTTCCAGAAGAGAGAAGAAATCCCATGAGACTCATGTAGTACACAGTAACATGACATGTGTGGGAATGTAAATATTTCTAAGAGCATAAAATGTCCCTAAGCATTTTAGAAATATTAAACTAACTCTGAGGGTGGGGGAAGACTATGGGAAGTCATTTCTCAGACTCAGACACCTCCCTGCACATTGTGCATAGAGGTCTAAGGTTGCATCTTGCATGAGGCACACCTCACAGTTAGATTGCCATTATAGTGATGCAGCTTGTCTTGAGTAGCCCTAGTTTTATAAGGAACTGCTCATCAATGCTCCTTTTTGCAAGGCTAGTTAAAACATTTAGTCCTGAAATCATAAATACAAGTAAGACTGTACAATATGAACAGGTTATATTTAAGATTGTATGTGAGTATACATATATACATGTTAAAAAACAAAAACAAACAAACAAACAAACAAACAAACAAACAAAAACAGTGTAAATGTTGTCCAAGTAAATTTCATTGGTTTACCAACTTGGAATTTCATGCCACCATAATTTGTTGTTTGTTCCCCTTTGGTATAAGATAAGAGAGAGAGAGAGAGAGAGAGAGAGAGAGAGACAGAGAGACAGAGAGACAGAGAGAGACAGAGAGACAGAGAGAGACAGAGAGAGAGACAGAGAGAGAGACAGAGAGAGAGAGGGAGGGAGGAGAGAGAGAGAGACAGAGAGAGAGAGGGAGGGAGGAGAGAGAGAGACAGAGAGAGAGGAAGGGAGGAGAGAGAGAGAGAGTGTGTGTGTGTGTGTGTGTGTGTGTGTGTGTGTGTGTGTGTGTGTGTGTGTGTGTGTGTGTGTGTGTGTGTGTGTGTGTGTGTGTGTGTTTGTGTTCATGCACACAAATTCTTGGGAATCAAATATCCATCAACATAATAGAGTTGTCATCTAAAAAGTTATCATAGCTTTCTAACGTACACTGAATGCTGTGCATGGGCTTTACATTTTCCTCCTCACAATGATGAAGACTTTAATATCCTTATCTATTAATTTCTGAAATTAATAGATATCTTTATCTATTAATTTCTGACAATATTACAGATCTTTTTGATTTTTGAAACATGGACTTAGTATTACCTTTTATATTTTTTTCTGTTCAGTTGCTCAAGACTTGCTCTTTAGTAAATTCCAAACAATCTTTATTTTGTATTCACTGGATAATCTCATACATTTAATCAAATTTGTTATTTAAATATTATCATGTCTAAGCATCTCCATATTTCCCAATGTAAAACAATGTGCATGATATTAAAAAAAACTACACTGAAATATAAATATTTAAAATATTAATATTAATTTATATGAGAAAATCATGGACAAATGCAGAGTACAATATAGTGTGTAAGAATAAATAACAATAAAATAATTGATCAGATAAAATAAGGTATTTTCCATTATAATGTTATATTTATACTTAAAAAATATATTTACCAAAAGTGAAATATTTTTTGTCTTCAACTCCTTTAATATCTAATGTATAACTTTCTTTATAAAGATTTCAATTGGGCATTTCCACAGTATATTAGTAAATATCAAGAAGCTCCTTCTACATAAGTATATACATACAGACATTGCTATACAGGTAAATGATTAAATGGGACACTGTATTATGTTAAAATATTGAATAATCTTTCCAAAATACAAAATTATAATGGAAGTTTATTAGTATTCCCATTTGATTTTGTGCTTCAAAAGAACTTAGCAAAAAATCATCAGATTTTATCTTCTTCAAAAAGATATAAGAAAAATATGCATTATTTTAATAATTCAAAGGATGAAAAATGCTTTTACAGCATAAATGTTGATCTATTTTTAATTGCAAACAAAAATCTTGTGCTAATTTTGAGACTTTACTTAAAAATGTAAAGACATTTATGACAGTATCTAAATAATTCACGTTTAAAACAACTAAATGCTAATGCAATCTAGTAAAAGCCATACCATTATGAACAATCAATATTGTATTCTACTTTTTTATATATTTGTTTTATTATGTATCTGTTTATTTATGTTTGGGATGTGATGTATTGCCTATTGGTTATGGAGATCAGAGGAAAACTTACACATTCTAATTCATTCTTTAAACATGGTGATACCAGAAGAGAACTCAGAGTGTCTATCTCATATGGTGGACTTATCTACTGAGTGCCTTATCTACTGAGCTATACTGTAGTATGTTATAAATTAAATTATAAATAAACTATGGACAGAATCTTAATTTTTATAAAAAGTTAAAAATAATTTATATTTATTATTTGCTTAAGTGGTTGAAAGTATGTCTCCATTTTGACTATATAGAAGCATAATCTCTTAAGCCAATACTAAAGAGAAATTATTTTTGACTTTATAAAATTACCTACATACCAAAAAATAGTAACAAGTCATATATCAGAATAAAAACCTATGTCAAAATAAAAGTCAACAATTCAATGTCAAGATATTCCATGAATTAGCACTAACAGCTGAAATTAGAGGAGTTCTAGTAACTATAAAACTAAGTTTACTTCCAACATGAATTTATTTTAACAGAGGATGTTTCCTTATATTTACAGTAATGAAGTATCAATTCAAATAACAAAACTCAGAAAGTAGAAACTTAAGTATTATCTTTACCACTTAATAGTACAAGGAAACATGTATTAATTAGTAATTTCTTGGTAAGTCTATTGTGTAGTGAATTGTTGTCAGTATTGGCAATTTGTTAACAGTGTAATTTTGGTCTAAAGAAAAAAATATGGGGAGGCAAAATATATGAGAGAATTAGCAAAGCTCTTGAGGGTTAGAACTCAGATAAGCAGTTCACAGCCTTAGTGTTGCTAAGCCCATTAAACACTCACATTGCTAGGTCAAGCAAATGGTACTTGCACATCAGCAGAAATTACCTCGAATAGTAGGAAAAATAATCTCTGAAAATAGATTTGCTGGACTCATCCATTTTTCCACATTATAAATTTGCAAACACAGACAAGAATGTGACTAAAATTACATGTTCATGGGAACATAGAGCACTGGATATTCCCTGCATTTATCAGATTCTTATACAGATCACTATTTATTAATAACTTTTTTTAAACTGTATGTTATTTGAGTTATTTATGCAAAACCTAAATCAATACACAAAATATTTTTAATGGTTATTTTATTCCTTTACATTTCAAATGTTGTCCCCCTTTCTGGTCTCTCCTCCATAATTCCCCATTCAATCCTCCCTCTCCTTTGCCTCTATGAGGGTGCACAAAATGATTATGGTAAAAGTGTATTTAATATCAAGATAACCACTTTTGGCAACTAAAAAGAGTTAAAAATGAGATGCTGATATAGCATTTGTATGGTCTTTGGTGGTACATAGGGTTTACGGATGATGACAAACTAAATCATAGATAGGAGTTGCATAAAGAATAATTCATATAAGTCAAATATTTTTAATAGCACCAAATCTTGAGATTCCTTGATCTGTATTATGCATATCAAGTAATTATGATAGGAACAGCCCTACCAAAATATTGAAAAAGTACAAAGTGTAGTATAGAAAATAAGTCTGTAGAGAAGTGCCATTAAGGAGATTTTACATAAAGAAATAAGAACTTATTGGAGAAATATAGTTTAGTAAAGAATTATACGGTCAAAATACTTGAAACTGCTATTAACATATCTAGGCATAATAATTACCAAATCAAGATAACTTAATAAAGATCTTCTGTAATCTTATAATTATTACAGGACAATGGATAAGTTAACTGGACTTACATGTGCAAACTGATGTTAAAATAACAACCATCTTGGTGTGAAGACCATGACAGATCAAATTATTTCTGAAAAAGATTTATGAACTTGTTCATATTGCTATATAATAAAGTCTTTATATTTCCAAAATCTAAAGGAAATATTGATTTATTAAAAATGTCTGAAATTTGAAGAACAAATTTCTTCTTAGTGAACATACCTATGGTCAAATAAAGTAGTGTGGGGTAGATTTTCAGAGTATAAGATTAATTACTTTAGAGAATTATTATCTCAGTTTTATATATATTGAACACACACATGGAAACCTAATAGAATATCTCAGAATATTAATGCATTTATATTTGTTTTGTTTGTAAAAAAGCATTTTAAAATCATTACCACCAAATGTAAATTATGCTTTTTTTCCGGATTTGAAGTCTACATCTATGACAAACTGCATTAAGTAAAACACTAGTTTTTAATAAAAAGTAAGCTAGATCAAGTTTTAGCACATTTCATGTTATATGTGATTCCTCTTTGATATCATTTCTATTTAAGCCATTTTTTCAAACTTTTGGGTCTCTGAAATAAGGAAGTTTTATTTAGCTATATTTTAGCATTTTGCAACTCTTTTAGTTTATATATCATATAGATATTTATCAAAAATAACAGCTAATTCAGTATAATTTTAATAAATATACTTCTATTGAGCTAAATCCTCTTAGAAAAAATGGATGAATTTACATAAAATAAATGTAAAGTACAGTTATATAATTATGTAATAATATGTATTTTATAGAAATTAGTCACAATGTACTTGATTATTAATCAAAGATAGTAAATTTAGCTTAATCTGGTTATCTAAAATAATGAGATAGTAGTTATAGAACAAAGCACAATAAAAAACACAGGGGTTATTATGCTGATTTTATTTTTCTTGTCATTATATCATTATAATAGTATCCAATAATTTAAATTTTTCTTCATTTCATTTCCTTTGTATTACAAAGTCCCTCTGTCTTCTGTCTTAATGTCTGTTTGCCAGATTAGTCTGAGTCTGTGCCTGCCTAAAGCCTGTCTTCTGAGTTTTGACTCCGTGTTAGTGTTAATATTTGTTCTTGGTTGTAATTGTGTATATGTTGGTGTTTGTTTTGTATTTTTTTTTGTCTGTGTGTCCATCGGTTCTGAATATTTATGTGTATGAGTATGTATATGGGTATGTAATTAATAATTTCTGCTTGTATTAAGTTGCAAAGAAACCATTACACACGGTAGAAATGGAACACTTCGTAGAAATGGTTTTAACACTGTATTGCAAAGGACTCAATTACTGAATTCAATTGACCCTAACTTATCCAGATAACAAGATTCACTGTTGATAAACTAATATACATAATTGATGCTTTCAATATTTATGGTGGATTTTAGAATGTTGCATTCACTTTCTGTATTTTTACTTTTGGCAATTTATATAAATGCATGTTCTGCAATTACCAAGGACCAGCGTCTTCAGCAGATTCTTTCCGCTGCTTTTTGGGCCATTGGAGGACAATCATGATAGGCCCCTGTTTGCAAGCACACAATGGGATCAATAAGAGTGTCAGGCCATAACATGTACTCACTGATAAGTGGATATTAGCCCAGAAGCCTAGATTACCCAAGATACAATTGGCTAAACACATGAAACTCAAGAAGAATGAAGATCAAAGTGTGGACACTTCGCCCCTTCTTAGAATTAGGAACAAGGCACACATTGAAGGAGTTTAGAGATCAAATGTGGAGCTGAAACAAAATGATGAACCTACCAGTGACTGCTGCAGCCGAGGATCCATCCCACAATCAGCCACCCAAAGCAGACACTATTGAATACGCCAGCAAGATATTGCTGAAAGGGCCCTGATATAGCTGTCTCGTCTGAGGCTATGCCAGTGCCTGGAAAACACAGAAGTGGATGCTCATAGTCAGCTATTAGATGGAACACAGGGTTCCCAAGGGAGGAGCTAGAGAAAGTACCCAAGGAAGTGAAGGGGTCCCCAACCCTACAGGTAGAAGAACAATATGAACTAGTACCCCCAGAGATCCTGTCTCTAGCTGCATATGTAGCAGAAGATGGCCTAGTTGGCCATCATTGGGAAGAGAGGCCCCTTGGTCATGTAAACTTTATATGCCCTAGTACAGGGGAACGCCAGGGCCAAGATGTGGGAGTGGGTGGGTAGGGGAGCAGGGCGGGGCATGGGGAAGGGTATAGGGGACTTTTGGGATAACATTTGAAATGTAAATGAAGAAAATATCTAATAAAATTTGGGAAAAAAAGTTAAAAAAAAAAAGTGTCAGGCCTTGGGGCCTCCTTTTGAGCTGTATCCCAATTTGGGCTGATCACTGCACCTCCTTTTCTTCAGGCTCTTCTCCGTTTTTGTCCCTGCTGTTCTTTCACACAGGGACAGTCTTGGGTCAGCATTTCTTGACTGTGGGATGGAAACACTATCTGTTTACTTGATGCCCTGTCTTCCTTCTAGAGGTGGACTCTACAAGTTCCCTCTCCTGACTATAGGGCATTTCATCTAAGATATGAACCTTTTAGTCCTGATATTCTCTCATCTTCCAGGTTTCTAGTACATTCTAGAGCCCCACCCCACCCCACCCCAATCTCCTACTCCTAAGGTTGCTTGTTTCAATTCTTTCTGGTGGCCTTCAGGGCTTTAGTCCTTTCCCTCCAATCCCTCAGCATGTCCCCCTCTTCCCCTCCCTGTTGCCTTTCTCATCTAGGTCCCTCCATCCCTCTCCCCTCCTCTGATTTCTTCTCCCTCCCAAGCAGTATTGAGGCATACTCACTTGGGCCCTTTAGCTTGTTAGCCTTCTTGAGTTCAGTGATTATATCCTGGGAGGGGGGCAACTGGTAGATTGTAAATAAATATATTTTTTAATTACACATAATTACACAAACATGCCTGCCATTCACAGCAGCCATAGACACCCCTAGAGGCCCATACCAGGTCTCTGTCCCAGGAGCAGGGACCATGTAACTGTGTCCCCACCACGGCTATGCCTGGCCTGGCATGGATCAAGGCTATTGAAGAGTTATTTAGTTATTTAGTCATAAATTAGTGATTATTTGTGAAATTGAAGAAAAGTAGGTTGACTATTTTATTTTTCTCTTAAAAGCCGATTAATCAAAGAGTTTGAGTGGTAGGTTAGGAAGCTTTGTAAGTCTTAAGTGACCTTGAGGTATACTACTAACTCTGTCTGTGATGTCCAGTAGACGTTCTTATTAGAATATATTTAAATATACATTTTTTATAATATTTCACTGCCATACCTCTAAATATCCAGACTTTAAATATTATGGGACAGGATATATCTAGGTCACAGAATTTTTTTTCACTTTACTTCTGTCACAAAGCAAAATGTAGGAGTTGGAAAGATGAATCAGGGATTAAGACTGCTGTGTGCTCTTGTAGAGAAACCCAATTCAGTTCTTGGATAGTGGCTTAGAGCCATCTGCAATTTCAGTTCCAGGGGTCATGAACCCTTTTATGTGTACAGATAGAAAGCAAGCAAATAATGCACACACATTCAGGAAAACATTCACACACTTAAACTAAAAATAAATGTACAGCAATCTTAAGAAAAATGTGAGAATTAAAAATAATGCTAATAATACATTCATAGATGAAGCTCTGAAAACTGTTTTATTAGCCTAAATTTTCTAGAAGAAACATTGTTTAAATGGATGATATAATATCTAAAGACAAATAATGGTCCAGAATTAAATAAGGCAAAGTACTAGGATAGATGACAAAAACATATGTACAAAGGTTATTTTATTGAAAATTTAACAATGAAATTATATGATATTATAAAGTATTTGTGGGCTGGAGAGATGGCTGAGTGGTTAAAAGCACTGACTGCTCTTCCAGAGGTCCAGAGTTCAATTCCTAGCTACCACATGGTGTCTCACAACCATCTGCTATGGGATCTGATGCCCTCTTCTTGTGTGTCTGAAGACAGGTATAGTATACTTGTGTACATAAAATAAAAATTAAAATAATGTATTTGTAATTACAAAGATATCTTTACAAAATAGAATATTTTTTACTATTCTATATTAGCATATTTGTAATTTAATAAAATAGTAACTAATATTTATTTATAATGCTAAGTGTGGGTATATGTCCAATTTTTATATTATTTGAATATGACTTCAATAATTAGTCTTTATTTCATGGTAGGTATAGAATACATATCATGATTTTGTGTTCATTCCATTAGAAAATCACTTTAGCTCACTTTCTTATACAAGAGTGTTATTTCTAAATTCTTTTGGGAAATTATGTAAAGTTATAAAACATGGCAAGCTACTAACTTGAAAATTATACCAATAAATATTTATTTATTGTCCTTTTGTAATTGAACTATTCTTAATATTGGGATATTAGTATTATGTGATTATAATTTATCATCTGGATGCAGTGTTTTTTTTTAAACCTTGATTAGTTAATCTTTAGAGTTTCTTTTTATAAATTATGCTTCTAGGAATATAGGCAAGTTATACCTTGATGAACCATCTATAATTTTCATTTGATGTATAGGTTTTATTCATTCTGTCATTTGAGATTCTTACAATCAGTACTAAGAATGTAAAAAAGCCAAAGACTTTCATTACTCATTTGCAATTGTAAAGGCTCATATTGAATTATAAACCTCAAAGAATCAATATTCTTCTTTCTGCCTTTGAAATAGTACATCTTTCAGCTTAACATATTAATTCTCTGAGGTGTCAAAAATTAAGCAAAACTAAATAATTGTGCACATAATAACTTCAGTGAAAAATTGCAAATATTTTGGGGTTAAATAATAGCTCTGAGAGTGAAGTAAAATATCTATATTTATATAAATTTAAATATTAATCAAGATATATTTCTGAAACTTAATCATTAGCCATCAAATATAATAATATACAGTATATGCTACATCTGCATTAGAGAAAACACTGGTGCTCATCAGTCCAAAGAAATTTCTCCCACTGCTTTCTTTCAGATATGTTTTCCCAGAAAATGTAACTATAGGCGTTGGTCATGATCGCCTTTCCATGTCAGTTTTCAGGAAATAATGCCGTTTTCCAATTCTCTTTGATCAGAATAAAAAGTGCATTTATACAGGTGTTGTATTACTAGCATTTAACCTCCTCTTTCTGGAACTTCCATGTCCTAGCAATTCTAAAGTTCGAAAAAATATCTCAGGTCTATTTCAGAGAATTTTGGCCAGGAGGAATTTCAAGAGTTCCTAAATGTGTGTTTTTCTGGTCATATAAAATAGTATTTTCTTATCAGATTTTCCTTTTCATGTGAAGTTTTTTTTTTTTTTTTTCCTAATTGGAATCAAGTACATAGTCAATATATCAATCGAATAATTGTAGTTTTATGATTTCTCTGTTTACATACATATGTGTGTATATATATTTGTACTTCCATAAATATACTTCCATGAATTTTACAGAATTTACATGTTTAAGTTATCAGCACTACTGACTGATGGTAGAAGACCCAGCCTACAGTTGGCAGAATCACACCTCGGCAGGTAGTTTTGTGCTGATAAAAAAAAAAAAAAAAAAAAAAAAAAAAAAAAAAAAAAAAAAAAAAAAAAAAAAAAAAAAAAAAAAAAAAAAAAAAAAAAAAAAAAAAAAAAAAAAAAAAAAAAAAAAAGCAGGCTGAGCAAGTTACAGAAAACACTAAGAAGCAACATTTTTCAATGACTTCTGCTTCAGTTTTCATCTACAGATTTTTATATGGAGTTTCTGGCCTGACTCTCCATAATGAAAGACTATAAGGTCGAGGATGAAATAAGCTCTTTCCTCCCAAGTGGTTGTTTTCACAGCAATGGAAAGTAAAATGTGATCTTACTAATGATACTTTGGGGTCAGTGAGGGCAGGAAAGAAGCCCAGAGGACCAATAGAATGAATGAAGATAAGCAGCCTTCGGAGGTGAGTTACAGAGGGATCCTCTAGAAAGTACCAGAGACCCAGTAGGTGCCCAAGAATGGGGAAAGTGGACTTGAGGAGGGAATCCTCGGTAAATAGACAAGGCCTTAAGAGGAAGGGCTGGATTACTAAACCACAGTCAACATTTCTGACCCAGAACTGTTCCTGTATAAAAGAACTGCAGGGACAAAACTGGAGAAGAAACTGAAGGAAAGACCAATCAGAGACCAGCCCAACTTGGGATCCATCTCATGTAAAGGCACCAAGGCCTGACACTATTACTGGTGCTATGGTGTGCTTACAGAGGGGAGCATGGCATGGCAGTCCTCTGAGAGGTCCAACTAGCAGCTAACTGAGACTGAAGCAGATATTAATACCCAACCATTGAACTGAAGTTGAAGACACCTATGGTTGAATTAGGGGAAGGATTAAAGAAGCTGAAGGGGAAAGCAACCCCATAGGAAGACCAAAAGTCTCAATTAACCCAGACCCCAGGGGGCTCCCAGAGACTAAGCCACAACTAGGAGCATACACAGACCAATCCCATGTTCCTGAGGCAAATATAACAGAGTTCTGCCTGGTCAGGCCTTAGTGGTGCTTAATTCTAGACAGACTTGAAACTTCAAGGAAGGGAGAGGCTGGGGGACAGAGTACCCTCTCAGAGGCAAGGGAGAGGAGGAATGGGATGAGGAACTATGGAAGTGGGGACAGGAATGGCACAAGGAATGAAATATAAATAAAAGAATATTTTAATTTTCAGGGGAGATAATATTTAAATTATTATTTAATAAATGTATTAAATAAATAAAGGGTCAATTTATAGGTCATAGTATATTTTATTCTAGGGTATAGGTCTCATATACACATAAACAGCAAAAAATTGATTCATCCAGTTATACTTATATGTTTTACATATATATTACATATATATTCAAAACACTCTCTCTCACACACATACACACATATTACTGCATGTCTACAGATTTGTGTATACCCCATATATCCCTACTCTCTCCTTTAAAAAATCACTTATGTATATAAAATTAATTTGAGAGTTGTAGAGAGGAAAGAAAAAGGGGAGAAATTATGTAATCATATTTTAGTTAACATACATTAAATAAGTAGTGTGATAAGAAATTTTATGCCTTTTAACTTTCAAATTTGAAGCATATTGAAGACCACATATTTTTGCTGGGATGTGGTATTCCAAGATTTGTTTCTTTTTAACAGGAACAAAGCAATAAAGACAGCATCCTATTTCTCCCTTTTGCTAAGTGGTTGCCTAGTGAGTCTGAGTATATATAATTTTAACCAAAAATTTCAGTGACTAGTAAAGAAACGATGCTTTATTCATCTTCCTAATCTACTGAATCATGTAATGCAATATTTTCTTAATCACAATACCACTTGTTTAAGACTGAAATAAGTCACAGACAGCTTTATGGTACATGACAGTCATCAAACATAAAAATTAAAAAAGAAAGAAAGAAAAAGAAAACAGATGATACAGTGATACCATAAGACACAGCCCAGGGACAGAGGTTAGTTGTCCATTAAAAAAAGAAAGAGATAAATGTCTTGGTAATAAACATCAAAATTGTAATATATTATAATTTTACGTAACTTTTAAATTCTAAATATATTTGAGTTTTTAATTATTTCTAATATTGAGTGTATCTTCATTTTCTAACACTTTATTAAGACTTGAAAATTTGTATTTATTGTGGTCATATTCACTTTTCTTCCAAAACTTCTCCAAGGTTCCATCACAAGCATACATTCTGTTCTCTTCAGGCTTAACATTTATATTTTAAATTTTACTTAGGTTACAGTTTTTGAGTATGACATAATTGCTACTTTCCTCCTTCCCTTCTTCCCTCAGTACCCCATATATTTTTCCTTTCTATTTTTGAAATGTATGGCCTCTTTTTTTATTTTAACTAGTGTGTGTGTGTGTGTGTGTGTGTGTGTGTGTGTGTGTGTGTGTGTGTTTGTGCATGTGAGTGTGTGCGTGCACACATGTGCTTATGTTTGTTTTTCTAAGTAAGTGAAAACTGATAAGCTTGTATGATGTTAATAAACCCACAGAGCCCAATAAATATTCCTACTTACTCTCTGGTGTGTGGCCATTCCAAAACCATGTTAGAGCTACTATGAGATGCACCTTTAAAAAGAAATTAACCTTATCCCAGAAGCAAACAATTACTTATAAATGCCCAGCTAGGGGATGACATGCAAATAGCTGCTATGGAATTGTTTGTTTAATAAAATTTAATACCAACTAAATATAATCAATTTAGAAGTTTACTTGAATTTGTTTCAACATAGTTGTTAGAAATATATTTAGTAGATTATTACTTCATATTCCATTTTCCCACTTTAGGTCACATAAATAAAACAGAAAAAGTAACAATAGACAAAGGTCATTGTGTTCTCTCAGTAACTGGTAAAGAAAAAAAAAAATTGAAGGGGAAATTTTGATGGTACAATGGCAATTTCCCTTCTAACTTGAGACTTTTAACACTGTCCTAATAAACAGCTAGATGGAAGCTTGCACTTATGAAGCAATAGATCTTTCCACTGTACTTGTTCTAATTGAAAACAACACTCATCAAAATCATTAAGACAATTTCAAGCACCATTGTAAATTAACAACTTTAAGAAAACTAATTTCCCAGAGAGGATTGTAGTATGAAATGTGTAGCATAATTGCAATTTTGAAAGGATGCATACTCTCTGAAGAAACATTTCAAGACTTTACAGTTTCTAACGGTTCCTAAATTTCAATTAACTTGTTCAATAGGAAAGAATTGTTTCTCTCTAAATAAAATTACAGTGACTTTAGGAGAACAAATTTATCCTTAGTAGGTTCCTTGTTTTACTGTTGATTAAGGAGTCATTCTAATGTGTTGAGTTTGACATACTTTACAATAGAGAGGACACACAAATTGTGAAGGAAAGAAAGAGTAATTAAAAGATGTTACGTTTATTTGCTAAATATATAAGACCTGGAAGCAGAGATAACCAACAATGTAAATAATATATTAGGAAAAATATTGGATTTAACACTCAGACTTCACAATATTTTATTCACGATATTACTATGCCCAAATTTTTGTATATGTTATTAACTAGTAATAAGAACAAATTGGATATTGACTACCACTATATTGTTTAGGAAAGTTCAATTGGCATTTGTAACTTTTTCTTTAATATAAATTTGCATTAAGCACCAATGGCATATCACTTTTTTCTGTTCTAGTAAGAAAAAAAAATGTTAGACTTGTATATGTGATAGAGTGGAAAAGCATTACTTTGAGACACAATAGACCTTGCCCTCATCTCTTTCATTGTTCCAAATGAATCCTCATATATAGCCCTTAATAAACATAATCATATCTAATTAACTACTTCTGTTATTGTTGATATGTGTTTATTTACATAGATAATATCTGGCTTATGGACAAATATGTGTATCCCACTTAGTGTATGTGCATGACATATAAAATAATATATAAAATAAATTCATGTATAAATACATGCACATACATGCATACATAAAAATAGTAACTTTCATTAAGAAAGTTACTATGATTTGCTAATACACTCGGAATTTTAGATGAAAATATAGCATGAGCTTATTGAAGTCTTCAAAATATATAGAGAAAGTCAGGCATAAGGGCACATGTCAGGAATCCCATGTAGAATATTGACACTAAGATTTGATGGCTACAAAGTACAATTTGTGGTTAAACAAAATAACCCATAAACATACAATCACAAATTTTTATTGTAGTGACCAAATACTGACAGGAAACAACTTTGAAAAGCATTGCTACATGTTTCGCTCATTTTTAAAATGATAGATCCATCACTTTAAGAAGTGCATATCACATCTGGGCAGAGTAAAAAATAGAGGAAAAGGAATGGAATATTATCTAATTAACAATAAAAATACACTTTTCATATTTAACTAAGAGAAATCCAGTGAGTTAATTATGAACAAAAGTGCAAAGCACGATAAACTGAACAAATTATATTTTTATTCACGAAAGGAAGGGTATATGTTGTAAAAATATGAGATAGTTCATTTTTGTTATCTCTTGTCTAATTATGAACCCATATAAGTATTTTCTATCATTTATCAATGTGTATACAGAAAATATTCCTTCTATTTTTGATATATATACAATAAAAAAGTTCTTTTGAATGTGCAAAATAATCCATCAAACGAATAATATGATATATTTTATACCAATTACCTTTTGTCATAATTACATTAGCTTGATATATACTCAAATGAAGATAAATTGTTTTTTAGATATAATTACAAAATTACCTAGTTTTAGATTATGAGCTAAAATAAGAGGATACAACATTATCCATTCACATATTATATTTTATTCAATTATGATTTCAAATGATCCAATTGTATCATGAGGCAAAATTGATAAAGTTTTAAAATAAGTTTGTATGATGTGTGTGTGTGTGTTTGTGTGTGTGTGTGTGTGTGTGTGTGTGTGTGTGTGTGTGTGTGTGTGTGTGTAGTGGGTGTGGGTGTTGCTTTCTGACAAGAAATATATTTATGTTCTATTTATATAGAATGCAGTGAAAGTGAATAAAGAACTTTAGTGGCTCGTTTCATGGGCTGGAGATAATTCTCTGCAGTTAATGTAACATATTGTTCTGTGGGAAGGTCAGAGATGGATTTCTTATAATAACTTCAGGTGGCCCAGAGTGACCTGTAACTCTAGGGTGAGAGGAAGAATCAGATACCTCAGGACTCTGTGAGACCTACACACAATTATAATACAAATTCATACACACAGAGAGAAGGGGAGATGGAATGAGAGAGAGAGAGATAGAAAGAGAGAGAAAGAGAGAGAGAGAGAAAGAGAGAGAGAGAAAGAGAGAGAGAATACGTAAAGAGAAGGTTAAATATATTTGTTTTATTTAATCAACATCTTCACCAAGGATAATATGAAACATCCAAACACCACAATCCATCATAAAGTTCAGGGTCCAATTGATACTTAATAGTAACAAAGCACAGCTATTTGTTTATAAAAAGAGAGTTGAATATCTTAATGATTAATTCCCATAACTTTAGTCTCTCTTTTGATTAAATATATTTATCAAACATATTGAGTTTTATAATACATATACAATCATCAGTTCAGTATTATACCATTAAGAGTTTAAGAGTTTTAATAGTCTAGTTATGGTCTGTGTTTAAATATCAACATCTTGTAGAATTATTAAATCTGCCATACATTTTATATAAGTACAATAATTTAAGGCAACATAAATTCAAAGCAATTTAACTAAATATAATGAAACAAAATAAAATATTATATTTAGGATATGTAAAATCATAATATGTTACTATACACATCAGCAGTCATGTGTTTTAAAAGCACACACACACACACACACGCACACAGGCACACACACATACATACACTGAGAGAGTGAGACAGAAAAAGAGAATTTTGACCTTCATAAATGGAAAGACTCACATATCTCAGATCATTCTCAAAGGTTTACTCTTCATTTTTAGCCAATTACTATAATTAATATACTCTAAGAAGACATAATTTTATAGGCAAAAAATTGTCACAAAAATGGATTATGAAGAAATTAGTGGTAAAACCTCAAGACTCATCTTAAGAATCTTAAGAATTGAAAGGAGTGAAGCAGGTAGAGGTGAAAGCATAAAAATCTGAGAGGTTCTAATCAAAAAGGTGTTGTTATAGACAAATCCGTAACCTAATGCCCATTATAGAATTAATATCTTCTCAAAGACAGATTGCTCTTCTATCCCTACAACGCACAGTGGATATTGGGTGCAACCTGTAAATTAAACATAGCAACACATGTTCAATGATAAATACATCAGCAAGTCAGCAAGAGCAGTCATTGGCAAAATCTAGTGTCCTACCTTACTATTATCCAAGTTTTCTCTCTCATGTTTTTATGCTAATTATTTCTCTTATATGAAATATCAACCTTAAATCACACTTTTGTTGATACTCAACAGGATGTAAAATGCAGCTGTTGTCTTATATATAGACACAGATGTGAATATAAATCTTATTAAGTATGTGATGTTGGGTTAAAGACTCATGTTCCTCTCATGAATGATTATGAATTCTCAAGGGTATGCTCACATTTCTGCAAGTGATTAGAAAACCCTAGTTTATAAAACTTTATACTCTCAACATTGTTTGAATTACCAAAGACCCTGAACATTTCCAAGAGGAAATACAAACCATGGTGTCCTAATATAAACTCGTTGTCTAAATTAGGATTAATTACTCAAAGCTGCTTTGCAAGAAGGAAAATTCTGCAAAATAGACACAGAAGTAGACTGACTGATAGGCAAATCTCTTAAAAATATATGAATATCTATAATCAGATGAAGGTGAGTTGATAAGGGCACTCTTTACTATCTACTACAAAACTTAGATTTTCACCAAATCATAGGAAAGTAGGTAGACTAAAAACTAGTTTTTCTTTTTTATTAGTTTCTTTATTTACATTTTAAGCATTTCCCCCTTTCCTAGTTTCCACTCTGAAAACCCCTTCTCCCTTCTCCCCTCCCCCTGCTCACCAACCCACCCACTCCTGCTTCCTGGCCCTGGCAGTCACCTATACTGGGGCATATAACCTTCACAGGACCAAGGACCTCTCCATTGATAACCAACTAAGACACTCTAGTCTCTTTTAATTTCTGCGGTATATTAGCCCACTGTGAATGAAAGTCACTAAACCAAGTCACCAATGTTCTCATACACATACATACAAATGTAGCTAGAGCCACAAGTCCCATCATGTGTTTTCTTTGGTTGGTGGTTTAGTCCCAGGGAGCTCTCCAGATAATGGTTAGTTAATATGGTTGTTCCTCCTATGGGGCCGCAGACCCCTTCAGCTCCTTGAATATTTTCTCTAGCTCCTTCATTGGGGACCCTGTGCTCCATCTAGTGGATGGCTGTGAGCATCTACTTCTGTATTTGTCAGGCACTGGCAAAGCTTCTCAGGAAACAGCTACATCAGGCTCCTGTCAGCAAGTATTTGTTGGGATCCACAATAGTGTTTGGATTTTGTGGTTGTTTATGGGATGGATCCCCAGAATAGGCAGTCTCTGGAAGGCCATTCTTTCAGTCTCTGCTTGACACTGTGTCTCTGTAACTCCTTCCATGGATATTTTGCTCCCCCATTTAAGAAAGACTGAAGTATCCACAGTTTAGTATTCTTTTTTTGTTGTTGTTTGTTTTGTTTTTGTTTTTTTTTTAAGTTTATAAAGGTTTTTATTAAAATTATGTATTAATAATTATAGAAAAATCAACTTTAAATCAGTAAATTTTAAATAGATATTTTGATTAATCTATAAAAGTTGTAATACTATCAATTTGAAAATACGAACAGATAAAAGTAACATTTCAGGCCACGGTTGATTCCTTAAATCAATACTTTCCTTTTTTGTTGTTGTTGTTCTTTTTTCTATTTTTTTTATTAGATATTTTCTTTATTTACATTTCAAATGCTATCCCGAAAGTTCCCCATACCATCCCCCCGCCCTGCTGCCCCACCTGCCCACTCCCACTTCCTGGCCCTGGCATTCCCTTGTACTGGAGCATGTAAAGTTCCCAAGACCAAGGGGCCTCTCTTTCCAATGATGGCCAACTAGGCCATCTTCTGCAACACATACATCTAGAGACAAGAGCTCTGGGGGTACTCTTTAGTTCATATTGTTGTTCCACCTAAAGGGTTGTCGGCCCCTTAAACTCCTTGGGTAAATTTTCTAGGGGCCCTGTGTTCCATCCTATAGATGACTATGAGCATCCTGTTCTGTATTTGCCAGGCATTGACATAGCCTCACTCAAGATAGTTATATCAGGGTCCTTTCAGCAAAATCTTGCTGGCATATGCAATAGTGTCTGGATTTGGTTGCTGATTATGGGATGGATCCCCGGGTAGGATAGTCTCTGGATGGTCCATCCTTTCGTCTTAGCTCCAATCTTTGTCTCTGTAACTCCTTTCATGGGTGTTTTGTTCTCTATTCTAAGAAGGAATGAAGTATTGATACTTTGGTTTCGTTCTTCTTGATTTTCTTGTGTTTTGCACGTTGTATCCTAACACATGCTCCACTATGTTCCTAGCAGCTTTATTTATGATATAATAGCCAGAAGCTGGAAAGAACCCAGATGTCCCTCAACAGAGGAATGTGTGAAGAAAAAAGCTGAATTGTTTAAACTACCCATTTTCTTAGACTTCTAAAGAAGGCAGTTCATTTGTTCTGTGTGAAAGCAGACCTTTCAATTTGTTGCCCACTGTACCTATTATTTTGTGAAAGTTAGACTAATATAATTTCTTACTCCTTTGAAATTTTTGTTAGATAAATATCAGTGAAAACAGCTTCCATACAAGATAATACAGGTTAGATTTCCTTCCCCACTGTATCTTTACAGACAAAAGTGAAAGATTCAACTATCCTAATTTATATGATACACTTGTTAGTTAAGAGGAATTAAGTTACATAATACCTCTACTCACAATGTTAATTAAGTGGCTGTTTGTTGCTTTATTTTGTCTTAATACAAATGTTCTTATCTGAACATGATAAACCAAAACTCAGAGACTCATTCAAAAATAAATCAAGTTATCTTAAAGTGAGTTGTATATTTTTGAACAGGAAACAAATCAAATTATTAGAGATGATGACATGACATAAATTACATATATTTAAAAATGAATAAACAATAAAATATATTCATTGACAAATTAATTCATAAATCAACAAGGGATAATGTAGAAAACTGGATTTGGAATATATACAAAATACCAATAAACAGTTTCGAGTCATGGTTTCCTTCAGTGTTATCAACAAAGAGATGACCATTAGCAATCATCTTAAATTAAACATAGATTCTTTCCTCAAATGATATATCGGAATACTGAAGTAGGACAAAAATTATCAAGAAAGAAGCTATCCTACTATGTGCAGTTAAATAAAGATTGTGAAGTGACAAATCCTCTAGTGAAAGTTATTACTTGTATGCAATGATTATACACTTAGGGAATGATTCTAGGAAGAATGCAAGAGCACACCAAAAAAAATTGCAGAAGCAGTTGATCCCATTCAACCCTGCAGAAGAATTATAATCCAGCAGGAAGGCCACTTTGTCACGAGGAGATAAAGTTCCAGGTCTATGTGGTCTAGTTGGAATGTAGACATGTCCTTAGTATAGACATTTATAATAAAATTAGTTTGAAGAAAAAAAAGAAGCCATCTAGCTAAGGGGAAGACAAAGAGAATCAGAGAAAGATTTGAAAGAATTAGTCAGATATAGAATAAGCCCAACTCTCATGAGATCAATACAGGAAAGAGAAACTATTTAAAAGCAGCACAGGAGAGAAAGTCAGTCAGCTGAGGATCAGTGTAGTGAGTTCAGTGCATTGAAATTGAGTTCATTTGTGAGTTCCAGGTCTATGTGGTCTAGTTGGAATGTAGACATGTCCTTAGTATAGACATTTATAATAAAATGTTATCCAGAAATTTCCTCTTACCCTCCCGCATCCCTGCCCTGCTCCCCTACCCACGCCATCCCACATAATGGCCCTGGCGTTCCCCTGTACTGAGGCATATAAAGTCTGTATGACCAAGGGGCCTCTCCTCCCAATGATGGCCAACTAGGCCATCTTCTTCCATATATGCAGCTAGAGACATGAGCGCAGGGGAAACTAGTTAGTTCATGTTATTCTTCCACCTATAGGGTTGAAGACCCCTTCAGCTCCTTGGGTACTTTCTCTAGCTCCTTCCTTGGGAGTCCTGTGTTCC
>LR750033.1:0-109241 GCA_902729485.2 Mus minutoides | reverse complement strand
ATGACAGCTATATCAGGTCCCTTTCAGCATTATCTTTCTGGCATATGCTATAGTGTTTATTTTGGTGGTTGATTATGGGAAGGATCCCTGGCAGCCGCCGTCACTGGTTGGTCCATCCTTTTGATTCAGCTTCACACATGATCTCTGTAACTCCTTCAGTGTGTGCTTTGGATAATTGATTTCTTATTGCCATCTATGCCCTCAGCTTTCTGATATAATTTAATAAGAATTACTGATGAGTATTTATGCATTCTGAGTATTTAAAATATGTTCTGTGATTCTTTTGTCATTCTTATAAGATTACTTTTACTTTTATTTATTTTAATTTATTTATTTACATTCCAGTTGTTACCTTTTTAAAGATAGATAATAAAATAATTAATCCTTTCATTGTAATCACAAATTGCTGCCTGTCAATAAGATAAAATGGCTTAGAAATCTATCTTCCTTGCTTACACTTTGTTAATCTACAAGTTGCCTAGTAACAAATGTATGTAGGTTCCTGGGAATAATTTGTTTTGTTTACATGTACTACGTAATGTTATTTCTTGTAAAGGTAGTTGGAAAAATACATTTTTCATAATAATTCACTAGAAGAAAATGAAAATATAATTACATTGTGATTTCATAATGCTTGAAAGTTTTTGCTGGAATATATAAGCTATAGGAGAATGAATACAGTTGTTGGAACATTGTTCTTTCCATCAGCTATTTGTTTGTATGTATATATTTAAGGTTTGTGAGATTGTACAATAGAATATTGTTTCTTCCATCCATCAACTATATGTCTGTGTGTATGTGTGTGTGTGTGTGTGTATGTGTGTAAAACTTGTCTGGGTGTGTGTTACATCTTGCTCTATCCACCAGATGAGTTTTTATCTTATATGTATGTGTGGGTATATAATGCTTGGAGCCTTCTTGTTGGAACTTTCACCCACCAACTATGTATGTGTATGTATATGTGTGTATGTACATATGTGTACCTGTGAAATGTTTGGAGCCTGCTTCCTGTAGTGTTGCTTTAATAATGCAATGTGTTAATGAGTATATGTCTGTCTGTAGGTGAGTCTGTCTGTTTGTATGTATATATGCTTGTATTGTATCTGTATGTATATATGTATTTGTATGTACGAAATTATTGTAGTCTGTGTTTTACTTCTTAAAAAGGCAAATGATATTTTGAATTAGAAATTAGAGTAACACTGAAATAAAGAAATATATATTACTAGTCTTGTGATTTTGTTGAATCATATATCAGATAGAATAGTTTGGTAATCAATGGATTCAGTTATGAGGATGTTCCAAAAGATAATAATAAAATGGAAAAGTTTCACTGTCTATTGTTGCAACAATTATAGGAAGTCACAGCATTATATTACAAAGCTATTGAAATATGCTAAGAACAATATTTGATGAAACATTTATGCTATTGACACTTTTAGTAATTTATAATATATAAAATTATTAATACACAAAGCATGACTAATTATAACTTGTATGCCAATCATAACCAAATATGTTTAATATATAATAGAAATAAACAACCATATTATCAATTCATGTGCTTGTTCTACCTCTTACATTAATTTCAAAATATGTAGATTTACATGCACAAGCTTACCATAAAATAATGAACTTTTTAGACTAGAATCATCATCATACATTTCCTTTTTCTTAGATTTCTGATTCATTACCATATCTGTTGCCTCTGTCAAGAAAATTTTGAAGTTACTAAGGTAACACTATCTTCTTCTTAAGCTATTTTATATCCCACCACTTCTGAGGCTATTAAACAAATAACCATATTTGCCTTGGCAACGCTCGTGGGGTTGTTCACAACACTGACCAGAGTCCAGTTGTAGTAGTCTAAAAGAAACTAATGTTTGAGCTAGCTAAAATGCAGCCATAGAATAGTTATAGGAAGTGTAAATATAAAAATTATTATTTGCTAGTGTATGGAAAATACAGCCACACTCTTGATAAAGACAGAAATCACAGGATTGTCTCAACCTCTTCTTTGATAAATGCCCTACAGCACTGAGGGAATTGTGTGTTTTGCCTTTTGAAACTCTGCACACCTGAGCTTCTGCACCAAGAGATATTTTTAAGGAGTTAGTATACTCTCTGTCTGGCCATTATTAAAGTACTCTTATATACAGAGTTGGCTTAATAAGTGAGGATGCTGGTAGATATCACATATATATCCTTTTAGTCTCATGCTTTTCGATTATCAAAAAATACTAATGGTGTTGCAATGGTTGAATTTATATTTGAAATTTGATTTTTACAACAGTTCTAGTATTGTCAGTGTTACCCCAACTTATTAACATACTTTGTAGGATAAACTTTTACACAAATTATGAATAGATTAATAATTAGGCAAAGCTATATTGTTATGTTGCATTTCACTTGTGCAAAATTGGTGATTAAGAATTCAAGGCTGAAATTCCATTAAAACTAATTTCATTGGTGTAAAACTAATATATATATATATATATATATATATATATATATATATATATATATTTCTGAAACTGTATTATTTAAGTATTATTTGAGAATTACATCCATAAATACTATGCGTATTTATTTTCATTGTTACCAATTTCACTACAAGTTTCTCCTATATCCTCCAGTCCCTCTCAAACATTTGTTTTTTTCTTCTTTATTTTTTAATTTATTCTTTTACACTCCATGTTTTATATAACCACCCCTGTCAACCCTCCAACTCTTCCACATCCTATACCTCCTCCACACCCCCTGTCTCCATGTGGATGTCTCACTTCCCACCCCACCTGACCTTATTTGCACCCAACCAATGGACAGAAGCAGCTGACCCCTGTTGTTGAATAATGGAAAGCTGAAAAAAGCAGAGGAGAAGGGAACACTGTAGGAGGACCAGCAGTTTCAATAAATCTGGATCCCTGGGATCTCTCAGACACTTAATCACCAAACAGACAGCATACACCAGCTGATATGAGGCCCCCCGACATACATACAGTAGAGGACTGCAGGGGTGTGTGTTTATTTTTCGTTATTCTTATTATGCATTAGTGTGTGTGTGTGTTTGTGTGTGTGTGTGTGTGTGTGTGTGTGTGTGCATGTGTGTGTGAGTGTGCTTGTGTGTGTGTGTGTGTGTGTGTGTGTGTGTGTGTGTGTGTGTGTGTTTGTGTAAGTATATCCAAGCCATGGAGCCATATATATTTCGTGGTGCTCATATGTGCCTGTGTTCATATGATTATGCACTTAGCACTTAGAATTGGGTAATTCATCAGATGATTATCATGGAGGCAGGTGATTCTCCCTTTCACCGCACCCATTTGTTGTCTACCACACTTTCTCTAGGGTTCAGTCCTCATTTCCTCCTATCTATGTTGGGATTTCCTCTGGTACTACATAGTGCAGATCTTAGATACCAAGTAGCAAAAATTTTCTCGGTGCAGCTTCTCAATCATTTCTCAAATCACTATCTCACAGAAGGTGTACTTCTTCTGCTACTCTTATACCATCTCTGTTTCTTATTTCAAGATAGTCTTAGAATATTAAGTACCAGGGTTGTTTTGTGCCAACTGGACTGGGACTCAGAATTAATTGACCTCTGTACTTTTAAAAGGATTTTTTAAATTAGATATTTTCTTTATTTAAATTTCAAAGGTTTCCCATTTCCTTGTTTCCCCTCCCCAAACCTCTGATCCCCTCCTGCTTCCTGGTCCTGGCATTCCCCTATGCTGGGCCATAGAACCTTCACAGGATGGAGGGCCTCTCCTCCCATTGATAACTGACTAGGACATCCTCGGCTACATATGCAGCTATAGCTATGAGTATCACCATGTATTTTCTTTTGTTGACAGTTTAGTCCCAGGAGCTCTGGGGGTACTGGTTAGTTCATATTGGTGTTTTTCCTATGGGGCTGCAAACCCCTTCAGCTTCTTGGGTACTTTCTAGCTCCTTCATTGGGGGCCCTGTGCTCAGTCCAATGGATTGCTGTGGACATCTTTTTTTTTTTTTTTTTTTTTTTTTTTTTTTTTTTTTTTTTTTTTTTTTTTTTTTTTTTTTTTTTTTTTTTTTTTTTTTTTAATTATAACTATGTGATTTCTCTGTTTGCTTTTCTTACTCCAAACCTCCACATTTACTTAAGCTTGCCCCTAGTTCTCTACACTTCAGCAGACTATGAAGTTAGACAGCACTCTCCTAAGTTGCAAAAGATCAAGCTTCTCTGACGACAGTAAAGGATACACTTATTTCAAGTATACTAATAAGTATTTAGAGTACAGATAGAAATTGTTTTGGTTTAGAAATATGATAGTAGTTGATTCTTAAGGATCTCTATCTTTCTTATCTACTTGTAGTATATTGAACAGATTTCCAGTATCTAGTAGAAATTTATCCCTATTATGTGGCGTTGAAAACTTCTAAAGCTACTGTGGAAATTAGTTCAAAAATTAAAAAAAAAAAAAAAAAAGTAAAAGTTGATCTTTCACAATAGCGTCAAACAATATAAAACATCTTACAGTAATTCTAACCCACAAAGAGAAAGTCTGATATTATAAAAATTCAAGTATTTGAAGACAGAAATTAAAGATATATCAATAAATGGAATGCTTCTCCATGCTCATGGATCAGTAGAATTAAAATAGCAAAATTGACTGACCTACCAAAAGAAATCTATAAATTTCATGCAATTCTATGAAATATTCACAACAAAAGCCAAGATTGCTAAAACAATAATAAACAATACAATATGTAAGCTGCCCACTGCTTACACCATCTGAGTTCCTGAGTGGGAGGCCAGAACTGTAGAGGAGTGAACTGTGGAGAGGAGGAACATGGAGGCCAAGACAAACTCTGTTCAAAGCCCCAAGGTTTAATGGCTGGAATTTACTTTTGTGGAGGGTAGACCTGTTCCCCCACCCCACCCCCAGCCATTCCATTCTGGGCATCTGGCTCCATCCTGAAAACAGCATGCAGGAGGAGTCTTATCTCCAGCAGGCAGCAGGATCTTGGAGGAGGGCAGCAGTAGTTGACATAACAAAGGAAACCATCCAAGGTGACACTCAGGTGGTGACACTCAGGTGGTGACACTCAGGTGGTGATGAGGTCTGACTCAGCCTGCTTCAGGCTGGGGGTCCTCTGGGGTACAAAAATACAAGCTGGAAATGTCACCATCCCTGATTTCAAGATATTCTAAATAGTAATAGTAATAAAACTGCACAATACTGTCATAAGAACAGACATGTACATCAATGAAATCTAATCAAATATCCAGACATAAATCCACACATATATGGACAACTGATTTTTTATTTAAAAGGAAGTAAAAAATATGCACTACAAAAAAAAAAAAAAAAAAAAAATGATGGCATCTTCAACAACTGCTACTTGTCAAACCAGATGTCTTTCAGTAGTTAAACATAAATAGATCCATGCTTATCAATCTAAACAAAGCTCAAGTCCAAGTGGATCAAAACCTCAATGTGAAAGCCAGCCTCATTGCCAAGGACAATATCCACAGAAATTCTTGAACATAGAAATGTTGAGCTCATGCCTGCATGGAGCCATTACAACTAAATTCTAGTCTTTCTAATGCTGGAAGCTACTTTGCAGGCTACTGAAAAGGAAATGTGGACATCAACCCAACCTCAGTTCCTTTGACCTACAATCTCTCCTGTTTGCAAAATATGACACAAAACTGTTGGGAGTAGCCAACCAATATGTGATTACATTTAAGGCCCATTCCAAGAGAAGGGACTCATTATTTATACTACTCTGGTTAATAAATAACCAGAAACTAGATAGCACAGGTATAAAACCAAATGCTTCTAAACAAATAAACAAGCAAATGAATAAATAATTCAACACATTATTATGCTCTGCTCATAGGCCAGTGCCTTATAATCATCATCAGAGGGGCTTCCTCTGACATCAGAAGACAACAGATCCAGAGAACCACAGCCAGTGTTTATGTAGAGAGTTTCTGTAAATTTAAGGTCTCCATCAATCAACTTCTGTTAGGTTGCTGTGTTCAACTTCTTTATGATAGTTTTTTGTTTCATATTGTTATACTTATTTTTTCATGTTTGGTTGTTATCTCTTAGAAGCCTGGTCATTTCTAGTGAACGGAAAAGATGTGGAATTGGATGGGAGGGAAGACAGGGTGGACTCCAAAGAATAGAGAGAAAGGAAATTATAATCAAGACATGATGTAGGCAAAATCATTCTAATCTTAATAAAAGAAGAGAATGTAAAAAGGAATAAAAAGACTTAAATAATATGAGACAATAACATTTCTTGGGATATACACAGAAGAATTCAAATCCTACTAAAGTGAGACTTGATTAGTCTTGTTCATTAACATTCTTCTATTCATAAAAACTAATATAAAAACCACTTAAATGTCCTTCAGCTGATTAATGCATAATAAAATATTGTACAGATACACAGTAGAAATCTATTATGTTTTAAAAATAAAATCATAAAATTTGAAAGTAAATGGAACATATATAACTGGAAAATATATTGACAGATATAACTATGACACAAATGACAAATGGTAAGTGTTCTCTCTTTTCTGTATTACTTCCCTATGAAAATGGCATATTCATAATCAAGGTCATGGTAATTAAATGACATCTTTGTAAGTATGGAGACAATAACTCTATTGTGCTTTAAATCAACATGCTATGTTGTTAACACTAGTTTTAGATATCTAGCCTCTAGATACTCATAATTTCTACTTCTTCAGTGGTAATGTTATTAGTTTACATGGATAAAATTGAACTGTATGAATTGATAAACAAGATAATAAATATTAGCATGTAATGTATATCTTCTGTCATTCAAATATAATATAGAAAGAAAACTTTTATTTAATTACAGGTCCTGTTTAATGTAGTTGTGACATTAAATGAGTTATAGAATTTGACATGCTCTGCCACATCTGTAGCTCTAAAAAATTCAATATAAGGTTTTTCTGTTTGGGACCAGAAATAGCAAGGCTATTTGTATATGTGTGAGACTTTATTAGAAAAGCAGAGTAAAGAGTATAAAATTTGAAAGTTAATATTTAAAATTTATTTAACAAAATAATATAAAAATTGTATTAAAGTTGGACAAACCATTTCAGAAAAAAAAAATAAGAACCACAAAAGAAGATACAAAAATCAGAGACCTACTTTATCATATAATCAGGAGCCTCATAAAAGTATGAATCTGAAGGCTATGGGTTGTATACCAAGAAACTGGTACAGACAGACCTGTACAGTCCTTGTGAATATTTCCTCAGATTTGATGAGTTCATATTAGCATTGCTCCATTATTTTGGATGTCCTTGTTTTCTTAGTGTCCTCCATTTCATCTCTTCCTAACTCCTTCTGCTTTCTTTTCTGTGAGGGCCCCTAAGCTATAAGGGGAGGAATGTGAACTAGTTCAAAGAGCTGAGTTTTTCAAAGTTTTTCAAGATCTCTCAAGCACCTCCCCTACCCTCCAATAAGTATGACTGCCATTATCTGTTTTTGTTCCTATTTAATGGTATAAGAGGTCTCACTGATGATGGCTGAGTAAGGCATTGATCTATGAGAGTAGCAGATTATTGGGGGACATTTTACTGTTAATAATTTTTAGATCTGTATTGTTTGGTTTTACTGTAGCTCTCTGGGCTATCTATTCTCTTATTTGTGGCCACTAAAACAGTTTCAGTTATTTATACTATCTCATGCAAGTACATTAAGTCAAATCAGATATCAGATGGTTACTCCAAAAGGTTTGTTCGACCCATGCCCTATGTATTTTGGAGGCAGAAAAAAAAAAATGTAGATCAAAGGTTTTGTGTTTGGGTTGGTATTTACTTTTCTTTTTTTCTTGCCCACAGAGTGTGTTTCCATGTCAAAGATGCTAGAATATGGGGTAAAGGTTCTATGTAGGCACCTTATCTACCTGCTATACCTGTCCATGTTCACGAGTTCTTCTGCTGTTGTCTTCAGCAGTGGAACATTTTTGTTAGATTGTGGAGAGCAACCTATTATATAGGTAACAACCAGGGTTATTTGAGACATTCCTTGGCATTCATACAACAACTTAATTGGTTCCAACCCAATCCAACTATGGGCACATATGTTTGTGCTCTAGTTATGCACATACTTTCTTTGGAAAAACAATCTTTTTATTAACTACTTATTTATTTATATCCCCAATACTGGCTGCCCTTCTGTTCCCCCTTCACAGAGTTCTCCCCCCACACCATTTCTTTCATCTCTGACAAGCTCCACCCATATCCCCCAACCCTGGGTCATTGAGTCCTCTCCTACTGATGACTGACAGGCAGTCTTCTACATATGTGCAGGGACCTCAGACCCACTCATAAATGCCCTTTGGTTGGCGGCTCATTCTCTGGGAGCTTGTCCAGATGAGTTGATAGAGGTAGTTTTCCTGTGGAGTTGCCATTCCTGCTAGTCAGCAGCTTCAATCCTTTCCCTATCTCTTCCACATGGGTCCCTATTCTCCATCCAAAACTTGATTCTGAGTATCTGCATCTGTCTCAGTCGGCTCCTTGTAGATCCTCTCAGAGAACAGCCTTCTTTAGGCTCCTATCTGCAAGCATAACATAACATCAGTAATCTTGTCAGGAATTGGTGTCTACCCATGGGAAGGATTCCCAAGTCACTACTCACTGATTCCTTCAGTTACTGTCCCATTATTTGTCTATCGTTCTTTTAGAAAGGATAAATTTAGAGTTGGTAATTTTGAATGTGTGGTGGTGTACCCATCCTCCTCTGGCTAGTGGACATGTTGTCTTTAGGTTCTATATCTCCATTGTTGGGAATTTTGGCTAAGGTCTCTAACCCTGAGTCCTGAAAACCTACCACATCCTAGGTCTCTGGGGTTTCCTAGAGATTACCCCTGCCCCTCACGCCTGGTATATGCATATTTCCATTAATTCTTCTGGCCTTCTTGGACACTCTCCTGTTACTCCCCATAACTGATCCTGCCTGGCTATTTTCCACCCTTCCCTCTCCCACCCAATTCCTTCCCTCTCTCTGCTTTCCTGAGAACCTTTTTATTAATCATTTTATTCATTTACTTTTTAAATGATATTCCCGTTTCTGGTTACCCTTTCATACCTCCCCCCATCCTGTTTCCCCTCTCTCCCCTCCCCTTTGCCTATCTGAGAGTATTCCTCCACCCACTCACCCATACTTGTCTCACTTCTCTAGCATCCCCCCTACACTGGAGCATAAACTTCAACAAGACCAAGGGCCTCCCCTCCCATTGATATAATTTGTTCCCTTTCTAAGTGGGACCGAAGTATCCTAACTTGGGTCTTCCTTCTTGTTTAACTTGTTTGGTTCTGTGGGGTATATCATAGATAGTCTCCATTTGTGGCTAAAAAGCACTTATCAGTGAATGCATACCATGCATGTACTATTTTGTCCAAGTTACCTCACTCAGGATTATATTTTATAGTTCTGTCCATTTGCCTACAAAATTTATATTGTCTTTGTTTTTAATAGCTGAATAGTATTCCACTGTGAAAATAAACCTTATTTACTCTATCCATTCTTTGACTGAGGAACATATGGGTTGTTTCTAGTTTCTGGCTATTATGAATAAGACTGCTATAAATATAATTGAACAAGTGTCCTTGTGGTATGGTGGAACATCTTTTGGGTATATGCCCAGGAATGGTATAGCTAGGACTTCAGGAAGAACTATTTCCAGTTTTCTTAGAAACTGCCAATTGATTTCAAGAGTAGTTGTATAAGTTTCCAATCACAACAGCAAAGGGAGAGGTTTCTACTTCTCCACATCCTTGCCAGAATATGCTTTCACTTGAGTTTTTGATCTTAGCTATTCTGATTGGTGTAAGGTAGAATCTTGGGATTTTTTCTTTTTTTATTTCCTTGTAAGGATGTTTAACATTTCTATAAGTGCTTCTTGGCCATTTGAGATTCCTTGTTGAGAATTCTGTTTAGCTATGTATCCATTTTTTTTTAATTGGGTTATTATTTTTTGAGTCTACCTTCTTGAGTTCTTTGGATATTAGGTCTCTGTCACATGTAGGGTTAGTAGAGGTCTTTTCCCAAATTCTGCTGTTTTGTTCTATTGATGATACCCTTTTCCTTACAGAAACTTTTCAGTTTCTAAATGTCCAATCATCAGTTGTGAATTTTAGAGCATGAGCCAGTGGTCTTCTATTCCATTTTTTCCAATAAATTCAAGGTTATTTAAGATTTTCTTTTCTATTATATTCACTATATTTCATTTTATGCTGTGGTCCTTCATCCACTTGGGCTTGAACTTTGTGTAGGGTGATAAATATAGATCAATTTGATTTCTTCTTAAACAGTAATGTAACTTAATCATTTTTGTATATTATAGAATCAATCAAATATTTTTTATTATGGAATCAATCCAAGTTTGTATATTACAGAATACAATTAATTTTAATTTAAATATGTGAAATTTTGTCTCAACGATAAGCCACTATATCTGTAATATTTCCATATACACATTTTCTGTTAATATATTTTAATTATTTATTAATTTTCTACAACACACACCATCACACTTACTTCCTATTCCTGCGAGGTCGACCTGTTCACACTCATTCACTACCCACTACCCACAAAACTAGATCACCATGCCAAATTTGTCAATTACCCAGCTCTACCCCACCAGTCCCTAAACATCAGTCACTCTGACACTATTGTCTCTCTGACAGTCTATCTTCAGTAGATTCTGTTTCTTTTTTGTTGTTGTTGTTGACATTGTTGTTATTGTGGCAGCTGCTGTTGCTGCTGTGTGTGGGGGTGGGTTGTAGTTGGGGCAATAGGTAGTCACAGAAACCTTCAATGTCTCCCATTCTCATATATGATTCTTTAGTCATCAATAACGCTGGAGAAGAAGCTTGGTTTCCCATAACAGCCCAAACCACAGATGATGGATTTTACTTAATTTCTGGTCTTAGCTCAAATCTTAACCATCAACTTGGTCCCAGCGTCAGAACAGATCAAAGACATCAGTTTGGACTCCAGAAGCATCTCAGATCATTATCACCATTATGGCCTCTATGGGTAGCACAGACCACAAACATCAACATGGTCTGTGGCAGCAGCAAGGATAACAAGCTGGCTTGCCAGGGTGGCATGTGTCTGCAATCATGTAAAAATAATAAATGTGAGCCTACATGATTTTTCTTAACATTTGTTCATATGTTTTGCTTAAATAATATATGAATTAAGTAAATAATATTCATAGAATGTATTCCTGATCTATGACTCACATTTTATATACAGTAGAGAATAAACCTGAATAACTAAGTTATCATAAAGCTCACTGAACAATTTTTTTCATGTGGACCAAAGAAGAAGAGTAGTAATAAAGACAGGACATCAATATTCTTTGAATGCCTTCCAGAAACCTTGCCATATTTTATGAATACTTATGTTTCACTGAAATATAAAATCCTGGAATTATAGAAATTAGAATATTTTCATAAAGTTATATAACTATTGAAAAATAAGTTAGGGTGTACACATGGAAAATAGAGCTCATAGTTAATAGTCTTTGATATAATTGTTAAAACCACCAAATGTTTATATGTATTGGATAGATAAGAATTATTTTGTTGGAGTTTAATAAATATGAAATGAATTACATATAACTGTTGTAATTAAGCCCAGATGACCACTAAAAGTTCAACTTGTTTCTAATGTTTTTTTATATCAACATAAAAATTTTAAGTAAAAGCTTTGTAGTTGTGATTACTGATTTAATTTATACAAACCATTTAAAGCTGACAAATTTCATATCCGTGTGCTTTAGTTTATTAAAAATATATCTCATAATTTATTACTCAGAAAAATAGAGTAATAGTATTTCCATAAAATTAAATGATATGAATTTACTCTCCTTTTGTAGACAAGGGATAGTCCAGTACATATTATTTTTATACTGATAGCATTGAAATTTTATATAGCAAACAGAGGAGGCTCATGAATCATAAGCAGAATAGTCCAGTTCATGCAAGTAGGAAGCGGTAGATCAGTACCTCCTCTTTCAAATGTCAAGCCGAATACAATTCCTACTATATTAGAACTGTCTTTGGTGATGATCGTTCTTTCTCAAGATGAAACAAAAAAGGCAACTGAGCAATATTTCCAGTGCACTCCAGGCCTAGTGTTTCATCTTTGGTCCACTGTAAAATTGCTCTTCACACTGATTTACTATCCACTAGGTTCGACTTGTTGGAAGGAGATAAAAAATATAGAAATAGCAATTTCCTCTGGGGGCTAAGGCACAGGAAACTGAATCAAACAGGTTAGGGACATGAACAGAGTACTTTAGAGCTTTTCTTGAAGAAAGTGATTTGCAGTGTTCCCTTCAAATTTATACTTTTCCACAAATATTTTCCAGAAAATATAGGTTTAAAAGATGCTCTCATACATACCAATCAAACATTTGATATCAGAAACTAGTCAATGACATGTTTGATTCTTCTTATAAATTGTAAGTAAACCCCTCTCCAGTTATAATGTGTGGGCACTATATATGAACTTATATTTGTTTACTGTTGCTCAGGAAATAATATAAAATACTATTACTTTATGGTAAAATTCCATGTAATCAAAAGTTAAAACATGTTTTCCATAGTTTATATATCGTATAATGCTACATGTTATAAGTAAATTATAGGCTAATGCATTTACCATAGTACTGTGTGTAGGTGTATTATAACAAATAGATGAGCTAATTAATATGAGCACCAAACACAGATACATTAGAATATTGTTGGCAAAATATTTTACTGAGTATTTTTTAAAAGATATATGCAGCATAACTCTCATGACACCTTTATTTTTATCACAATGTATATGAATGCAAAGATATGTTTGACAGCTTGAACTTTTCCAGCAAGCACAATCCCAAACCATTTAGGATTTTTCTCTGTTTTCCCTTACTCTAATTCAGTATCTGATGATGATAACGTTTTAAGAAAAACACGTCCATTTTGATTCATGGACCCGGAGTCTTGTACTCATATCTGACAGCAGATTCCTCCTACAATGCAAGAAACTACCTGGTACTTAACAGAGGACATGTGTGTGGCTATATGTTCTATGTCTACTCCTATTAAATCTCCATCATTTAACCACAAGAACTCAAAGTTGTTGAACATATCTAATTTTAATCATTTCTAAAATTGCTTTATCTAAGTACAGTATTTAATATATTTAAATTTAAATATAAATATTTTAATATTAATTATTGTGAACAAATGGAATGATGGAGGCATAATATTATCCATATCTAAACCCCAGTAATTTGGAAATACATGTAAAGATTAAAATTGCCCTTAGACATGAAATTTCTTCCTGTTACACCAACATTGATGATGATCTTTACAATAAAATCTCTCAAATTGTCCACTGACACACATTCATTGAATTATGAATTCCTCTTACACTTCTATATTTCTCTATCTGTTAAAATACCCCATAAACTACTTTCTTTGCAAAAGCACTTTACCATAGTTTAAAATTTTCATTGTACATTGGTAAAAATATACAGGAAAAAAAGGTGACAGAAGAGACATTAATACTTAACAATTTGACACTCTGAGAAAACTCATTTCACAATTACAGCCATAAATATCTGAGATATTTTCCTTTTATTTTGAGTAATATTAAACATAATTTTCTTTATTAAAGTTTCTTTAATGAATGTGGCTGTCTTTGCATTCGGAGCATATATATTCAGAATTGAGAGTTCCTCTTGGAAGATTTTACCTTAGATAAATATGAAGTGCCCCACCTTGTCTTTTTTGATAACTTTGGGTTGAAAGTCAATTGTATTCAATATTAGAATGGCTACTCCAACTTGTTTCTTCAAGCTGTTTGCTTGGACAATTGTTTTCCAGCCTTTCACTCTGAGGTAGTGTCTGTCTTTTTTTCCTGATGTGTGCTTCCTCTGGGCAGAAAAATGTTGGGTCCTGTTTGTGTAGCCAGTCTGTTAGTCTATGTCTTTTTATTGGGGAATTGAGTCCATTGATATTAAGACATATTAAGGAAAAGTAATTGGTCTGTCCTGTCATTTTTGTTGTTAGAGTTGGGATTCTGTTCTTGTGGCTGTCTTCTTTTAGTTTTGTTGAAGGATTACTTTCTTGCCTTTTCTAGGGAATAGTTTCCATTCTTGTAAATATGCTCCAAATGCAAGGGCACCCACATTCATAAAGGAAGCTTGAGTAAAGTGAAGTTACACATTGCACCGCACACAATAATAGTGGGAGACTTCAACACCCCACTTTCATTAATGGACAGATCCTGGAAACAGAAACTAAACAGAGACAGAGTGAAACTAACAGAAGCTATGAAACAAATGGATTTAACAGATATCTACAGAACATTTTATCCTAAAACAAAAGGATATACCTTCTTCTCATCACCTCATGGCACCTTCTCAAAAATTGACCATATAATTGGCCAAAAAACAGCCCTCAACAGATACAAAAATATAGAAATTATCCCATACATCCTATCATATCACCGTGGACTAAGGTTGATCTTCAATAACAACATAAATAACAGATGGCCAACATTCACATGGAAACTGAACAACACTCTAATCAAAGATACCTTGGCCAAGGAAGAAATAAAGAAAGAAATTAAAGACTTTCTAGAGTTTAATGATAATGAAACCACAACATACCCAAACTTATGGGACACAATGAAAGCATTCCTAAGAGAAAAAAATCAAAGCTCTGAGTGCCTCCAAAAAGAAACTGGAGAGAGCATACACTAGCAGCTTGAATGCACACCTAAGAGCTCTAGAACAAATGGAAGCAAATTCACCCAAGAGGAGTAGAAGGCAGGAAATAATCAATCTCAGGGGTGAAATCAACCATGTGGAAACAAAAAGAACTATTCAAAGAATCAATCAAACTAGGAGCTGGTTCTTTGAGAAAGTCAACAAAATAGATTAACCCATAGCCAGACTCACTAGAGAGCACAGGGAAAGCATCCTAATTAATAAAATCAGAAATGAAAAGGAAGACATAACAACAGATCCTGAGGAAAACCAAAACTACATCAGATCCTTCTACAAAAAAACTATATTCTAAAAAATCGGAAAATGTGGATGAAATGGACACATTTCTAGACAGATACCAAATACCAAAGTGAAATCAGGATCAGATTAATGACCTAAACAGTCCTATATCTCCTAAAGAAATAGAAGCAGTCATTAATAGCCTCCCAACCAAAAAAAAAAAAAAAAAAAAAAAGCCCAGGACCAGATGGGTTTAGAGCAGAGTTCTATCAGATCTTCAAAGAGGACCTTATTCTAGTTCTTCTCAAACTATTCAACAGAATAGAAAGTGAAGGTACACTAACCAATTCATTCTTTGAAGACACAATTACTCTGATACCTAAGCCACATAAAGACACAACAAAGATAGAGAACTTCAGACTAATTTCCCTTATTAATATCGATGCAAAATTTCTCAATAAAATTCTCACTAACCGAATCCAAGAACACGTCAAAATGATCATCCCTCCTGAACAAGTAGGCTTCATCCCAGGGATGCAGGAATGGTTTTAATATATGGAAATCCATCAACGTAATCCACTAAATAAACTCAAATATAAAAACCACATGATCATCTCTTTAGATGCTGAGAAAGCATTTGACAAAATCCAACACCCATTCATGATAAAAGTCTTGGAAAGATCACGAATACAAGGCCATACCTAAACATAATAAAAGCAATCTACAGCAAACCAGTAGCCAACATCAAACTGAATGGAGAGAAGATGGAAGCAATCCCACTAAAATCAGGGACTAGACAAGGCTGCCCACTTTCTCCCTACCTATTCAATATAGTACTTGAATCCCTAGCCAGAGCAATTAGACAACAAAAGGAGGTAAAGGGGATACAAATTGGAAAGGAAGAAGTCAAAATATCACTATTTGCAGAAGAGATGATAGTATATATAATTGATCTTAAAAACTCCACCAGAGAACTCTTAATCCTGATAAACAGCTTCAGTCAAGTAGCTGGATATAAAATTAACTCTAACAAATCAATGGCCTTTCTCTATACAAAGTATAAATTGGCTGAGAAAGTATTTAGGGAAACAACACCCTTCACAATAGTCAAAAACAATATAAAATTTCTTGGTGTGATTCTAACTAAGGAAGTGAAAGATCTGTATGATAAGAACTTCAAATCTCTGAAGAAAGAAATTGAAGAGATTTCAGAAGATGGAAAGATCCCCCAAGCTCATGGATTGGAAAGATCAATATAGTAAAAATGGCTATCTTGCCTAAAGCAAGCTACAGATTCATTGCAATCCCCATCAAAATTCAAACTCAATTCTTCACAGAGTTAGAAAGGGTTATTTGCACGTTCATCTGGAATAACAAAAAACCTAGGCTAGCAAAAATCCTTCTCAACCATAAACGAACCTCTGGTGGAATCACCATGCCTAACCTCAAGCTGAACTACAGAGCAATTATAATAAAAACTGCATGTTACTGGTACAGTGACAGACAGGTAGACCAATGGAATAGGATTGAAGACCTAGAAATGAATCCACACACCTATGGTCACCTGATCTTTGACAAGGGAGCTAAAACCTTCCAGTGGAAAAAAGATAGCATTTTCAACAAATGGTGCTGGCACAACTGGCGGTTATCATGTAGAAGAATAAGAATTGATCCATTCTTATCCTCTTGTATGAAGGTCAAGTCTAAGTGGTTTAAGGAACTCCACATAAAACCAGAGACACTGAAACTTATAGAGGAGAAAGTAGGGAAAACCCTCGATGATATGGGCACTGGGGAAAAATTCCTGAATGGAACAACAATGGCTTGTGCTGTAAGATCAAGAATTGACAAATGGGACCTCATAAAGTTGCAAAGCTTCTGTAAGGCAAAAGATACTGTCAATAAGACAAAAAGGCCACCAACAGATTGGGAAACTTCCAGACAGGAGCTTAGCTTGGCTGTCCTGTGAAAGGTTCCACCAGCAGCTGGTTGAGACAAATGCAGATTCTTTCAGCCCACCACTGGACTGAATTTGGGGACCCTTATTCAAGAATTAGGTGAAGGATTGAAGGATCTGGAGAGTAATACCAACCACATAGGAAGATCAACATTATCAACTAACCCAGACCCCAGGGAACTCCTAGAGACTAAACCACCAACCAAAGAGCATACACAGGTTGGTCCATTCCCCTGGCACAAATGTAACAGAAGAGTGCCTTGTATTGTCTCAGTCAGAGAGGATGAAAATAATCCTGATGCCCCAGAGAAGGAGGATACCTGCGTCTTGGGGGAGACAACCTCTTAGAAGCAAAGGTGTTAGAAAAATGCAATGAAAAATTCTGTTAGGGAGAACAGGAGGGGGTAACATATGGAATATAAATAAATAAAAATATTAATAATGGAAACCAACTAGCCAACCAAATAAACAGTAAAACACTGAGTCAAGTCAAAAGAGAAGAAAACAGACACTTGTGTTGGGATATGACTAAATGATTAAACATGAGCTAGATAAGCACAATGACTAAAAAGCAGGTGACCAGAACCAATGTAGAAGACCAGTGGCTTGGCTAGCACCAGTATTTCCAGTCCTAGGAGGCAAAGACTGGGGCTCCCCAGTGTATGGTGAGTGGTGATATTAGCATTTCAGATATTTCTGGGCTCATTAGGAACTGCTTTGATAAACAGAGTTGGAAAGTTCTGGAGGAATAAATATCAGTTAACCTTCAAACATCCTCCTTCAGATACGAAGACTTTCATGGACAACTGTATTTATTTAGGTCCACAAATATACAAACATGTCAATATATGTATGTCTACAAGATTCATCTATCATTTGTCTTTCTATCATTAGTAATCTATCTATCTATCTATCTATCTATCTATCTATCTATCTATCATCTATCTATCTATCATCTATCTATCTATCTATCTATCTATCTATCTATCTATCTATCTATCTATGATGTATCCACCCATCTTTTATTTATCTTTGTTTCTATGACTTCTTTCTACCTTTCTCTGTGTAAAATATCATATACTTTAAAATATAACCTTTGTATAATATTTAAGTACAACTGTAAAGTTTTGAGTTTCAAGTGTCTACTTATTATTGTGAATACAGATGAGTAATTATTATTTTTATTCTTTTTTTTTTCTGGAAAGGGTTTCTCTGTTTAGCCCTAGCTGTCCTGGAACTCAGTCAGTAGTTCCAGGCTGGCCACAAACTCAGAAATGCACCTGCCTCTGCCTCCCAAATGCTGGGATTAATGGCATGTGCCATCACTGCCTGGTTTTAATTTTTATTATAATTTACATAATATAAAGCAATGCTTTCATCATTCCTTATCTCTGACTTAAGAATAAAAAGATAAAATTTACATATTGCCGTATATAATATGCTTTCAGTATTTTCTGACAAAAACACCACCAAAATATTTTTATCAACATAAATGAGAGAAATATCTACCTTTCCTTGCCATCTAAAATTTATTTAATATATAATGGGAACTATCCTTCCTTATAATAACTATTTGTTTTATATAAATATAGCTCTCCAAGCAAATCATTGCAGAACTAACAACTTTGCAGTCCTAGAATATGTCTCATCACTACCTCAAATACAAATTCATATCTCAGAGGAGAGAAAGGTCTTAGGAGTGCACTCACTCTATTCAGTCAATAATTATCTAACACTCATATTTAACACAAGCCCCAAGTTTCAACAGGAAATAGCTATAAAGTTCTAACTACAAATGCATAAAAAATAATATCTTTATAACTTCAAAGGTCTATGAAAGCACTATTACCAATAATCAATAATTAAATCTTCTATAGTAAATTTAATTTAATACTATAAATTAATTATAGCCAAGGCAATGCAATCATTTTTAAAATAAGCTTTTATTACAGATAAAACTTATAGTGATATTATTTTATCATAATAATTGAGTATACTTTGAGTATTTATTCAAAATTAGAAACTAATTTATATTTCCTCTGTTGCCTATGAAAACAGTATTGGTATCTAATCTGAGATATGTAAAATACATCTCTGACAAATGGTTTATATGTAAATTAAATTATCCCATGAAAATGGAGTATATGTGAAAGATGATATGTATCTTTAATCATCCAATGCTGTTTTCACTGCAAGTTGATTCTCTCAGACTATTAGTGAATGGGTATACTAGAACACTAGTATACCCATTACATTTTAAATATTTGATTTAAGTAGAACATAAAGAGATCAAATATACACAGAGATGAGTAGGAAAATGGAGATGAAGGGATGGGTTGAAATAGGAAAATAATAAAGAAATCCATGGTGAAATGTCCAGAGTTATTTGTGAGGGTACTATAGAAACCTACTATAGTAGAAACTTACTAAAATATACACATATATGAAGACAATTCGGTGAAACTGCCAAATAAATTAGGAGACAGTGGCCCACTGGCCAACTTTTATGACTAAACTAAATTTCCAGGAATAGAATTTGATTATATATAATTGAGTTTTGGCTAAATGATCCTATGGAAATCCACGAACAATTCGGGATACTGCCAATTCTATAGATTGATCTGTATTAACTGACAGCAAATCTTCATTGCTGAAGACAAGACATCTACAACCCATTGAACATGGAGACATTTGAAACAATACCTTTATGTTCCAAGGGTTTTGGTACAGGAACAGACTGTGCTCATTAAAAAAGAATAACATAAAATCCAAGACAGCCTCAGATCCTTTATATACAATGGTGTAGTACCTGCAAGATTTTTTTAACATAATAGTGGAACAAAACTTGTAGCAACAGACCAATAACTGATTTGACAGTAACTCCACTCATGAAAAAAAAAAAGTAAAATTAAAAAAAAAAAAGTAAAAGGCCCTCTAATATCATTGAGAAGAGTTTTTATCAGAACCTCTGGTGGAATTACCATGCCTGACCTAAAGCTGTACTACAGAGCAATTGTGGTAAAAACTGCATGGTACTGGTACAGCAACAGACAGGTAGACCAATGGAATAGAATTGAAGACCCAGAAATGAACCCACACACCTATGGTCACTGGATTTTTGACAAAGGAGCTAAAACCATCCAGTGGATAAAAGACAGCATTTTCAACAAATGGTGCTGGCACAACTGGCGGTTATCATGTAGAAGAATGGCAATTGATCCATTCTTATTTCCTTGTACTAAGGTCAAGTCTAAGTGGATCAAGGACCACCACATAAAAACAGAGACTCTGAAACTTATAGGGGAGAAAGTGGGGAGAAGCCTCAAAGATATGGGCACAGGGGAAAAATTCCTGAATAGAACAGCAATGCTTATGCTGTAAGATCAAGAATTGACAAATGGGACCTCATAAAGTTGCAAAGCTTCTGTAAGGCAAAAGCCACTGTCAATAAGACAAAAAAAGGCCACCAACAGATGGGAAAGGATCTTTACCAATCGAAAATCACATAGCGGACTAATATCCAACATATATAAAGAACTCAAGAAGGTGTACTACAGAAAATCAAATAACTCCATTAAACAATGGGGCTCAGAGCTAAACAAAGAATTCTCAACTGAGGAATACCAAATGGCAGAAAAGCACCTGAAAGAATGTTCAACATCTTTAATAATCAGGAATGTGCAAATCAAAACAACCCTGAGATTCCCCCTCATACCAGTGAGAATGGCTAAGATCAAAAATTCAGGTGACAGCAGATGCTGGCAAGGATGTGAAAAAAGAGGAACACTCCGCCATTGTTGGTGGGATTGCAAGCTTGTACAACCACTCTGGAAATCAGTCTGGAGGTTCCTCTGAAATTTGGACATAGTACTACTGGAGGATCCCACAATACTTCACCTGGGCATATACCCAGAAGATATTCCAACTAGTAATAAAGACACATGCTCCACTATGTTCATAGCAGCCTTATTTATAATAGCCAGAAGCTGGAAAAAAAAAAAAAAAAAAAAAAAAAAAAAACCAACCCAGATTTCCCTCAACAGAGGAATGGATACAGAAATTATGGTACATTTACACAATGGAGTGCTACTCAGCTATTAAAAACAATTTATTGCCAGGCGTGGTGGCACACGCCTTTAATCCCAGCACTTGGAAGGCAGAGCCAGGTGGATTTCTGAGTTCGAGGCCAGCCTGGTTTACAAAGTGAGTTCCAGGACAGCCAGGGCTATACAGAGAAACCCTGTCTCAAAAAACCAAAAAAAAAAAAAAAAAAAAAAAAAAAAAAAAAAAAAAAAAAAAAATTTATGTAGTTCTTAGTCAAATGGATGTATCTGGAGGATATCATCCTGAGTCAGTTAACCCAATAACAAAAGAACTCACATGATATGCACTCATTGATAAGTGGATATTAGTCCAGAAACTTAGAATATCCAAGATACAATTTGTAAAACATATGAAACTCATGAAGCACGAAGACCAAAATGTGGATACTTCACCCCTTCTTAGAATTAGGAACAAAACACCCATGGAAGGTGTTACAGAGACAATGTTTGGAGCTGAGATGAAAGGATGGACCATCCAGAGACTGCTGAACTTGGGGATCCATCCTATAATCAGCCACCAAGTCAGACATTATTGCATACACCAGAAAGATTTAGCTGTCTCTTCTGAGCCTATGCCAGTGCCTGGCAAATAAAGAAGTGGATGCTCACAGTCAGCTATTGGATTGAACACAGGGCCCCCAATAGAGGAGCTAGAGAATATACCCAAAGAGTTAAAGTGTTCTGCAATCCTATAGGTGGAACAACAATATAAACTAACCAATACCCCTAGAGCTTGTGTCTCTAGCTGCATATGTAGCAGAAGATGGCCTAGTCAGCCATCATTGGATAGAGAGGCCCCTAGGTCTTGCTAACTTTATATGCCCCAGAACAGGGGAACACCAGGTGGGAGTGGTTGGGCAGAGGAGTGGGGGGGTGCAGGGTATGAGGGACTTTTGGAATAGCATTTGAAATGTAAATGAAGAAAATACCTAATAAAAAATTGCAGGAACAACAACCAAAAAAAGCCCTCTAAATCAACATGAGCAAAACCCATAGGATCTCTCAGAGACATAGGTACAGGGTGTGCATTGTTCTGTGCTAGGTCTTCTGCATTTATATTTTGATTTCCAGTGAACTCTTTTTTGTTTGTTTGTTTGTTTGTTGTTGTTGTTGTTGTTGCATGATGGGATCTTTGTGGCGTTCCTTAGCCTTCTAATTGGCAGGATAAACTTTTTTTTTTCTTTTAATTAGGTATTTTCTTTATTTACATTGCAAATGCTATCCCAAAAATTCCCTATACCCTCCACTGAACTCTTGAATGTGGGAACAAGTAGTTATCTGATGCTGGTGCCTGCTCTTGCCCTGTTTTAAATATGTTGGTTTGTCTTGTCCAAATTTGATGGCCTTTGTTACATCTTATTTTAATTTATTTCACTATATTTACAATATTAAGTAATTGTGTAAGTAATTAATTAAAAGTTAAGTGTTGAACTGTCATTTATACCTGCTGGGAGAGATAAAAAAAAAAAAAAAAACAAAAAAAACTAGTTTTTCGAATGGGCATATCCAGTGTAGGCTTCTTGTGAGTAAAAGGTAGTAGACTTCTCATTATTTTTTTGTACTTTTATTTGGTTAAAGTTTGGTCTGTGCTTTTTTGCTTGTTTTCTTTTTTGTTTATACGTTTCTATTCTGTGGCATTTTATTATTCTTTCTTGGTTTGGGGAATGTCTTGTTATTATGATGGATTTTTGATGGTTTTTCTGAGGAAGAACTTAATACTGGCAGTGTAGGGAAGAGTATCTGGAAGGACTTGGGAGAGAGTAATAATATCATTGAAATATTCTTAAAATGTCATAAATAATTAAAAAAATAAATGTAAAGTCTAAATCCCATTATATAATTTTAAGAAATTCTAATAAAATAAAAATTATTAGAAGACAGAAAGGTTAGATACATATGAAATATATATCTGATAGAGTGCTAGGGAAATTCAACAATAGCAATATAGAAGTATATATATATATATATATATATATATATATATATATATATATAATTAAGAAGTAGATAGTAGACCCATATTAATAGAATTAAAGATAGTCATCCCCCATTCAAAACATTCACTGCAAGTTAGTGGTAAAAGAAGTTTAGTTTCTGAAGAGCCATTAAACTAATTGAATATCACACAGTAAAATTTCTGACAGATTTCAAGGACAAAGTAATCTCACTCCCTTGAATGACCAAGCATATAGAACACTGTATACTTGTGCATCATAGAATGTTCCTCAATTAAAAGAAATTTGTAGCCCTGTCTAACACCCATTGTGTTAGTTGAGCTGAATTATTTGTGAATAGACCTTATCCACTGAGACATCATTTAGTGGATAAACACAGACTTGTTATATTTTTTGACATTGGACTATTTTTGAAAGTTCAAGCAAGTATCTCGCAAAAAAAGAACTCTAACCTCCTACAGAAATTGAAAGCTAAAATACTTTATTCTTTTATTATTGCATTTATTTAGAGAAAATGAGTCTTAGTTCCTTAAGAAAAATATGCCTATATTGTAATTTGACAAAAATTCAAAGCAATATATATTAGGGGCTAGACTACCATGGTCAGTATTTCTTCCAGCTTTGGCCATTTGTGGCTTTCTCTAATAGCTTCCATCTGCTGAGTAAGAACGTCCTCATGTTAGCAGTGCGAGATCTGCTTGTCTATGAGTATGAGGATTTGTATTTAGAAAGTGATTATCCATTATACTGAGTTTACATTTTCTCTAAGATCCATGACCTTACTAGCTATGAGTATTTGTCTTGATATATGCTATGAGGAGTGATTTCTCTCAGGTCTTAAGTCTGACTAGATGGTTCCTGGATATGAAGGTATGCATCCATAAAAGGTATAAATAGCACATTTGCCTGTCTATAACATGAAGTGGAAGCTTAAGGGTGATTTAAAATGTCAGTTGGATGGTGTGAAGGAACATTTAATTAAAGTGGACACAGGTGTAAAGGACTATGCCAAACTCATGAAAGAATGTGTCACTGAAGCAGACACAGGAGAGAGGATGTTCTGCTAAAGCAAGCATGTGAAAGGTCATATGATAAATATTCTTTGCTAACTGTACCTGGTCTGCCATACATTACATAGTTGAGATGCATCTGTAGGGATACCATAGAAAGAAATGTACCAAAAAATTCTGGTTGTATACTGCAGTTTGTTGTCACTTTCAGGGACTCAGGCTGATTGCATACATGTGCTGTGGCCAGACCCATGCTGAGGCAAGACCTGTGCTGAGGCCAGGCATGTGGAGGGCACATGATGTTTTCAGGGTATAAATAGGACACCACAGAGTGACAGACACAGAACATGGCTTGCTGGTACAGCTAGCTGTTCAATATCTAACCACTGCTGTTGCTAACCTAACTCTACTGAACTGGACTGCTGGTATACCTCTGTTATGTTTGAGAGTTGATGGAGCTCCACTGCTAACCTGAGAACTGAACTGCTGATTTCCAGACAACACACAGGAGTTGCTCAAAAAAGCCTTTTAAAAAAGCCCCAACTTCCCCTGTAACCTTTCTTTTCGACTACCTTTGGTAGGGGGTGGGTTATAAGGAAGGTTAAGTCATGGTACTGCAATCTTTATATGCCCCAATACAGGGGAATGCCAGGGCCAAGAAGTGGGAGTGGGTGGACAGGGGAGCATGGAGGGGGGAGGGGGGAGGTGACTTTCGGAATAGCATTTGAAAAGCAAATTAAGAAAATATCTAATAAAAAAAAATGCCCCCCCCCAAAAAAAAAAGAACCGTGATTAAAAAGAAGAATCTAACACTAAAGTTACAATTGTGGCCTGCATGGTTGAGGCCAGCCTAGACTACGATATAGTGTGATATCTTGTCCTTGTCTCATATATATCTCAGGAAATATGGTAGAAAGTAGAGAAGAAAGATGATAATAACCGGAAGACCAGGAAGACTGCTGCATTATTTATGGTAGGAAGTGTTCATCTATGAAATCTGAACAATAAGAGGGTATAAGCAAAGTCTCAATAACAGCAAGACCAGTCAACATTCCAATGTGGATAACAAATATATCGCACGGTCTCATACTTAAATAAAGAAATACAGATTATTAATGATTGCTAAAAGTGAGTGAATTAATCCTCCCTATAGATGAGACAACTAAATGGTTTTCTAATAAAAAAAACCCTAAAATCATATACATATAAGCTACACTAAACACATTCAGTAGGTTGAAATTATGTATTTATTCATGTATATAGGAAAAAAGGCAGGCAGACAGACAGACAGACACACACACACACACACACACACACACACACACACACACACACACACATATGTAAAGAAATAGATGTCATAAATTTGAGAGCAAATGTTAGATAGGATATGGGAGGTAGTGAAGGCTAAAAATAAAAGTGATATATATATATATATATGCAGGCAGCAATCCCTCTGCCTCTACTCCTTGAATTCTATTACTATAGATATGTTTCCCCAAGCTCAGGTTGTAGTTGTGGCTATTTATGAGACAAGGTCTTACCATGTACCCCAGGCTCTCCTCAAACTGGAGATCATTTTGCCTCCACCACTATGTAGGTGCTGGAAATTGAACCCAGATCTTTTGGAAGAACAAGCAATGCTCTTTACTACAGCACCACTTCTCCAGACTCATAATTATATTTTAATTCATAGAATAGAAAATGTGGCATATCTTGTTTGAAGAAAAATAAGAAAAGCCTTGATTTTTTTTAATACTTTGTTTTTGTATTTCTCCTTTATATTGAAACAATATAACAACTAAGTCATCTATACTTTCTTGATTAAACAAATTCAAAATTGTTTCATGAACAGATATGTTTGGTTTTTTGGTTTTTTGAGACAGGGTTTCTCTGTGTAGCCCTGGCTGTCTTGGAACTGACTCTGTAGACCAGGCTGGCCTTGAACTCAGAAATCCGCCTGCCTCTGCCTCCCTAGTGCTGGGATTAAAGGTGTGCGCCACCACCGCCCGGCATGAACAGATATGTTTAAGTTCTAAATTAATTGAACACAAGTTTTATCCGAATTCATTGGGCTCACTGAATTAAAGGTTTAAATTGTACTATTTATTTATTCATAATTTTAAAATATCTCTTAAATTATGTGTATCTGCTGGTGGTTGTACAAACATCAACACATATGACTATGAATCCAGGTTTTCATGGAGAAAGGTAGAAGGAATTTCATACCCTGGAATGGGAGTTGTAAGCACTATCTGTCACCTGACTTGAGTTCTTAGACTGAATGCAGGTTGTCTGAAGCAGTAGTACCCACACTCAACAAGGAGTTATCTCCCTAATACTCCACCAGTGTTCTACTGAAAGTTATGTGAATGTATTAATAGCATTAATTGATATTTAGTATTTCTTATCTTTGTTGCATGTCACAATAATAGAGACACTCTTCCTCAGCACTAAATCTTTAATCTTACTCCACAACTTAATCCCATATTACAGCCTGGTTATTTAATATGCTATGGTAGTATTTACTCATTTGGATATTTACATTGCTATGTTATTAGCATTAATATTAGAGAAGTTGAAGAGGACAATCAAATTGTTTGAGTAATAATATATTTTTGAAAGTGAGCCATAATTGTTTTTGATATCTCATGGGTTATGATTTCTAGGTGTTGGAGAAACTAAGCTGCAGAGGAAAACATACAATCACATGTGAGAGTATGTAAATCAAACTGCCGCTTCATTGTTGTCATACATTTAAAATGACATCAAATTCAATACAGATTACTTTAGCAATTATATCTAAGATAAAACTTATGAAAGTTTGTAGCTAAAATTTAAATCAGTACTTACATTGTAAATAAAAACTCTTCAAAATAATAGACACAGTATGTGATGTAACAAGAAGTGTATAAAGGTAATATGGTATATAAAAATACAATGAAGTGGAAAATAGAAATTGAAAATTAAGGAATGATTGATTATATTTCCTTTGAAGCAAATGAAAATCCTTTATTTGCATATAATTTGATCTGACTAAATATGTTTTTTAATAACATAATACACCTATGAAAATAGCAGTTTATCTTATACTAAATGTATTCTTAGTGATAAATATTTAAATTTACCAATATAACTTGTCTCAAGTTTTATGGATCTTTCCTTATAACAATTGAATTATTGATTCTGACACATTTGTTCTATATTTTTTTTCCTATTCTTCTCTCCTTACCTTGTCTCCTCCTCTTTGTCATTTGTCATGTTGTTTATAAACATTTATTAATTCACTAAATATTGCATTCTGGATTTGCATCAAATATTATATTATGCACTAAGCTAAATTTGAACACAAAGGTTGGTGAGATTCATGGTCACTGGTGAGCTCTGTGAAATGTAAAGCAGAGTAGTAAATTGCATCTCTTCATACTCATCATTTATTCTCATGCAGCTAAACAAAGGAACCACAGGCAAGCTCATTACTTCTGGATTCAAGTTGCAAAGAGCTTTTGTTGTGTGCCTTACTGTTCAGTCCCATGCTACCAGGGAAATGTGACTGAACAACTCGAGCCAGTCTTATTGAATTAAGGAAAGATTTAAACACCTTATGGTCCGTAATCACACTCCCTAAACTTCGCTGCCATTGAACACAGATGCTTGTGTATACATCTGTGATAGATTCTGTAAAACTCAACCATGATAGGTAGTATAAAACAACAGTGGACGTTTTCTAGTAGATGGACTTTATCCAGAATTAACTCATTGTTTTCTTATGAATAAGCCTGCTAATTTTATTTTGTCCAACATGATTTTTCAAAAATATATTCTCTAAGCTCCTTATGATATTATAATAACCTTCCTTTAAAAAACAAAAACAAAAAACAAAACAAACAAACAAACAAAAAAAAAAACAAAAACAAAACTTATTTCCATTCTTACAACCTCTCTGCCCAGCTTAATCAGACTTGTTAAACCAAATGAATACCAATGAGCGTCTCTTCCCCCACCAAACTTCTGTTGTTGAGTCCTATGGAACAAGCCAACCTGCTCTGAGCAGCCTCCTAGCCCAGCAGATCACCATTCTCCCATCACTTCTCTGCCCACCTTCATTGTATCTGAAGCTCCTGAACTATACAGATCTACAGATCCAGAAACATACAACCAAAGGATACCCATCAGAAACCTACTACATCAGGACATTTGAGGTCAACCTCCCTCCCAATATTTGCTACAATAGCAAAATCCAGTAATCTAACTGATACAGATGTGTAAAGGTCTTAAAAATGCAAAAAACAAAAATGAGGGTAATATGACAATTTCAGAGCATAGCCACCCTCCTATAGTAAGCCCTGGATATCCTCAAAACCAAAGTACAATAAAATGACCATTAATCTAAACTTATAGAGACAAAAGGGGCCTTTAAAGTGGCCTTAGTAAATATCTTAGTGTAATCTAATCAAGCACATGAAATAAATTAACAACAAGAACTTCAGGTCTCTGTGAAAAGAAATTGTAGAACACTTTAGAAGTTGGAAAAATCACCCATGCTCATGGATAGGTATGATTACACAGTGAAAATGATGATCTTACTCAATTTTGTCCCCATATTGTCCCCAGGAACAATCCTGGGTTAAACATTTTGAATGTAGATTGAAGACCCCATTCCTCCATTGGAAGCCCTACCTATTGGAGGTGATGTCTTCAGGTTCCATCTTTCTATTATTCACTCCTGCTCATATGTGGATATAGAAAATGTGGTTTGTTTATAAAGTAGACTACTATTCAGCCATTTAAAATGACATGATGAATTTTGCAGGCAAACAGATGGGATTAGAAAATATCATCCTCAGTGAGGGAACCAAGACCCCCAAAAAACTTGCATGGTACATATTCACTGATAACTGAATATTAGGCCAAAAGTACAGAATATCTATGATACAACCCACAGACAATAAGACTTAACAAGAAGGAAGGCCCCAAAAGGCCCAAGTAAAGATAGTTTCATCTCACTTAGAAGGGGGAACAAAATAATCTTAGGAGGCTGATTAGGGGAGGAACCAGAGTGGGAGAGAGGAGAAGAAGGGAAAAGGGGAGCAGGATCAGGTATGTGAGGAGACAGGAGAGAAGCCCAAATGGTCAATGGAATGAATGGAAATATGGAACTGAGGTGGGTTGGAGACAGGGGAAACCTATATAATGTCCCAGAGACCTAGGGATATGAGAGGCTCCCAGGACACAATGAGGATGACCTTAAATTTTATTTTTTTCAACAAATATCACAGAAAAACAATTTTTAATACCTGATTATGATGTTTCACAGATATATTTATTAAATTTCAAACTTACATACAGACAACTCAACAGTAAATATATTAAACATAATCAGAAGTATATTATTAAATATTACTATAAAAACAGAAATACATTTTATTAGACAGTTTGTGTGTGCGTGTGTGTGTGTGTGTGTCTGTGTGTGTAAGTACTTGTTGTCCTGGAACGTGCTCTGGAGACCAAGTTGGCTGTGATATTAGCAATCTGGGATTAAAAGCATATGCCACCATGTCCTACTTGAAATCAGAATATTTTTTTGAATTTTTATTACATATTTTCTTCATTTACATTTCAAATGCTATTCTGAAAGTCCCTTATAGCCTCCACCCACCCTGCTCCCCTACCCACCCACTCTCAATTCTTGGCACTGGAATTCTCCTGTACTGGGGCATATAAAGTTTGCAAGACCTAGGGTCCTCTCTTCCCAATGATGGCTCCTAGGCCATCTTCTGCTACATATGCAGCTAGAGACACAAGCTCAGGGGGTACTGATTAGTTCATATTGTTCGACCTAAAGGGTGGCAGACCTTTTCAGCTCCTTGGGTGCTTTCTTTAGCTCCTACTGGGGGCTCTGTGTTCCATCCAATAGATGACTGTGACCATCCACTTCTGTATTTGCCAGTGACTGAAGACCTCAAGAAGCTGGACCCAAGAAATTCAAATAACCCCATTAAAAAAGGGGTACATAGCTAAACAAAGAATTCTCAACTGAGGAATACTGAAGGACTGAGAAGCACTTGAAAAAATATTCAACATCCTTATTCATCAGGGAAATGCAAATCAAAACAACACTGAGATTCCACCTCACACAAGTCAGAATGGCTTAAGATCAAAACTTCAGGTGACAGCAGATGCTGGCAAGGATGTGGAGAAAGAGGAACACTCCACCATTGCTGGTGGAATTGCAAGCTTGTACAACCACTCTGGAAATCAGTATGGCGGTTCCTCAGAAAACTGGACATAGTACTACCAATTGATCCAGCAATACCTCTCCTGGGCATATACCCAGAAGATATTCCAACTGGTAATAAGGTCACATGCTCCACTATGTTCATGGCTGTCTTATTTATAATAGCCAGAAGCTGGAAAGAACCTAGATGTCCCTCAACAGAGGAATGGATACAGAAATCGTGGTGCATTTATATAATGGAGTGCTACTCAGCTATTAAAAACAATGAATTTATAAAGTTCTTGGGCAAATTGATGTATCTGGAGAATATCATCCTCAATGAGGTAACCCAATCACAAAAGAAGTCACTTGATATGCACTCACTGATAAGTGGATATTAGCCCAGAAACTTAGAATAACCAAGATACAATTTGCAAAACACATGAAAATCAAGAAGGAAGACCAAAGTGTGAATACTTCATTCCTCCTTAGAATACGGAACAAAATGCCCATGGCAGGAGTTACAGAGAAAAAGTTTGGAGCTAAGAACAAAAGATGGACCATCCAGAGACTACCCAACCCGAGGATCCATCCCATAATCAGCTGCCACACGAAATTGGAATTTTTAATGAGCTAATTTATAGTTCAGCACACAATTTTGGTTCACGGTTTAACGAACTCCAATACACAATGCCTCATTAATCAAAAATCTCTCCAGCAGTGTTCATAATAGACAGAAAACAATTTTAGCCTAAGTGTCCATCAGTAAATATGTGGGTAGGAAGACAATGTGGCTTATAATCACAACAGAATTTTATTCAGAATCAGAAAATAGAATTGTGTCAGTGCTGGGCGTGGTGTACGCCTTTAATCCCAGCACTTGGGAGGCAGAGGCAGGCGGATTTCTGAGTTCGAGGCCAGGCTGGTCTACAGAGTGAGTTCTAGGACAGCCAGGGCTACACAGAGAAACCCTGTTTCGAAAACACACAAACAAACAAACAAAAAATGTGTGCTGGAAGAATTCTCAGTTTATATGGAATAAGAATCATCCTGAATCACAAATATCACTTTTTTAAAACGTATTTAGACTATATATACTTTAAAGATTTTTGGTAACAGAGAAAGGCTCTTTGTGAAAAAGTGGGATAGAATTGGAGGACAGAAGAAGGTGAGTCAGAAGATAAAACATGTAAACAAATCTAGGTTTTGCATTTATTTATGATATAATATATACCATCATTTATAACATACATATATATTCACATTATAGAGATATAGATTCAACATAAATTTTAACCAAATTGACAATACAACTCAATTCACATTATTATTAGACCAATAACAGAATTCAGGGAAATCCTTTGAGAAACCAATTTTTGGGATTTTTACGTGTTACAAAAAGCTTTATGTTTGTAGAAACTGATGAAAACATATTATGGTTTAAAATCAATGCTTGTGGAGGTAAGTAAGCCATGAGCGCAGAACCCTAAGAATAGAATTATGCCTTCTAAAAGTAAAAATCAGGAAATGATCTCTGTGTATTCTAGCTGTGTGATGATACAGATGGTCATTTGCAAAAATTGCAGTGTGTAATGAGGACCATCAGATGTAGAACCTGCTCTTGGACTTACAAATGTATCCTTCAGAAGTGAGTGTAATACATACTTGCTTAGTTGTGTTACAGATTGACTCACAACTTCCGTGGAGTATTTCTCATTTTCAGCCAACAAAATAGATAATTAAGGAAGTAAATTTTTGTAAGTGTGGTAATTTAAAATGTTTAAAAGATTAAACAGTAAGTTACATTGTTTAAAATCAAGATAAAATACCTGCCCAAATTATATAATCAAGGAAAATATAATATCTGTGTGTCATTCCAAAGTTAGTTTTTCACAATTCAACAAATCAGATAAGAACATTTTTGAGACGTTTACTGTGCATATAGACAAACAAGAACTTATTTTGGTTCATCTGGTAGGTCTCGGAATTTTCTAGATCAGTGCTGCAGAAAAGCACTCGGCCACAGGGAGATAGGCAAGGTGTGCCCCACTGAACAAAGCATTATGAGAAGTGATGAGTAGAAGCTGATTAGCAGGCTTCAGACACCTTAGCACAGCTCACTATGGAAATTGTGGAGAGAAGCAGATGTTAAAGTTAATGCAGTGCTTCACCTAATGTGTAACTAAACTGATGATTAATCTCTCAGCATCCCATCTGCTGACGATGTGGCTGCTGATTATAACAGCAATGGATAGAAAGGACACTGTGTCCTACACAAAAGGTACCAGAGATGAAATTTAAACAGTTTTTCCACAATTGAGATATGAAAATAATTACTAATAACAGTATAGAAAGCATAGACAGTTTTACTTGTTAGAGACTGATTAAGATACATCTTCCTACAATGATAGCTTTGATAATGTATCTGCATTTATTAAATGCAGCATGACCCTCAACTTTTTGTCAAATTTGTGGAATATGTCAGGTTCCCTGAGAAAATGTCAGTCAATATCAAAATTCATGCTACATAGGCTAAGATCTTTGTGTTTATGCTAAAGGCTTCTAATTCTACACCTGTGATGGCACACACTACAACAGAAAGAAGAGGTAATCCTTGAAGAAAATATAACTAGAATCTCCCTTGCCTGTATCAAAAAAGATAATCAAACTTGAAGAATGATAACATAATCATTATCCTAGAATAGAAAAGATGAGGAAGATGTGATCATTGATAAAAATTGGGAGAATAGTGGAACAATCAGTAGGATGGGAAGAAATAGACTGAAAGTAAAATTAAAATTGATTTTCTTTAGCAAGGTAACTGTAGATGTGATTGTAGGAAGTCAGGAATTGTCATTGTATTCATGTATAGTTAATTTCATGAATTCATTAGCAGTGTTGTGTAACTCTTAAATCCAGCTACATGATCCAAAGTAGAGACAATGTAATGATTTTATTTACACACACACACACACACACACACACACACACACACACACACACACACAGACACCTAGCATGTCAGATAGTGTGGTTCGATAAATAAGTTCATTAAATATTCATGAATTTTATGACAAAACTATCTCAATAAGAAACCGGGCATGCCTTTAATCCCAGTACGCGGGAGGCAGAGGCAGGCAAATTTCTGAGTTCGAGGCCAGCCTGGTCTACAGAGTGAGTTCTAGGACAGTCAGGGCTATACAGAGAAACTCTGTCTCAAAAAGAAAAAAAAATCAAAAAAGAACATACAATAGAACCAATGCACATAGAGTCAACATTAGTTCTAAAATGACAACATAACAATGACAGAGAATCAGACCAACCCTAAGATTTGAATTTAAAATGAATTTATTCTGAAATTTTGGGTTTCTCTTAGGAACCATTTCAAATTCTGTGCAAGAATTCTTATTTAAATCATAGTGTAAACTCTTTCTCTATTTCTGTCCTGTTACCAGAGTCTTTTTTTTTTGTATACCTGTGTATTTTTTGAAAAATCACCATGTTATAAGGTATACATTTCCAGAATGTTTCATTTAAAGTTTAGCTGCAGGGCCAGTATAAGTTACTGCTGAAAACACCCTTGCCAATGTCATTACCCAGACCTGGATACGAAGATTAGAATATTTTTCAAGATATGGTTCATTAACTTTATTGTGTTCTTGAAGTTGTAAAGAAAGGGGACAATGGAAGTTGTCATTCTCAAAGGATGGACTATTTGGGGATGCAATGAGAAAATGTTGGCAAAGGATTAAATATAGCTACATAATAAAAGCTCACAAAATCTGTGATAGATATCATGAATACAATTAATGATGATTAACATTGATCTTGAAATATGCTAAGAGACTGGATAAGTGTTCTTAATCCCCAAATAGAGACTATGTGAGATGCTTTTAATCATGTTAATTACTTTACTCTTGCTGTTCTACAATGGTTATATACTGAATCTATCATGTTGAATAAGATACATCTTAGGGATTAGTAAGAGACTCATGAGAACAGAAAAAAAAAGGACAATAGAAAGATAATTGTGATCAAAGTACATTATATATTAAAATGTCATGATAAACACTATTTTATACAGTTAATATGCCTTAAAGATACAAAATTTATTAACTTAGAAAGATCCTATATTGACTCATCCTATCTTTTAACATTCCTTAGAACAAAAATTAGTTTAATATGCACAGCCAAGAAGTACAATTGTGAAAGTTCAGTAAATGATAATGACCTCAATCCCTAATATGTTTGTTCACAAAAATATCATTATCATGATACAGAACAATATATTTCATTTGTATATATGAAAAAGAGTGACTTTTGATTAATATATGGATTAGACATTTCAGATGAATTTGCACACATCAACTAATAAAAACACTATATTTGTAATTTATAAATTTAAATGTATTTACCAAGAAATCAAATACTTTCACAATCAGCAGACTTAGTTTTTCTATATTAAGGAAAATATCAGAATAATACTGTCTCTAAATGCAATTACTTATAAAATTACTACTATATTGTGTTAATAAATTATGGAATTTATGGAATATGACATTTATATGATTTATACAAGTTCTTAGTCATCTTGTTAAAGTAACATCACAGTAGTAGTATATTTAAGTTTTGAATTTTTTTCTTTTAATTACTATTTAATGTTTAAATAGCCAGATACTTCTAAATTAATATTGATTCACATGCATTTTAGCTAGTTTTTATAACTGCTGATCTTAAACCTTAGAAATGTTAATCCCATGCACATTATCTGTAAGTTTCATCCTTTATATTCCTTAAATAATGTACTTATATTTTCATAACTTGCAAAAGGTTTCTAATATATTTTATTTTTATTCTGCAAACATTAATCTTTCCTAATTTTTACATAAATCCTTCTTTATTAAAACAATTTCATTATTATTAAAATAAAGGATGATAGTATATCTTAATCTTTCTCTCTTGTCATATTTTTATAACATTTTTCATAGGCTTAAAGAAAAATTTAATGTGACTTTCTATCACACATTATAATTTGTATGTGAAAATTAAAATCAGAAGTGATGTATTAGAAAATCAATCAAGTAACCAGAAAAATATTGAGCTCTCTTTAATTCTATAAAACCTTATAATTGCTAATTTGTGCTTAGACAAATGGTAAATGAAAATATAGTTTGACTAACACTTCTCTGTTTTCCAGAGGAGTATGGCTTCATGCAATTTCTCAGAAAAATCTGTTGTTCATTATATAATAATTTTCTGCTTGTCATATATATCCTACAAAAATTTATGCATACTGATTTTTTATAATAAATACAATTTTCTTAATATTTAGAAAACTAGTCATATCATATTATTCTAATCAGACATTGAAGTTAGAAAGCTGGTTAGGTATCCTTGTCTAGTATCTAGATGAATCTTATAAAGTAATTTAAGCTTCCATAATGTTAAATATTCTTATTAGATTAAAAGCTTAAAATCAGCAAACAACTTTTACTACAATCAAAACTATAATTTTAAAATTCCTTCATATCTTTTTTCTCTAGAAATCACGACCATAACCTTTTACTGTTTACTTCATCATGATATTATATACGTTAAAACAGAAACACAATTATAAAAACCATAAGATGCTCTGTAAACTCATGATTAATATGAAGTAATTGCTAGTAAAAATATCAAGAATAGGTGCTGTCTTCAGCATTGGGTCCTTATGATCTGTTTGTAGAATGTAACTAATAAACTTCCAATAGCCTGGGTTGGTTTGGTGTTACCATGGAATCAATTTGACCAAATATAATGAATTCTTGGCATTGTATGCTCCATTTTGTGACAATAGGTGCCCATTGAGGGCTCTGTTATTTGGTGACTGTATTTAGATTGTGTTTCATATATGTACATAACATAGTCTACTGAGTTAGAACTCCATACAACCCTACAGATGGTCACTTTATTCCACTTGAGGATACTTTCTCCAGTTCCTCTATTGGGGGCCCTGTGTTCCATCCTAAAGATAAGGGTGAGCATCCATTTTTGTATTTGCCAGGCACTGGCAAAGCCTCACAGTAGACAGCTATATCAGGGTCCTTTCAGCAAAATCTTACTGTCTTATACAGTAGTGTCTGCATTTGGTGGCTGATTATGGGATGGGCCCCTTGGTGGGGCATTCTCTGTATGGTCCATCCTTTCTTCTTAGCTCCAAACTTTGTCTCTGCAACTCCTTCCATGGATATTTTATTCCCTATTCTAGGGAGGAATGAAATATCCAGGAGTTGGTCTTCCTTCTTGATTTTCTTGTGTTTAGAAGTTGTATCTTGGGTATTCTAGGTTTCTGGGCTAATATCCACTTATCAGTGAGTGCATATCAAGTGACTTCTTTTGTGATTGGGTTACCTCACTTAGGATGATATCCTCCAGAAATATGAAGAGGAAAAAAGCAAAAGAACAAACAAAACAAAAATCAAACAAAAACAATAACAAACCAAATAAACAAACAACAGCAAAGTGGAAAACAATTTAAAAGGCAACTCTTCCATGAGTTTGTTGGAAAGTTTTCCATGAGCACATTGTTCCTGTTTTATAATGCTTCTAATTCTTTTCTAAGACACCAAGTCTTAATTATTGTTCACTGCAATTAAACCACCAAATTGGAGGAAATCTTCCTTTTCCCTCACATTTATTTTATTAGATCACCAATATATTATGATCTCCATAACATGTAAGTGTCTTCCAGACCAACCCAATCACCTCTTTTACTTCCTTTGCTATGTTCATGTGTTCCTTGAGAAAAGGAGGTTAATAAATACAATGACCTTGAAGCCACCTTTCCATTATTATAATCCTGATGTGGTCAAAGAGACATGAAGGTAGGCAGACATGAATGTAGGCTAGTGTAGGGACATTGAAATAAATGTTAACTGAATGAATATTTGTTTTCCTAGGTACACTGTGAAAAATTGAAAACATGATTTTTCTAACAAGGAAATTAAGATGGTTTGGAATTCTTGTCCTACAATTGAATGCTATAAGTGATGTCAATACTCATGCCATGTGACATAAAGTATCTTTTTTTTTTTTTTTTTTTTTTTTTTTTTCTGCAGTTAGCAGTAGAGGGCAGCGAACTGTTAGTGTGAAAATTTTACAAATCCAGGCAGTATCTCCAAATCTTCAGACATGCAGCATTGTTGGCTTTCACCCACTCCCCTCTACCTTTCCTCACTGGAATCCACACCACTGCCCAAGCAACTAGGGTATGATTTCAAAATTGCTACCATGCCACAAATGGACAGTTATAAAATAACTGTAAAGGATAGCTCTATTCATGGTAGACTAACAGTTGGCTATATTATTTAATTATCTAGTTGACTAAGTTACTTTGTTAATTGTTTATTTATTTGATTTGAAACAATTGTTTATTCTTAGAAAAACATTGATTAAATTATTACAATCTCTTTGAACTGATATACATATCACATCCTTTCTTGTAAGAACCAGTGCTCATACTGAGCAATTAATTCTTGGCTACAATGATGATTGTGTTTCTTTGGTCTTGAAAGAGAAATCTTCTTTATTCAATTATTTAAAGAGCTACTAAGAATAATTGCACACTGACCAATAATGAAGTATCTTCCATGCTGCAATTTCTGGCAAAAGTGTGTCCAGGTTTTGTTTGTTTGTTTTTGTTTTTCGTCATGGAAATGTTTCATTATAACCCTATCTTTCAAATCCCTCTGAGACTCTTGAGTAATTTGAAGTTATCTTTCTTTCTTGAGATTTACCTTTCTTACTGACTCAGCATGAACAACAAAATATTTTAATATTTTTCTCATACATATGTATGTATTACAAGTATGTGGGCATGGAAGGTCATGTGTGTGGTATGTATTTGCATATGTGTATACAGCCCCAAAATTGTCTTGAGTTGTTTTTCCATTTTACTCCTCTCTATTCTTTGAGCCAGAGTCTCTTAAATGACCATAGAGCTCATAAATATGGCCATTCTTGACAGTCTGCTTGCTTCAGGGATTCTGTCTTTTGAGCCAAAATTAAATAATGTCAGTGTTTTGACCTTCACTGATGTGGGGAAAATGTTTTTTTTTTTTTTTTTTTGTGCAAGTACAAGGACCTGAGTTAAGGTCACTATTACCCGCATATAAACTTGATATGACAAGGGCATCTGCATCCTCTGCATTAGGTGATGGAATTATGTTATAGGTAGAGATCAGCTAGTCCTTGGTTCAACGGCTCTGCTTTGGTTGTTGGTAGTTTACTGTGGGATGTAAAACCATAATATGACATTTGGTCAGGTAGAGGAGGTTGAGACTCAAAGATTCAGTGCACACACACACTTGAGACTTAGGTGATTCTCTCCTCCCTTCCAGACTCCTGGCCTGGAACACTAGCTACAAATGTGTCCTATGGTCACCTAGTCCCAAAACTGAGTTCTCCATGCTAATGAGGTACCTTGAGGCCTGGGGGGTTTAATCAATAAGCTTCCCTTCCAAGACATTCCTCCCTGCAAAAGGTATTTAATCTCACATCTATCCTGAGAAGAGGGTTTGGTTTATGCTACCATTTTCCCGAATGAACAACCAATAAACTGTTTAGAACCACAGTCTCTTTCTTCAAGTTCTGCCATGGGGACTCATGGAGAAGGCATTCAACCACAGAGCTGCAATTTAATTCTACCATAGAAGGCCTCTCTGCATTCCCACCATAGCTATCACCAATCCTGTCTCTGCCAGGCTAAGGACTATCAAGGTTCAAGCCATAGCTCCCCCTTATCCTGTTTTGGGCCAGATGTTGTCCCCAGCTTGTGGGCCCATGGCTCCATTCGCAGTTTTTCTTCAACTCCCAGTGGCACCAGGATGTCTAAAAGTCTGAGAACCCCAATGGCCCTGGCCTCATCACAGGTACAGACCCCTGAGCCAGCTCTAGCCCATGCCTAGAACTGTGCTTTCCACACCTAGAGTCTCAGTGCTTGTCTGTTGGGAACAAAATAAAAGGGGGGCCCTGGGGAAAAATGAGGAGGAAACGGGCCCTAACTTCTGGCCAGCGTTCCTGTGCTCTGGGCAGGCAGATGCAGGCAGAGCTGCCTGATGCTTTTCCACAGGGCCCCAGGTGAGCATTCATGACCCAAACACGGGGGTGGAAAGGGGGCAGCCCTCAACCTGGGACCCCAGAGCTAACTTGCTAAAGCCTAATGGCTGTAGGAGAGAGGGATGAGGGAAGAAATTCTCAACACTGACCAGAGTGTGCAGTGGGCCTAGATGGAGCAGAGACTCTCTATGGTTTAAGAGCTTTGTTATAGAAAGCAGGGAGAAAGAGAGAAGGGAGAGAGAGAGAGAAAGAGAGAGAGAGAGAGAGAGAGAGAGAGAGAGGAAGAAAGAAGAGGAGGAGGAGGGGGAAAGAGGAGGAGAGAGAAATACAAAGAGAAAGGGAAGAGGAGAGAGAAGTGAGAGAAGTGAGAGGCAAAGGAACAAAGGAGTAATAATAAGAGAGAGTGAGGTGGGGGCTAAGCACCCCTTTTTATGGTCTTTACTGTTGTTAGGTAACTGGGGAGGAGTTTAGCCTGAAGGTCAGAAGCTTGGGCCATTGTTTATGTGACTACTGACCATGCTTCTCATGTGGAGGCTATGGGAGGTGGTACCTTAGGCAGGGGCCTGAATTCCAGGAGCATGAGGGAATGCCTACCCTGTCATGAAGGTGAATTATAACCATTGGGATTCAGATCTCAGCTCGACTGGATACCAGCCTGCAGTTCCCCACACTTGTCTACACCCTGCCACCCACCCAGTAGAGGCATTGAATAACCACAGTAAAACTCCATGTGTTCTGTTTCCCAAAGAGGCCATGCCTAGTGGAAGAAGAGACATGAACTGATAGTCTACAACTCTAGCAGAAAGACATATCTTTACAAGGGCCAAGAACTCATCTCATCAGTAGGTGTAATGGCACCTCAGCCACACCGTACTCTATGAACATCAACTTCATCATTTCTATTTTGGATAAATTGATATTATATTGAAGACATAGCTAATACATTTAACATTTACAGTAAACTTAATAACATGCTATGGCTAGTAATACTGGGGCTTACTTGGTAGGCAATCTAGATGAAACACAGAGCTTCAGATTTATCTGAGAGATACTATTTAAATATAAGTAGAGATTCACAGAGAAAGAAGCCTAAATATCACCCTGTGGTTACCTATACATTAATAGATGAGTATTTGCATGCACACATATGTGCAGAGATTTATATATGCCACACATCCTGAGAGAAAATAAACAAAGTAATATTATGAGTTTAAGTGGATTCTCCCTTACAATTTTCTCTGTTACCTCTTCAGTCCTGTTACTCTAACTTTCTAGTATCTCAGTATGTGTGCATATTAAATCAGTAGCTATTGTAACTTTATTGATAGTCAGTTTAAAGATCTGTGTCATTGATGTAGAATTTTGTGTGCCTCCAGCTTGCAAAATGTAAGGCACAGGTTTTCTATGTCTCATCAACAGTGCAAGCTGATCCTTTGGAATCAGTCAAACTATCCATCCAGAAATTCAGCAATACTATTGACATGTGGTTATAAGTATCTATTTATGTTACTGCTTCAAAACATTTTAGAATAAAATTAGTTTCATAATTTACTATTAGTGAGCTGAATTTCTGTTTTTAAATGATAGCTTATGTACTCTTCCTGGAGTCATCAAGTTGAATTATCTCCAAAACTCAATATGTGTACTAAAATACAGCGTTATCTAATAATTTATTAGATGATGCCCATCTGGTTGTAACAGGTAACAGAAAAGAGTGATTGAAGCATCACAACTGGCTAGGCTCTGGCCTTTCTGCAATATGATTCTCTGTGGTATAAATAGCCTTCCCCACACATGTGGGGGAAGTATGCTATGTGTTCCACAGTAAACTGAAACTGAAATCCATGACTTCTTTCTGACTTGGGGTGTTTCTGGCAGAAGTGTTGATTAGAGAAAAGTGAAGTAATGAATAAAACTTCAGGCTTCAGAACAGGTAATTAGTTTAGATAAAACTCAAGCTCAAGAAGGCAAAATTTCAAAAAAAAAAAAAATGCTGAGGAAGAATACAAATAGCTCAAAGATACTACTAATATTAAAATACAGTAAAAACTGGTACTTTTTCGACTAGATTGAAGGATGTAGAAATTATGCATTACCTTCGTAAGAAAACAATCTCATAGAATAACTTTGTAAATTTAAGAAAGGGATTAGTTAAATTGAGGTCAGGATACACAGAATAATTCTCATGACTCTAATATCACAGAAACATTATGGACTGGAGCTACAGCGAGAAGGGACGCTAGGGTCAAGAAATGTTTTTATCCTCACTGAAACTGGAGTAATAAGAGTGCAGTTGGTTAATTAAAGCAGTTAGGAAACAAGGGGAAATGTCACTGTGAAAGAAGAAGATATAATTATCAAGACATTGACTTCTAAAATATACAGGAAAAGACACATCAACATGTGGAAGCATTTGGTTTTAAAGATGAATAAGAAGTCATCTACTAGAGACAGGAAGGAAGAATAACACTGATAAATAGGAGAAGGAAAATTGTATAAGCATCAAGACTTCAAAGTTAGAAAAACAAATATGTTCTTTATGATGTTTGTATAGTGAAAGCATAACACACTCCAGTTCATCCTTTGCCATTTGCAACATCAACAAAAGAATGTGTCACAAATGGCTTTAGAAAAAATGTAAAACAGATGTCAAGAAACTTTTCATTATACAGAGATCCATAAACATATGGAATGACCCACCAAACAAAGTGTGAATTGAGAATCATTGGAACCCTCTGGGAAACTATTAAAGCATACACTTAGAGATCAAAAAGTTTTAAGAAGAAAGAAGTTTGATGAATTGTGTGGTATTTTGGGTTTTTTTAACCAACATTTTCTCAGTTTATGATAGTCTCCCTGTGGCTTTGAAGAAAGATATATTTCTTCCATCTGTTATTTTCTACTTTGGATACTGTAAAGAATATGGCCAGGAAAAGCACTGAAAAAGTTGACTGAAGTGGCACTGTAGAAACTTCAGGTTAATCTGTTTATAAGCCCATATCTCTATAGTCACAGAGTATTTAGTTTATAAGGTAAATAAGGTACAATGATTTTTCTCTTTCCTGAACATAAAAATAAATGACTAAATTGCTATACACAGACTGTGAAAGTTTAAATGGGCTTAATTGTAATATTTTAGCTAAGTCCTTAGAAACTTTACTATTTTCAAAACATTAATTTCTTGTTTGCTTTGAATATCATCCTATATTTGGTAAGTGTGTCATGCAATATGATGATTCACATCTAATGTGGGTATTAGTAGTATCAGTAGGTATTGCATTTGTGTGTCTTGATTTATTGAATTTATTATTACTGAAATAAATATAATCAATGTAAGCCATCCACAGGTAATCAGATATAAGTTTATATGATTATCAATATTATCAGATGATTTGAAAGAATAAGTATTTTTCAAACCATATTAGTAAAAATTGATTTGTTATTAACTTATTTGTTAACTTGAATAAATAGTTAATATAAAATGAAAGTGCTATTGTGACATGGTTTAAACACAGAGGAAATGAAATCTGCCCTTTTATAAACATATATGACTTTCTTATGTATTTTACATTCAGTTGAAACTTATTTTCCTCCTGCCTCCACTTCAGTTCTGGAATGGAAGGCATATATCAGTTACATAAAAAGTAAATCACAATTTTCACTTTTGCATTTGATGCTTTCTAGGATTATTTCCAATTAACAGTCTTTATAAATTGCTAGATAAGGTTATATTTTAAAATATTGATGTGGACATATATTTTATTCACAAAATGTATGAAGATAAATGATTTCTTACCAAAATCTAAGAGGAGAATGTAGAAGGTTCTTTATTACTTCAAAGACAAAACAAAATGACAAAACAAAAAGCAAAATAGGCAAATTGATCAGCAAAGCAGATTAATCAACATTTATCTAAACAATTTTACCATCCTAGCCAACAGTTCAGAAAATGTTTATAATTTTAGAATGGGTCTGCTGTGTTAATTGTAGTGTTCCATGTGTGCAGTGGGCCCATGCATCTCTGACCCGCAGAGATGGTATGGGGATAAGCAACACTGGGACTCCAAAGCAGGTTCAGAGCAGCTTGCCTTCTCAGCTTCTGCTTTATTCTGCTTATCTCTCTTTCAGGTTTCACACAGCTGCAGCGGTTCACTCACTCAGCCTGGTCTCTCTAATGATGGTCTCTCCTGTGATGGTCTCTCGAATCTTCTAAATCACTTCCCCCTGGGACTGCCCACAATTTATCCTCTTTCATTCACTCATGTCACCTCACACCACCCAATCATAGACGCACACGTCCAAGGCACCACGCAGGATTGGCTGATAGAATGGTATCATGAGATGTTGCGCTAATCTCTCCAAAGAGTTACAGGTGCTGAGACTGGGATAAACAAGCTAGGTCACGGGCTTGGCAAAGAGCCAGAGTGCCATCCTTGGCCTATGTGGCTGTGCCCGCTCCCCACACATGTGATTTCAGTTTACATTCCTTCCTGCTAGGTTCAGGTGCCTGCACTACCCAACCTAGCAATATAATGCAATTTTATTTATGCTGGTTTTGCTAACACACACACACACACACACACACACACACACACACACACACACACAAGTTGAATTATTCACTTAGTGTTTTTCACTACTTTCTTTTACTTGAATCTGTGTGATCATGTACACTCCTGCTGTGGCACATGTGTGCATCCCATAACTTGTGTGAATTGAAGTTTTCCAGGCTTTAATTTCACATGAGCAGTATTCCCATGGTTTTCTACTCTAATGTATTGTTAAAGAACTGCTATGTCCTTACTGCACCTGAAAAAGTTCTACAACTGATATGGAGAAAGTAAGTTTCCGCAATATTTGTTTGTTATAGTTTTCCCTTTTAAAGTTGATTCCTCAGTTGTAACTAATATCACTAAGCAAAAATATGACTGTCTACAAAGTTTTCTTTGGAATTCCTCATCCTTCCTGTGATGTTTCTCTTTTATCTCGAGACCAACGAAATGATGTACTCTTGCTTTATTTTGTAGTTTGAAAAGTAACTAAGTACCCCTCACAAGATAAGGAAGTTACTTTAAAGTTTTGTTTTTCTGGAGCTATACCAACTGCCCAGATATTCACATTTATCTCCTTTAATCTTGTAATATTTTTTCATATTACAAAGAGAGTTCAACATTTGAACCTAGCCTTATTTTCATTAAAAAGGTAAATCATGTAAGTAATGCTAATAACAATAGTGCGGCGCACATCCCTTGACCAGAAGAAAGTCATGCCACCACCAAGATCTTCTCAGTCAGCTTTATTCTGGAGCATCTTGATAGTAGATTCCCAGCACCCAGGACTGCAGCAGAGCTGTTGCTTTTATACTTTCCCAGGGAAGGGGGAGGGTGTCACAGTATGGCCCATTCATTGCTGCCACAAGCTGCAACTCATTTGCATATTGCCCATTCAGGAGCAGCTATCATTTGAGGAGAGCCTGAAGAGAGAGCCGGAGTTTCCTGGAGCCCAGGGCTTCCAGGAGCTGGGGTTTCCCGGAGGACAGGGCTTCCTGGAGCCCTGGGCTTCCCTGAGCCAGGGTTTCCTGGAGCAACCGTGGCTTCCTACATCTCCCCCTTCTTTATTAATTAAAAATGAAGTACTGCAAATCTGGTCAGCGAACACCCCGGACTGAGGGAGCAGCCTTTGACAAGTGTCTGATAGGAAATCGGGCTACCATCAGACACGACCACCAGTCTGTCTCTGCAGAGATCTGGAGTAGGAGGAGATGCCACCAGCATGTTGCTGGCAGAGTTGGCTGTAACAGAGGTCAAATTTTTTTATGCAATCATGGGACATTGTAATGGATTTCTGCCCTAGTCATTGATAGGCATACTTTAGCATACCCATATCCATGTCTTTTTATCAGGGGGAGAATAGGTCAGGATGACATGAAACCTCCATGCAATTTGACATGTTCTGGAGGAATCTATCCTGTATGGAACATCCCCTGCACTGTATTGTGACACTCTGTCAGCAAAATTGAGTTTCCTTACTCCGTTATCCTTTGAGGTGGTACAGTGGAAGTCATCGGGTCTGCTCCTAAATCGGGGAAGTATCAGCAAACCAGTCTGCTAGGAAATCATTACAGACTTTTAAGAAAGGCCAACCAGAACTCAGGCAAGGTGCCTTCGTCTATGGCCATCAGGGCTTCTGTCGGGCCTGAGTGTGTCTCATACTACATAACAACCAGAGGCAAAGTACACAACCCGCAAACACCAGGACACCCCAAAGTAGCATCCCAGCCCATTCATTAGTAAAGGAAAAGGCATTGGACAACCAAGAAGTAAAATCTCCCAAGGTGACAGGGTCGAATCTGGTGCAGTTCAGGATAGAAATCTGGAAAAGGAGCTTCTGGGAAAGTCATTCTGCCTCTGCAGTACAATTCCCTTGAAGGTACTCCAACAACTCCCTGCTATAATTTAAGTTTGCAGACATATCAGCAGTTAGTGGGGTAATACACAAATTCTTAAAATGGGAAACACAGGAAAATTGAGTCAACTGAAATAGTTCTTCTTTTTTTTTTTTTTTTTTTTTTTTTTTTTTNCTATGTACTGGCATAGGGACTGGCCAAGTGCAGGTGACAGCCCATAATTTTAACATATTACCCATTTGCAGATTCATCAGGAGTATCAATAGATGTAGGTGTTTCTGCATTATCCTTTTTCTCTGCTGTGTCTTCCAAGGGAGGGGGCACTCTTCGTTTCAGTCTCTCAGGTATCCAAATTGGTTCTTTGTCCCTAGGAAAACCACAAACCACTCCCAGGGACTGTGAAATAACCGTGTCTGGACCTAGCCACGACCTGGATAACACATCTTTCCATTTAACATATTGTGAATTTATAGGGATTATGGCAGCGTGCCTATCAGCTGCCGAAAGGCCATTATTATCCAATATTAAAAAATTTAAAGTAAAAAGGGCTAAGGATAGTCTTTCTTTAGGTGCTCTTCCATGTCTTATTCCCTCTTTTTGTTTTTGTAAGCACTCCTTTAAAGTGCAATGGGCACGCTCCACAATGCCTTGGCCCTGTGGATTATATGGCAGCTCATGACTGCTGATTACATCCATTTGTTTGCTGAACGATTCAAAAGAGTGTGCTGTATAAGCTGGTCCATTGTCAGTTTTGAGCTGCTGAGGCTTAATTCAACAGTTTGAGGAGAGCCAGGCTGAAATTGGCATAAAATTGGCTCTCCTGTTCCTATTATATAAGCTCCACATCCTGTTTTAATTAGGAGCTCCACAAATAGGCAAAGTGGAGGTAAGTTTACGAAATACTACAGGATGTTCTTTAAACAGAGATCGTAATGGAAAGGTTTTAATTCATAATTTGGCATCTTCAGGTAACATCGAACCCAATTAATGTCACCTAATAATCTTGGAAATCATTTAAAGTCCTCAAATTATCCTTCCTAAACTCTACCTTTTGTGGCACTATCTGTTTTGTCCCTTCTTTGGCTCCTAAATAATCTCAAAAAGCTATAGATATTAATCTTAACATCCTGTCCAGGTGAACAGCCACTCTCTTTCAGCTCTGCATTGAGCTGTCCACCTAGGTTGAGGAGGTGCTGCTTTACTTGTGGGATGCCCATATTTGGAATAAGCCACAGGACTCCATCCTGATACCAAAGAAACCATCTTATGCATCCCATTACCATCTCTGTTTAAAGAACATCCTGTAGTATTTCCTAAACTTACCTCCACTTTGTCTATTCGTGGAGCTCCTAATTAAAACAGGATGTAGAGCTTATATAATAGGCACAGGAGAGCCAATTTTATGCCAATTTCAGCCTGGATCTCCTCAAACTGTTAAATTAAGCCTCAGCATCTCAAAACTGACAATGGACCAGCTCTTTTTTATAGGAGAACAAAAACTACACTTCAAGGATACATTAAACAAAACATTCCTTTTCCATGACTGTGGATGGCAATTGCAAAGATTTACTGGTTCCAAAAATCCTAAGAAAAACCATAGCATCCACTCTAGTTTCACACCTGCATTCAATGTGCCCTGATTCCTGGCAAAATCTAGGTCTCTCCCAAGTTTGTCCCAGCAGGAAACAGTAAGACTCCCCAATACCACAAACCAAGGGGCCATGGTATCACACTCCTTCAAAAACCTTTCAAACGTGGATTGTTTGAATTTTAAATTTTTTGATACAAGCAGCTCCTGAAGAGCCAAAAAAAAAAAAAAAAAAAAAAAAAAAAAAAATTGGGTGGGAATGAGAAGCGCCCATGATTACTTCCTTTTCTAACTGCACTCCTTTTCTTTATTGTCTCTTACCCAAGAACATTCTCTTGTCCTATTTACCTGGGAAATGTATCCTTGAGAGAGGGGTTAATCCCCTTTTCCTGTTCCCCCTTAATTTTAAGAGTAGGTTCTAGCCTCCCTTTTCACAATATAGAGAAGCATAACCTCCTTAAAATATTCCGGGAAGCTTACCAGTACCGCTGCTCAGTAGCTGATGGATTCTGATCCCACGAATAATCTTCGGTTCCTGAAGAGTTCTGATCCCACGAAGATAATCTTCAGTTCTTGAAGAGTTCATATCCCAGGAAGATAGTCTTCGCTTCCTGAAGAGTTCAGATCCCATGAAGATAGTCTTAGGTTCCCAGATTTCGGCACCACTTTTGACTTGCCTCCCTTGACCAGAAGAAAGTCACGCCACCACCGGGATCTTCTCAGTCAGCTGTATTCTGAAGTACCTTGATAGTAGATTCCCAGGACCCAGGACAGCAGCAGAGCTGCTGCTTTTATACTCTCCAGGGAAGGGGGAGGGTGTCATAGTGGTTGCAGATTGGTGCACCAAGCTATACCTCATTAGCATATGGCCCATTCATTGGTGCAAAGATTTACAAAATCTTATCGTAAGGATGTCTAATGATGTCTCCTAAATCCTAAACGTATAATAGGTTGGATGTTGCACAGTGTTTTTAAAATCTACTTTTTTTTTTCTTTTCTTTTTTTTTTTTTTTTAAGACTTTATTTTCATGTTTTGTGTGTTTGAATGAATTTATGTGTGTTTCATCATGTTTGTGCCTGGTGCATACTCTCACCAGAAGGGAACATTAGATACCCAGGAACTGGTGTGAAAGATGACTGTGGACTTCTATGCCATCTATGCTGGCATCTAATCCCAAAGAGAATGTGCTCCTAACTTCAGTGTCAGCTTTCCAGCTTCTTGGGATTGAGTTTTTAAATAGTGGATACTGATGATGATATTAATTAATTGGCTATCAGCACTCCTCAGTCCCTATACATCATCACTACTCCCAGAAGTAGCTCCCGGAGATGGTTGTCCATTTTTGTGCATTGTACATTCAGTGAATGTACTATCGCATGGAAAGGGACAGCTGCAAATTATATTGCTATTCTTAATAATCTCATCCTTAAAGTTTTTTTTTTTTTTCCCAAAACTGCTTTATATAGAAGTTTACATGCAGTGGTCACTGTCTTAGACACTGTGTTATTACTGTGAAGAGACATCATCACAAAGAGAACTCTTAGAAAAGAAAGCATTAAACTGGAGACTTGGTTACAGTTTCAGAGTTTAGTCCATTATCATTATGGTGGGAATGATGGCACTGGAGCAGTAAGTAAGAACTATGTGCTGACCCAGTCTCAAAAACTGCTTGGGGCCCTTGAAGCCTCACAGCCCACCTCCAGTGATGCACTTCCTCTGCCAAAGCTCTATGTCCTAATTTTTTCAAATCTTTTAAAGAGTGCCACTTCACAGTGACTATTAAATATATGAGTCTATGGGTCCATTATTATTCACAAAATCATAGCCACTTTAAACAGCAACTAGAATATAAAAATGTACTATTTTGTGAAACCTAGAACTTTATACCAATTTATGTAAGCTGGTTGTTGATTTGCATGAGAATATAAATATAATACATACATTATAATAACATAGAATATGTTATCAATTGTTCTTAACTACAGTCATTAAATACTTGTCTTATTATCGTAACTGAAGCTTGAATTTATTGTAAATTCACATTAATAATGACAGTCATTTAAAGGTATTAGCCCTATTTATAAGAATGGTAGTTATATAGTTGTTTATATTTTTGCACGCTTTATTGTATTTTCTGAACCTGTAATTTTATGTTTTTCTTTCTGTTACAGACTGCAAGTGTGCCCATTCACTTTATGTTAAAGTTATTCAATGATATATTCTATCATATGAACTAAACTCTCACTGCACATAATTACTATAGAAATCAACTTAAATCAATGTATAATCTACAGCTCTCTCTCTCTTATTTTCTGTTAAAGTTAAAATTGCAATGAATAATTCTATTTTCTTATGTTGCAGAAATACATGTCCATTTCTTGTCACTGATGTCTGCACTAAGAAATCTTAAAAGGGACCTGTCTATTGAATGGGTCATCAAAATCAGGCTTCCTATCAATTTGAAGCTATCTGTAGTCAAAAAGAATGAATGTCTCAGCTGCTACTTCTTAGAGTTCAAAGTGATATATTAGAAAATCAAAGTAAAAGTGCAGTGGATAAAACCTCTATTGAATTTCAGAGAGCAACATTGCCATAGCAATTATATCAAATAACAATCTCCCTTCTATGTTATTAGCAGTTGTCAAGTTAATTAGAGTCAAGGTTTTTCCATTTTGTTCAATAATGGATATTAATAGATTGGTCAAAGTTAAACATTTATCATGAAATGTGGGTTTATTTGTTGAAAGAGGTGAAACAGCAGTCTATGGAAGAATTCAACATTTATGCCACAGGAGCTATTAAGAGAAGTGAGTCGTGATTTATTCTAGTCAATTATATTACCTTTATAGAAAAACAGAGAAGGGTCCAGAGAAATACCCACAGAGCTAAAGGGGACTGAAGCCCCATTGAAGGAACATCAATATGAACTAACCAGTACCCTCAGTGCTCCTTGGAACTATACCACCAATCAAAGAAAACAAATGGTAGAACTTGTGGTTCTAGCTATATTTGTAGCAGAGAATGCCTAGTTGGTCATCAATAAGAGGAGAGGCCCTTGGTCTTGTGAAGGCTCTACACTCCAATATAGGGGAATGCCAGGATCAGGAATGGCAGTGGGTGGGTTGGGGAGTAAGGGGAGGGGGTAGAGGATAGGGGATTTTCAGAGGGGAAACTAGGAAAGCAGATAACATTTGAAATGTAAATAAAAATAATATCTAATAAAAAAGAGGAAAAACAGAGTAAAACCTATTCAAGAAAAAGGATACTATTTCTCAATCTTTATGTTTTGAACAGGCTGCTCATCTATAGTTATACCTTGATAAAGATAAGAAGGTGTCAGGCTACAGGTTATACACTAAAGTTCAAGTTTTGCACCTAATGTAAATGGATCTCCTTTAAAGAGTAACATAGTAACTTTTAGACAGATTCCTGGCAACCTTTAGGGTAGGTATTTAGCATTTCTAGATTACTTATCAAATGTCTCACCATCAAGCTATTAATGAGGAAGTCAATTATTTAATTTCATTTTTACTTGTTTTTCAAGCACACTAAATGATGTGTGAATAAATTTTGTTACTTTATCTTTTTTCACACTATGATACTAAATATGTCAGCAGTTTACACAGAAAGTTTTTAAGTACACAACTTGACTAAAATAAATACAACCATTCAGATGAATAGAATAAAAGTTAAATTATTTTTTGCTATTTTTATAATTGAATCAATATTGGAAAAATGAAAGATATCGTTTTGTTATTATGAGTACAGTTTACATAATTTAGTTTTGCTAGTAATGACTATAATAAGAATATACAAACAAACTATATCAAATCTAAATGAGCTTAAGCACCAAGGATATTTGGAACTAAAATATATGGTTATATGTTATGAATATTTAAAATATTATATCCATTTAAGTAATGCTAAATTATCTAGATGTGGAAATATCATATTAACATTCAACCAGAAGTAGGAGAGATAAAATGTTTAAAATGTTCTTTGAATCTATGTATAATATTAAGAAGTAAGCAGCCTGTGCCCCAACACCAGAGCCAAGATGTGGGAGTGGGTGGGTAGGGGAGCAGGGCAGGGGATGGGGGAAGGTATAGGGAACTTTCAGGATAACATTTGAAATGTAAATGAAGAAAATATCAAGTGAAAATTGAAAAAAAAATTAAAACCAAAAAAAAGTAAGCAGCATTTTTCCTATTATAACTAAAGATATATTTAAATATATTGTTATTAAAATTTTTTATGTACTTAATATGTATGTGTAAGAATGTACATATGTTCACCACATGTATTCAGTAGACTACTGAGACCTAAAAAAGGTATTGGATCCTTTGGAACAAGAATTATTAGCACTAGCGAGCTACTATGTAGGCAGTGGGAATTAATCCCAGGACAACTGTAAGAGAAGACACTATTTTTAACCACTGAGCCATTTCAGTATAAGTATGGTTAAAAGTATGAGTTATAAACTTATATTACTGAATATAATTGAACCATAGTTCAATTAGCATGTTATCAATTAGTGACATGAATAAGGTATAAACAATTAAAATAGTGCAATAAAATAACATTTAGTACAATATTATTAATGAAATATAGATATAATTTAAAATTTTAATTTAACTGTAGATCATAAAGTTATCAAGAAGTTTATATCTAAAAGACATTATTAGTTTATAAAAAGTAATATATTAGTAAACTAATAATAACCACATCTTTTATAATTCATTTATTTGAGAGCCTGACTGTGGATAAAACAAGCCTAAATTTCCAAATGTGATGCATGATAAACTATAAAAAGAAAAAAAACATAATTACTGCAAGCCTCATAAAAATTATAGAGATTAAGTCAGGTTAAGGGCAAAAATTAGGCACATTGGTCAATGGAATAAAATTAAAAACCCAGAAATTGATCCACAAACTATGGAAATTTTTTGATAGCATCTTCAATAAATAATGAAGGTCAAATTTGATGGCTATATACTATATAAGTATAGAAGTATGTAAATAGCAACAGAATTATAATCCTGAACAAAACTCAACACCAAATGAATCAAAGACATCAACATAGGGCAGATGCATTGAATCAGTTAGAAAAAAAAAAAAGTCTTAAAATCATAGGCATAGAATGTGTTTCTGTTGGTAGTGCCAGTAGCACCAGCACTAAGAATAATTAATAAATGGGACCTCATGAAAACGAAAAGCTTGTACACATTCTGATCTTTCAAGTCATTGGGTCATGCAATGGAATTTTTTTTTTCCAACTAAGCATCAAATAGAGAGCTACAAAATACATGAAGAATTCAAAACACTAGATATCAAGCAAAGAGTCAGATTAACAAATGGGATGCAAGTCTAAGCAAAAAATTCTACAATGAAGAAACTCAAGTGGCTGAGAAACACCTAAAGGTGCGGTCAACTTTCTCAATCACCAAGAAAATTCAAATCAGCAGGGTGTGGTGACCTACGCCTTTAATCCCAGCACTCAGGAAGCAGAGGCAGGTGGGTTTCTGAGTTCGAGGCTAGCCTGGTCTACAAAGTGAGTTCCAGGACAGCCATGGCTATACAGAGAAACCCTGTCTCAAACAACAACAACAACAACAACAACAACAAGAAAATGCAAATCAATACCACTTTAAAGTTTTAATTTAGACCAATAAGAATAGCCAAAAATCAATTAAACCAGACAATTAATACTGGTAGGCTCTTGTTTGAACAACAACAACAACAACAACAACAACAACAACAACGTCCCAATAAGCTCTTCTATTTTAATGTTTAATCATCTGGAAGTGAACCTCTTTGAAAAGATTAAAAGGATTAGGGGGTGGTAGGCCATCAATGGGAGTATAGGCCCTTGGTCCTCTGAAGGCTTGATGCCCCAGTGTAGGGGAATGCCAGGAGAGGAAAGTATGAGTGTGTTGGTTGTTGAGCAGGGAGAAGGGGAATGGGATGTGGAGTTTTCAGACGGAAAATCAGGAAAGGGTATAACATTTGAACTCTACCTAAAGAAAATAACTAATAAAACAACAGAAAAGAACTTACTTTGTTAAGTAAGAAAATTACTTTGTTAGAGGAAATTAGACAACTATTGCATTGTTCACAAAAAGAAGAAAATAATCTTTTGACTAAATATAGAACTAGAAATGATAGCCTAGTATAGTACAAACAAACAAACAAAAAAGGTGATAAAGTTACTTAAAGAAAAAAAAATTGGAGGGACAACTAGGCAGGGTCCTTTTCTGGAAGAGGCTAGAAATATACTACAACAGAAATTCCCTGGAATCTACAGGAGTGACCCTAGATAAGACACCTAGTTTGGGTTATATGGATCCTGAAACAACTATTTCCTGTAATCAATCAAGAATTCCAGTGAAGATTTCGACACTAACTCAGCCAAATATATATATATATATATATATATATATATATATATATATATATATATATATATATATACCCACCTGCAATGTTTGCTGCCTTATAGATGTGCTGGAATAAAGGTGTAACAGAAATTGTGGCCAACCAATGACTAGTCTATCTTGAGACCCATGTCATGAGAGGGGACACACCCCTTATGTTTCCTGAAGAACCAGGACAAGACTCTAACTAGTTCAGAGACCTCTGATAGAATCAAATGTAACTGAGGGAGAAAAAGTCAATGAACTGATTGATTGAAATCTTATCTGGCATCAATGGGAGGGGAGGCCCTTTGTCCTGTGGAGACTAGATGCCCCAAAGTAGGGGCATGCTAGGGTGGTAGGTGTGGGAGTTCCCTCATAGAAGCAGGCAATAGGTGGTATGGGATAGGGAGTTTGTGGAGGAAAAACTGGGAAGAGGGATAACATGTGAAATGTAAATAAATAAAATAACCAATAAAAATAAAATACAAAAATTGAATTAATTTTGAAAAAAAAAATTAGAAGGTTTCTTCTCCGATTAGAAGGTTTCTAGTGACCGATTGAAAGAGATGCAATCACCAGACCCTCTGCGTATATGTTATAGTTAAATTAGATTAATCTTCTTATGCCAGACCCTCTGCGTACATGTTATAGTTAAATTAGATTAATCTTCTTATGGTATTTCTGTAAGTGCACACATTACCGCCTCTCTGGCAAGAATGGACGTAGACACCAGAATCCTTCTGCAAGCAACTTTTATCACATCATGAGGAGGAAGAGGGCGAGCCCAAGATGCGTCCCACTTAAACAAACCTCAGTGAGACGTGTGTCATCAGGATTGTCTGACTGCCCATTACCTCAAGTTATGCCCCAGGATGGGTGGTGACTTACGTGTCTTTGTCACAAGCACATGTGCACTGAACTTGTTTGCTTGTCCCAGGCTGGGGGTGGTGACAGGATGTTGGCGCCAACTTGGAATAGCGGCAGAACCAGCTTGGGCGTGGCTGTCTACATCTCTCCCTTTCTATTTTATTTAAAGGTCTGGCCTAGAGATGAGCAGTACATAGTTGTTGCCAGGATATGGAGTTTAAACCCGATCAAACTGATACCCTTTTGCTGGGAGTGTCAGTGATCATGGGCTCAATTTTTATGGCATCTTTTCACCCTACCAGGTACAATGGATCAAGTCCTCTGGGTACAAGGGCTGAAAAGGAGAAAGGGTGCCACCACGATGTGTCGTCACTAGCCTTACCCATCACTGGGAAAACTTCTCACCACTAGGTCCCTGTCTTAGGTTGGTCTAGTGTGCACATTCATGAAATGGCCAGGCAATAACTTCTCTGCAAAATTACTCTTGGGCGAGTGCCAATTTTTAACTTTTATGATTTTTACATGCTGAGCCACATATTGGGAGAGACTCCTTGTTCTAGTGCTGCGAGAGCTTGAACAATCACCACTTTGTCACATTTTTGTTGGGTTATGAGCTTGCAAACCACCCAAAGCAGAAGCACAACACCACAGCTGAGGGTAATGGTGAATAAGGCAACTCCCACCTACTCCTTAAAGAAAGAAAAGGCTAAGGATATCCAGGAAGAGAAGTCCCCAAAGGCAATGGGTTTCAGCCGAGTCCCATTGAATCGCCCAATCTGCATGAGAAGCCTTCTGGAGAGTTGTTCTGCCTTCAACGACCAACTCCCTCTGAGATAGTCCAACAGAAGACTGCTTCATCCTGTGATTCAGCAGAATGAGCAGGACCGGTCGTTGGGAGGTCCATCTGGGAATCATCTTCATGTGCCAAGATTCTTCATGTCACTCGTTCTGGCAACGAAAATGGATTGTCTTCTTCCTGTGGGAAAACACAAAAAGCTCCCCTGGATCTTATCAAAATAGGATCTGGGTCTTTCCATTGACCAGTCAAGACATCTTTCCATTTTACCATCTCTTTTGGCCTGTCAGGCTCTAGACAATGAAGGTCAGCTGCCGTATGGCCTTGACTGTCAAGATTTAAAAAATTAAGTGTAAAGAGAGCCATAGAAACTGTTGCCCTTTTCACTGAGGGTAGAGCCTCCTCGACTCCCCCTTTTTGTTTCATTAAATAAGATTTAAGAGGGCGATGGGCCCGTTCTATAATGCCTTGTCCTTGAGGATTGTATGGTAGACCCGTTAGATGGATCACCTCTATTTGGCGACAGAATTGTCCAAACTTCTGAGAAGTGTAAGCTGGTCCATTGTCAGTTTTAAGAATTTTGGGTTTTCCCCAAGCACTCCATGCCTCAAGGCAATGCTGAATAACATGTGCTGCCTCCTCCCCCCCCTGCCCCGTACGGGTGTGGCAGAGATAATTAAAACATTGTATGCCTCAAGGCAATGCTGAATAACATGTGCTGCCTCCTCCCCCCCCACCCCGTAAGGGTGTGGCAGAGATAATTAAAACATTGTATCAATTAGAAAAATTTCTGAGACCCTTTCTGGACTTGTTCATATCCCCAGGCTTGAAACGACCTCAGCACTATTCAAACATTATTAAATATCCTGGTGGCCTTGCTCTCTGTGCCGCCTCTCACCACATGCTGCTGTTCAAGGCTGCTCTAAGCCTAGGCAGACATCTTCCTTCAGGAACAAACACTCTTAGCCTCCCATACCTGGGGCTAAGAAGTTAACAGTCTATATTATCGTGCCTTCCTCCGGGCAAGGCCCAAAACCACGTGGCCCCGCCAGATCCTGGGCAAACCTGCCTGCCCTTCTCAGCCTCTGTGGAAGCTCATACTAAAATTAAGAAGTCAGAGACCAATAGACATGCTTTTTGTAACCATTTTTCTTTTTTCGACACAAAACACAAAACAGCCAATCATCCAGACAAAACATGAAACACAAATGTAGCCAAAGATGCATCATACATATAAAGAAAAAAAACTTCTCTGGGTTCCAGAGAGAGAGAATTCACCCAGGGGTACCCAGGGAACCTCTTACAAAAATTCACCCTCCTCTCTTCTCTCCCGATCCATTCCCAGATCCAATTACCTTAATTCTCCTAAGAATTCCGTAAGCAGCATTTGTCATGGGCCAAGGAGCCACGTGGTTCCTATCTCCCGCCTCCTTTTGTTTACAATTCTGCTGCAGCTGCCATTCATCTAGATGGTATTTTTCCTCCTCATAGCGGGCTGCTTCATCTTCTAAGTCCTCCTCTTCGGAGGGCTAGATTCTTCATTTTCAGAGCTATCAAGCCCCAAAGCCTCCAACGCCTTTACAGGGCAGAGGTTTTTCCTTTCACTCTGGTCCTTCCCCTTCTTTCCTTTTTACTCTCCCAGGGCGTTCTTTCCCTTTCCTCCCATCTTCTCAGATCTAAGATCCTTGTAGAGGCCTTTTTGCTTAAGCATGCTTTCCTTTCTCTGAGCTCCTAATATCTCTTTCCGCTCTGTTTCTGATATGCGGTCCTGTAGTTGTTCTAAGGTCCCCTGCCTTGCCTTAACCATCGGCCGGCATTTCTCATCCTCTAAGCATGGTCTTACCAGTCTAAGGAGAGCAAGCACTGCCAGGACAGCAATGAAGACTTCCACTATGCTACTCAACTGGGGGAGGGGGTAAATGATATAAATCAAGACCAAAAATACCTCTCATAGCTTACCTTTGTTCTGCTTGCAGTTCTGAATTCTCCCCGTGGGTGGGGGCTCTTCCTCGGTGCCAGCGATGGTCAATTTCCCGGGTCTAGGCACCAGCTGTAAGTGCCCACGTTACCGCCTCGCTGGCAAGAATGAACATAGACACCAGAATCCTTCTGTAAGCATCTTTTATTACATCATGTGGAGGAAGAGGGCAAGCCCAAGATGGGTCCCACTTAAATACACCTCAGTGAGACATGTGTCATCAGGATTGGCTGACTGCCCATTACCTCAAGTTATGCCTCGAGATGGGTGGTAACTTACATGTCTTTGTCACAAGCGCATGCGCACTGAACTTGTTTGCTTGTCCCAGGCTGGGGTGGTGACAGGATGTTGGCACCAACTTGGAATAGCGGCAGAACCAGCTCGGGCGTGGCTCTCTACATATTTCCAACATTACAAGCAGGTGATGCCTCTGACTCCTTCGACCTACTTTGGAACCCATTTTCTCCTACTTGGTAATCTTGTCTAGGCTTAATATGAGGAGAGGTGCTTAGTTTTATTGTAACTTATTATGCATGTTTGGTAGAAATCCATGGGAGGCCTGACATTTTCTGAACAGAAACAAGAGGAGGCGCAGAAGTGGCCTAGAGAGGGGAGGTAATAGGTAATATACAGGATGGGGGAATGACTGGGAGGATGAGCAGTGGGAACCGTGGTCAGAATTCAACATATGAGAAATGAAAAATAAAATGATAAAAAATGCTTTGATAAAATTCCAAATAATTTTGGATTTTAAATAATATAATCATCTTTGTCTATAATAAATAGATACAGAATGTTACAAATAGGTTAGAAAGAGTAAATTTAAAGTTTTATAATATAAATCATTTCTTAAAAAATTCTAGAAATTTAAAAGAAACAAAGTGTATGTTATTAATATTAATAGTCTGTGGTTGTTTGAGTAAAAAAAAAAAAAATGCCCCTGAACACCCATAGGAAGTCACACTATTAGGAGTCATGGCCCTGTTGGAGAAGGTGTATCAAGGTGGGGGTTGGCTTTGAGGTTTCAGAAGCTCAAGCCAGTTCTCTTTTTATTGACCATAGATCAAAATGTAGAACTTCTAGCTCCTTCTCAGCTCCATGCCTACATGCATGTCACTGTGCTTCCCAACATGATGATAATGACTGAACCTCTGAACTGTAAGCTAGCTCCAATTAAATCTTCCTTAAAAGGGGAAACAAATAGATATCTGAGATGGATGGAGTGAGTGTACTGAGTTGGAAAGGTTATAGGGAGGGGAGCAAAATTGGTAGAGGTATCAAATAGAGAGAGCAGGGGAGAGAGAATGGAAATCAGAAGTGAGAGGGGAAAAGCAAGTTCCAGGATCTGTCAGAGACCTGGGATGGAGGGAGTGCCATTTGACCCAAAATGCATCCTGCCTACAAGATGTACAGGGACAAAAGTAGAGCAGAGACAGATGGAAGAAATGGCCAACTAATGACTGCCCCAAATTGAGACCAATCCCATGCATAAGAATGAATCCCTGAAACTATAAGAGATAATCTGCAATAATTGAAGAAAGAAAACTAGCATAACTGTTCTTTGAGAAGCTCCATCCTGCATCCAATGAAAAGGAATGCAAAGATCCACAGTCAAACATTAGATGGAGCTTGGGGAGTCTAATGGAAAAGTTGAAGGAAGGATTGAGGGGCTGATAGAGGACAGGACTCCACAGGAAGACCAATAGTGTCAACTTACCTGGACAGTTGGAAACCACTAGAGACTGAACTACCAAGCTACCAACTAAAGAACTAGCACAAGTTGTACCAAGGCCCGCTGTACATATTTAATAGATGAGCAGCTTGTTTTCCATGTAGATCCCTCAAGAATTTGAGCAGGGGGTGTCCCTAAAACTGTTGTCTGCCTGCCTGTGCATCACATTCCCCTAACAGGTTCACTGTGTTTGGCTTCAGTGGGAGAGGATGTGCCTAGTCTTGTTGTGACTTGATGTACTGGGAAGAGGGTACAGCTATGTAGTATGTAAGGGGATAAGGAGGGCAGGATACAGGAGGCTTTAGGGGATACTGGGAGGATATGGGGGCTGATATTGGGATGCAAGTTGAATAAATCAATAAATGAAAAAAAGAACAAAATAAAAAGGAAGAAAATAAAATGTCACACAACCATGCCCACAGGCCAATCTGATGGAAGAAATTCATTACTTCAGTTTTCACCACTTGCCAGTTATGTCAAAAAATGCATACTGTGATGTATAATGTTCTTAGACATTTATGTCAGATAAGAGTAAACATCTGAATAAATGAGTTGTCAATATGAAATATATATATATATATATATATATATATATATATATATATATATGCACAATATATACATATACACACAAACACATAAAACAATATGATTCTATGTGGGTTAAAAATATTGTTCCTTTTCTGGCCTGCCACAAGGATAGGTTCACTCATGGAGGCAGACTCAGGAAGTTTGACTGCACACACACACCCCACAGCAACCCAAGCAGACATCAGGTTGTGAATGGCCTCAAGACCATGCTCCAGGGGATGGGGTAGTGCAGACTGAGGTCCCCGCAGACCTGCTGGAGTCTGGCTCAGACTCTCTCAGGAGAGCCTACTCTGGGGTCCCACGAGCCGTCATGGAGGCCAGGGACATCAGGTTCTAGCTCTTGGACACTTCAGATGGGCTGAGAGTAGAGTGTGGTTCTGTGGGCAGGCTCTGGCCCAGGGTGAAGGGAAAAGGGCAGGGAGGAGAGAACTCTGGCTAGTTGCCATGGAGAGGAGAATGCTTAGCTTGCTAGGGCAGTCTGCTTGGCGGAAGCCATGGCTGGGAACATGGGGAGAAAGATTAGACACGCAGCTCTTTGGAGGAAGACCTGCCCCATTGCTACAGCACACAGACCCCAATGAGAAGAGACGGTCCATGGTTTTAAGGATTGTATTGTAGAAAGGCAGAGAAAGGGAGAGAGTAGGGAAGTAGAGGCTGGCCATGGCCATGTGGAGAGAGGGGTAGCAGAAGAGAATGTGGATTGGGGGGGGGGAGCAAAAAAGCAAGAGAGAATTAAGCTGGAAGCAGGAGTAAAAGTAAGAGCAAGGGAAGGAGGAGAGTTCAAACATCCCCTTTTCAAGTGGGTTAGGCCAACCTGGCAATTGCCAGGTAACTGTGGGGAGGAGAATATCTGAGTGTTACCAGGTAACTATGGGGATGGAGTCCAGACAGAATACCAGGGACTTGGGGCATTGCCCTATGTGATTGATGGCCACAGAATTATGGGACTGGAGCTGCATGTCAGGAGTGTAGTGACTGGGAGCATGTGGCATACTTCCTTCCATCCCCTGCAGAGTTATCTGCTTGGTCTCTAGGGTTTATACCTAGCTCACCCAGAAAACAGGCTGTATTTCATGGCCCTACAATTCTCTGTAGCGGTTTTTCAACCTCTGTTTTTAAAAGTCTCCCCTTACATATTATTCTTTTGGAAACTTCTGGCCAAATAATAATCTAGACTAAGCCCGTGATGGACAGCGGAGGTCATGGTTGTAGTAAAAACATTTAATCCTAGCACTCTGAGAAGAGGTCTCCTAGACAAGTTATAGGTCAGCTAGGTCTATACAAAAAGAAACCCTGACTCATACAAAGAGGAGCTAAGAATTATAGCTAAAATCATATTTTCTGTGAACACTGCCTACTTAGAAACATTATTCCTTTTTATAGATAAACTTCTATTAAGGGTGCTAAAATAGCAGTGAAATTTACCTAAGGTATACATATGCATAGCTTTATTCTTTCTCAAGTTACCAATTTGAAATTTTCTAAGAGTTTACAAGTCTGTAAACTTCATTGATTGTTAAAATATAACTTAACGTCCTTAACTCTGTGACCATTGACGTCTACCTTATGAGCTGTAAACTTATTGGATGGCCTTTTGGTACCATCCTATTACCTTATTTATGTCCTTTAACAGTGTTTTAAGAGGTAACTTCAGTAGTCACCTAAATTCTACTGCATCTATAAATACATGATTTTTTTTTTTCCAGTGTCTTTTAATAAATCTACATTAACACTTGGGTGCTTCTCATCCTTTCCATGAGCAAATGTTTTTCAGGTAAACCAATAAGGAATTTTATAATAAAGTGGCTTTTAATAAGTTAAAAGTGTGGTCCATATAGAAACTTTCTGAAGTTGTTTACTGCAACCAAGTCTAGAATCTGAGATTCTTCTGGAAGGAGGTCTATGAAATAACTCATACAACTATATAAAGAACCATGGATCTGCATCTCTAAGCTATGCTCCACTGATACTAGTAGGGAGAGTAAACAGGAGGTTTATTTTGTTGTCCACCAACTGCAGCTTTTCATTTCTGAGCACAAGATAATCTCTATCTCATAGTGGAGTATAACTTGGCATAGTGCCCAGGACAACGAATTGTGTGGAACGATACCTATGTTAATAGCAATGAGAAGAGCAGGCACTTCCTAGGAACCTCACCTGGGATTCTTGCCATTCCCCATTCTTTCTCCCCTGAAGCAGCAAGTAGTCTTAGAAGATACTGAAATAATTCTGTAGGAAGTGGAAGCTTTACTGAAAGGGACATCTCATGTTGTAGCTTCAGTGAGATCACCATCCAGGCTGTCTCAGGCCTCTCAGAGACATTTTGGTTTGGTATCCTCTACTGTCCTCAAAATAACTTCTTCACCGATGGTCTATAGCTAAAGCAACTGAGATGATTGGATCATTGTTTTACTTTGTTTCAGAATCATACATTTGGTTTTTGATTGGTATTCTAGGTGAGATATATAGGCATTTGTTCACATCTACTCAGAAAAATATAACAAAGTAACAGATAAATCTAGAATGAAACTTTCTAAGCCATCATGACTAATTCAATGCCATTTAAAACTTAGTTTCAGTACCAAGCACCTCCAGGATAAGTTCCACCATTTGTTTATTTTTAATTGCTATTGCTTTCCTTTTCCTCATTATGATAGTCATCTTTATCTTTACAGCTGATATGATGTATGTATACCTTCTGATAGATATATTTTAATTAACTAATAATCTGTATTTCAACACAAAAATCACACTCATGACCGAAAGGGATATTTATAATGTAAAGGCATTTAATAATAATTTTATTCTGTGAGAATGCTAGGTAGTTTTATTATCAAAAGTACCATAAGAACTTTGTAAGAGAAAGTATCTATTTCACATGCATAAGAAGAGAAATAAAAGCTTACATGGAAAGAGTTACTTTTGAATCAAGAATTCTATCAGAATATTAATTTGTTATTTCTCTTTATTATAACCTTATTCTTAACTTACTGTGAAGCTACAGTATTCCACAATATTAAGATCATCTTTCAGTTATAACCAGTGATTTAATATATTACTCTGAACTTTTCATTCTGTGCCAGATGAGTAATGTGGGTCCCAAGGCAATGTTTCAACTTCCTTTCTCCAGAAGTCTAATTCATTTCTCAGGTTTCAGTATATAGTAAAGTAAACATCTTTTTAAAACTCCTAACACATATGCATACACACACAAACACACATACACACAAACACACATGCATGCAAGCACACGCATGCACACACACACACACATAAATTATAAACAATCACATCTTCTCAATTCTTACTAACAATTTCAGGCTGGTGTCCATGTCACACGATTATAATTGCACCTACTCAAGTAGTTGTGGTGGGGATTCAAAAATCTAAACCCTGCCAGAATTACAGAGTAAGTTCAAACACAATAGACAATCTGAAAAGGGCCAGAAGATGTAGCTCATTGGTAAAGCACTTGCCTATAGTCACAGCATTCTAGGATTAATTCACAGAACTGAAAGTATATCCATGTGTGAAGAAGAGCACACTTCAGTGTAAGAACACAAGCTTAGCATGTACAGATAGGGTTTTCAGCATAGCACTGATAAAGAAAGGAGAGAGACTGAGGTAAGAGAAGAACACAGAGAGGGAGAGAAAAAGAAGGACGAGAAAAATTAAAGAGCACACACAAATACAAATCAAATAGGAGAGAGGAGAGAGAGAGAGAGAGAGAGAGAGAGAGAGAGAGAGAGAGAGAGAGAGAGAGAGAGAGATCAGATAGATATATACAATGATGGTTTCAGATGAGTAAAATACTCCTTAATGTAACTTGCTCATTTTATTTATATGCACATGCATATAAACCTCAATTTAGAGATTTCCATTATAATTTGTCTTAAATAATGTGAATGTTTAAACTTTTCTTTGGTCTTTGTGTAATACTCATCTTACATTTTGGGTGAAAGAAGATCATGTTGTGTAAAGTTCAATAGCAATATACCCCAATACTTCCATCAATGTGAAAAGTTAAAAATAATTCTCTTGCTACACTTGCAGCCAGCCTTTTTAGGACATATTTTGCAAATTAAATAGGTCCATTCATCATTAATTCCCCTACTTCTTTGCACAGCTATACACTTATCTTAGAATATACTTGGATTATATTACATGTATTTTCAGTATGTTTGCTGCATTAACAACTTTCAAATCAAAATAAAAACTTTTATAGGTTTACAATTCAATGGCTTTGAGTATTCAGATTTATAAGACTACCTTTATATATCTAACTTTAAAAGCAGCCTTTATTCTTCCAAAAATTCCCTAGAAATTAATTCTAGCTTCCAAATTCTCTTTTGCAAAGAAAAAGAGAAAATAGTCATTGATATAAGTTTTTTTCTGTAACTTATCGATATTTCAAGTTGAAAGAATCATCGTTACCCTGAAAAACTAAAACCACATTGAGCACAGTGAATTATAAATGTATACACAGACAAACACGTTTAATATATGTTTATAAAATATTATGTCCAATAGTATTTATTTGCTGTTAGACAAACTACATCAATATTTTTTTCTGTTATGCAACAAGAAACTTTTACATGGTTACTTTCAGTGCAAGAACTATATATTAAAGAGAATAATATAATTAAATGAAGATTACCTGACCCTCTTATTCTTAACCCCTAAAATACCCCCATTTTTTCCCCTACCTAATGCGGACACTTATTTTCTCTCCCTCCTATTTCCTTCCCTCCCACTACCTCCTATGATTATGTTGTTCCCCTTTCTAAGTAGGAGTGAAGCATTCACTATTTGGTCTTCCTTCTTCTTGAGTTTCATAAGATCTATGAGTTGTATCATGTGTATTCCGAGTGTTTTTCCTAATATCCACTTATCAGTGAGTATGTAGCATATGTTCTTTTGGAACTGGATTACACAGTGGGTGATGAAATTGAATGGATGTGTGTAGCAGTGAAGGATGGGGAGCTTGAGGTAGCCACTACAAAGTCCCAGATGCCAGGAAAGACAGAAGCTCCTAGGACCATAGGATATTAGCTGAAATACCCAAAAAAGGGAAGGGAGAACCTGTGAAGGCCATATCCAGAACTTAGGCACTGTCCCCTTTTAAGGTATGGGGCCACCTTCCCATCTCATAAATATTAACTCAGAATTACTCCTGCCTAAATAAAGGACATGCTGGGACAAAGAATGGAGCAGAGACTGAAGGAAAGGCCATTCAGAGACTGCCCTAACTGGGGATCCATACCATATACAGACAGGCACCAAAGCCAAACACTATTGCTGATACCAAGAAGTGTTTGCTGACAGGACCTTGGTTTAGCTGTCTCCTGAGAGGCTTTGCCAGAGTCTGACCAATACAGATGTGGATGTTTGCAATCAACCATTAGCCTGAGCAAGGAGACTCCAATAGAGGAGTAAGGAGAAGGAATGAAGGAGCTGAAGGGGTTTGCAACCCCATAGAAAGAACAACAATATCAACCAATGAGACCCTCCCAGAGCTGTGAGGAACTAGACCACCAACCAAAGAGTAAATGTGGAGGGAACCATGGCTCCAGATGGATATGCAGCAGAAGATTGCCTTAACTGCCAGAACTGGGAGGGGAGGCCCTAGGTTCTGTGTAGGCTCAAGGCTCCAGAGCAGGGGAATGATAGAAGAGTGGGGTGGGAGTGGGTGGGGGCAGGAGTTCTCTCATAGAAGCAGAGGGGAGGGGATGGGGGCAAGAGTTCTCTCATAGAAGCAGAGGGGAGTGGGTGGGTACAGGAGCTGTTTCATAGAAGAAGAGGGGAGGGGAGGGGGTAAAGAGGGTGTGTGGAAACCAGGAAGAGGGATAACATTTGAAATGTAAATAACCAATTCACAAAAGTGAAGATTAGATTTACTAAAGTACTAAATCAATCTTAAACATTTAACTTATCAGCCATTGGGATAAGAATCCAATAAACATTTTAATATAATAGATTCCATATGGCTGGTAATCAATGGGAGAAAATAGTTAATAAGAAATTTTTATTGTAGGATAGAATACAGTAACACATTTTATTCAAATATTATGTAATTATTCTTTAAGGAAATGCTATAGCATAGCAAAATATCTATTTTAATGAATTTATATATTTGAAATTAGCAGATTACTTTAACAACCTTTCAAAGATATACATTCAATTTGAACCTGAGAACAAATTTGTTTTAAAATCTCACAAGTTGTTTTATATCCAATTGAAGTAAAATAATTTTTACATTAAGTGGCAAAAGGCATATCATAAATAATGTACCATGTCGAATATTTAGTTGTTTGGTTTATAGTAACTATTATTAAACTTGAACATTTAACAAAAAGAAATAAATTTTATTTAGAATTTGTGCAGTTTACCAAAAGTTCAGAAGAAAATTCATGATTTAATTATTTATATCAGTAATGTAAATAAATTATATTGGTTTGGCTTTTTGTTTTAAAGAGGATTTTGTTTTTGAAAACAAAGAAAGTAAAAGTTTTTAGTTTGCATGACCTGGTCCAAGTAAAATTAATTTTAATAAATTAAGTTTATTAGGCACATAATGATGAATATGATACTAATTCAAACAAATAGAAAATATCCTATATCTGAAAAGAATTAATATCATCCATCATCGGCACACCTCAAATTAAGCTTATTGGAAATACAATCGGCAACCAATCTAAGAGAAGCCTGTTAGGTGAATGGTACTGCTGTCACTGTTTCAACAAATTACAGGTCCCTATGACCCTCATCTGTAACTTTCTGTAGAGTTAATCTCAGAACATTACTCATTTTTGAAAGTGTTAATGTACCAGAAAGAACTTGTATTTTCATTAGCCATACTGTCTAAGCCAGGTGTTACATGCTCTCTACATCTGCCCTAAGTTCACTTAGCAACTTATAAATCTTTATCACAAATGATGAGTTTCTATCAGAAACTATGCTCTTATACTCTACTGGAATGCATTGTATAGAAAATCAAGTCGTCTTGTTTACCAATTTAAGTAATATAAAATCAACATGCCAATACTAAATATTTAACATTTCATCATTTTTTATTTTACTTTCTAGGAATTTATATATATTCCATAAACATTTAAAAATGAGGTTTGAGTATACAGTAAGGCTCTTTACGTATAATCTGATTCATGGAAGACAAACCTCTTCAGATTTCCTGGACTTACTCCCTTGTGTACAAAGTATTAGTCTTATACTGAATTATGAAACAGCAGTAACATTTTTTCTTGTTTATGATCATTACTGTGTTTCTGATGATTACAGCATAGAGATGATTAGTGTATTAAATCATATGCTAAACACATTCTTTATAAAAATTGAGGTGAGAACATTATATGTATGATTTTATTTATTTAAATTTCTTTTATTAGTATCTAAAATGAAATCTATATCCGTATAAGACCTTACATAGTATTTTACTTCTGTGCTATATCAAGCTTACTTTCAATATTTTCATAACTATACACTAATATATATCTTTAATATTATATAATTAGATATTAAGATATAAATTCAAGATAATTGTCAGAGTATAACTCTATATGGAAACAATAATATGGGAGATTAAATTCTAAAGATATAGCTCAGTTTTGCGAATATAGGTGCTTGTTCCAATACACAACAGTCCTTCCCCTAACTCCTCCATTGAGGTCTCCTTGCTCATTCCGATGGTTGGCTGTGAGCATCTACCTCTGTATTGGTCACACTGGCAGAGCCTCTCAGAAGACAGCTATACCAAGGTCCTGTCAGCAGGCACTTCTTGGCATTTGAAGTAGTGTTTGAATCTTGATGCTGCATATGGAATGGATCCCCAGATGGGGCAGCCTCTGTGCTGCCTTCAGTCTCTGTTTTACTTTTTGACCCTGCATTTTCTTTAGACAGGAGTAATTCTAGGTTAATATTTTTTTGAGATGGATGGGTGGTCCAATACCTCAACAGGGAGCAGTGCCTAACCTAGGGATATGATCTCTACAGGTTCTCTCTCCCCTTTGTTGGGTATTTCAGCTAATATCATCCGGTCCTAGGAGCCTCTGTCTTTCCTGGCATCTGGTACTTTCTAGTGGCTACCCCTAGTTCTCCATTCCCCACAGCTACAGCCCTCCCATTCAATTTTCTGACCTACAGGGTAACACAGTCACAAAAGTACACACATGCCAGATACTTCCTGATAAGTAGATATTAGGGAAAATGCTCAGAATATACATAATACAACTCACAGACCTTATGAAGCTCGAGAAGAAGGAAGGCCAAATTGTGGATGCTTTAGTCCTACTTAGAAGGGGGAACAAAATAACCATGGGAGGTAGTGGGAGAGAAGAGCCTCGTAGGAAGAGAGGAGTGGGAGAGAAAAAGAATGGCAGTGTTAGGTGTGGGAAGGGATTGGGGTGTGGGGGCAAGAAGTACAGAGTGTCAGTTAATCTTAATTTAATTTTATTATTCCCCTTAATATACAGTTCTTGTTCTGGAATTAACCATGTAAAGTTAAGTAAGGGTCTCAAGGATTAGGCACATCGCTTTCTGAGGCCAGACAGGAAGTCCTCAGCTATACATGTGCCAGGGACCTCAGGCCAGCCCACGTGTACTTCCTGGTTGGTATCTCAGTATCAGCTCTCAGGCGTCCATATGCATTGGAACTTCTGGTCTTCCTATTGGGTCGCCTTACCTTTACACTTCTTTGATCCTTCTCATAATTCAACCATAGGAGTACCCAACTGCAATACAATGGTTGGGTGAAGGTGATTGTGTCTTTTTCAGTCAGGTGCTGTGGTAGAGGCTCTTAGAGGTTGGCCATGCTAGGCACATCATAGCACCAGTAACAGTGTCATACCTTGGTGACACTATCCTCATGAGATAAATTCCAAGTTGGGTCAGTCACTAGAACTTTTCTCCTTCAGCTTCTTCTCCATTTTGTCCTTGCACTTCTTTTAGCCAGGAATACTTCTGAGTCAGAGATTTTGGCTGTGGGTTGGTAATCCTGTCCCTCCAGTTGAGTCCCTGTTTATCTACCAGAGATGACCTCGTAGAGTTACCTCTCCTTATTGTTGGGTATTTTGTCTATGGTCAACCCCATTGAGTCCTGAGAGTCTTTCACCTTCTAGGTTTCTGGTACTTTCTAGAGGGTCTCCCTACCTGCCACCTAAAAAGGCTGCATATTTCCTTTTATTCTTCTGGACTTTGAACTTCTCTGCTGTTTCATTCACCTGCCTCATACGTGATTATCTTCCCCTTTTTCCCCTCTCCCTCCCCTTTCCCACCCAGGTTTCTCCCTCCCTCTGTCTCCTATAATTATTGCCCATTCTACATGTGATTGAAGTATCCCTACTCGAGATGGACCCATAGCTCCAGCTGCATATGTTGTAGAGGATGGCCTTATCAGGCATCATTGGGGAGAGGCCCTTCGTCCTGTGAAGGCTCAAAGCCCCAGTATAGGGGAATACCAGAGCTGTGAGACAGGAGTGCGTGATTGGGTGAGGGAGCACACTCATAGAATCAGGGGTAGGGGGATGGAGAGAGGAAACTGGGAAAGAGCATAAAACTTGAAATGTAAATAAAAAATATCCAATAAAAAGTAGTAATTTTATAATCTGAATAGAGTATAAGCAATGATACAATTCACAGTTCACTGTGAGGGTACTCACAGTAGTTAAGCCATTACCATATTTTTTTACAATATTTTTATTAGATATTCTCTTTATTTAAATTTCAAGTGTTATCCCCTTTCCTAGGTTCCCCTCTGAAAATTCCCTAACCCCTCACCACTCCCCTTGCTCCCTAACCCCCATTATGTTTTCTAAAAAAAAAAAAAAAAGAATAGTAATTAGCAAAACCTAGGAAAAATAGACAGAGAGCTGCTTTGTGAAGTGCAATGCCTTTCAATTATGGTTCCCAACCAAAGTAGGATAACATCAGAGGGAAACAGTCTTGTTATTCTCTTAATCTTATTCTCATAACAAGTTTGTGTATAGTGTTTTCTGTCAGCAGATTGCCTGTTAATAGAAAGTATGTTTAAACATTAGATTTTTAACTATCTAAACTATATTAAAGCACACTGTGCTATAACACTCAGGGAAATCAGCAAACCTGTCTAACATGACTAATGCACTTGATTTTCTTGATCATGATCTTATATAATAACATTCACATTGTTTATTTCTTCAGTCCACTATTCTAAAAGAAGCAGAAATTAACTTCTAGCCATGTAAATTGTATAATAAATTAGATATAATTTTCCCTTGGTAATGCTTTTGTTTGTGTTCTCTGAAAGAATAAAAGCTGCTAATACTTGTGTAACTATTAGAAATAGAACCCATGGAATTGTACAACCATTATGGTTTTTAAGTGTAAACAGCAGTTTAGCTAACAACATAGTCAGATATTATAAGATATAACAATGAATGTAATACATATTTACAAACATTCTGTGAAAATTCTCACCATTTAAATCATTTATTTTTATTCAATCAACTAGATATGTAGGCATTTAGATAAAAACATATGATTGTATTTTATTTATTGTATTTATTACCAGATATTTATTTTCAATATAGAATCATACACAACTCTCTTATAAATATGTTTTGCCCAAAATATCTATGTGGTAACCTTAAATTAATTACTGAGATTAGCTGGAAATTTTGGGTACAGATAAGCAAATAAAAAGACTAATGCGACCTAAGAGGTAAATCAGTGTTTATATGATTAGAGCAATCATGGTTGCTGTATGCACAATTAGGAAGAAACTTCTCTCTACTGTCTTTATTTTCCTAGGTTGACTGACTCACTTTAACTAGATACTTTTAAAATAATTTATGAATTACATTATAACTTTTTTCTTCTAATAACATGCAAAATTAAACATAATAGGAAAATCAAGACTTGTTTATTTTTAAACTAGGAATGGCATTTTACTGTTAATATTATACTAACTTTTAATAATGAATTTGATTTCCCCAAATTGATGAGGAAATTGCTGATTATGTGAGGTTTCCATATTTAGTAAAAATGAATATTAATATTGTAAAATGATGAATTGCTAATATGGGACATTGAGCATGCAATCAACTATAAAATATCCTTCCTATAAAAGACAAGAATTTATAGCGATCATTTTTGAACTCTATTTAATTTCTAATACCATCTCCTGCAAAAGCATGAGAAATTAAATAGCACTTCATAGTGGGCAATAATTATTTTTTTTATTTCATTATATTGGGAAAATAGTTGAAATCTGTGATCTTTTCCAAGATTTTAATTTAATACATATTTAAGAAAAGTAAGGAAGAAGAAAGTTCAATTCCACTTACCTTTTGAGAAAATATGTATTGAAACATGTAATTTAATTAATTAAACTTTGAAGAATTATTTCTTTTTTAATAATCAGGAATCATGATAATTTTAGCTGTATTCTGACACAATGTATTGGTGTTTTCTAGTTTTTGACACGGAACAGGGTATCAATGTTCAATCAAATTCTGTTTATATTAGAAGCATGATTATAATAAGCAAAGGCTTCTTAAGATTGATGTCAAGCAGCTGTTATAGATAGAACCAACTAATTATATATGTTCTATGCAACTCTTAACATGTTATTGAAGAGCAAATTATCCTAAACAAGGGCAGCATTTCAAAACAGAATTGAAAAAGCTGGTGCTGTAATCACATTCTGATATGAGATGAGCAATAGGTCAGACCTGCCAAATCACTGTACTTCTCCTGTGTTAGTCTCAATCATTGTCTGGCTTGAAGGAAGCAGGTCATCATAGAATTTTGCCAGCCCACCATGAGTTTGAGTTTTGAATGCTGAAGAGAAAAGTGGAGGGGATAGAGATAGCAAGGTTACATGTGCTGGTTTAGAATATAAAATATTGTTTTTATGTTTCTATCTCACAGTTGATTAGAGAACCAAATTATCAGTTTCTGAAGAAGGTGTCAGCTAAAGACACTAGGTGGAGAAGGGTTCCAATCAGAATATTTAAAGTGCCAAGGAAACACAAAGAATGCTTATCAGCGGCTGCTTCAATCTCTAATTTCAACCTTCACAGATGGCTCACTAAATTAAATGTCACAAGTATAGGTGCAGGGGACAATGTGCTGTATAAAGTCTCAAAAAGAAGTTTTATTTGCTGGTGTATGCTATCTGTTTGGTGGTCCAGTGTTTGAGAGATCTCCAGGGCCCAAATTATTTGAGACTGTTGATCTTCCTACAGGATTGCCTTTCTCCACAGCTTCTATCAGCCTTCCCTAATTCAACAACAGGGGTCAGTTGCATCTATCCATTGGTTGGGTGCAAATATCTGCATCTGACTCTTTCAGCTGCTTGTTGGGTCTTTCAGAGGGCAGTCATGAGAGATACCTTTTTCTGAGAGCTACATAGCCTCAATAATAGTGTCTGGTCTTGGGACCTCTCCTTGAGCTGGATCCCATTATGGGCCTGTCGCTGGATCTTCTATTCCTGAGGTTCCTCACCATTTCCATCCCTGTAATTCTTTCAGACAGGATCAATTATGGGTCAGAGATGTGATTGTGGGATGGCAACCCCATCCCTCATTTGATGTCCCCTCTTCCTGCTGGAGGTGGGCTTTACAAGTTCGCTCTCCTTACTTTTGGGCATTTCATTTAAGATCCCTCCCTGATATGTAGCCACCAACACACACAAACAGTAGTCTGTGTTCATTCATAGTTGATGCACCTAACCCTCAAGAGACTGGAGGCCTCATGAAGTTTAGGGGGTAGGTGGGGTGGGGGGTGGAGGCATCCACTCCACGTAGAGACATGGTGGGGTAGGGAGGACGTGTGGGATGTGGATCAATCCAAGGGTGGTTGGGGGGACAGGGAGTGGAATATGGAGTGTAAAAATAAAATAAAAGACATAATATATTTTTTAAATATTTTATCTTTGTCTATAGTCAAGCCTTAAATGATATATACACTTTATCTTTGTTTAAGCAAATATACAGATCCAGTATTTCATCATGTTTCCATCAAATAGTATTTGTTTTTTTCTGTAGGTACATCCATTCGTATAAGTCTGAGAAGATGGCTTGTACTGCTTGTTCAAATAAATTAAAAAGAAGCCATCATACAGATTATACCTCATCGTCCACAAATGATATTTCAAACATTCCTTATACTATGAGTAATCCACTTGTAATTTTCTCTTGATAGTTAATAACTATAATTTATGACCCCAAGCATGGATAACTACCATCTCTGCTTGGATCCTAACTCTAGCTTCCATAAAACCCACTCAGTAGTACTTTTCCTTCCTTCTAAATTGCATCCTGCTTTCTATCAAGTTACTTCTTTAAAACGGTTTCAAATTTATCCCCTAAAATTATAATTAAAATCAATTTCTGCCAATCATGCTAACTTGTCAAAAGATTTCTCCTCTTCAATTTGCTAGCTTTTTCAATTTCATAATAATTCACTTAGCTGATTATATCCCATTCTATATTAAAGCACATGATCATTGATGCTGACATGAAACCAAATTTTTCTTAAGAAGCTTACAAAGGTCAGAATCACTTTTTCTACCCTTTCTGATCCTATTTACTATTATAGCTTGTTCTTCTGCTAGCCCTTGGCAAATTCCATTTCAACCCTCTTCTATTGATGTCCATGCACTCTGAACATCCTCTTCCTTCTCATATGCATTACATTTGTCACCATTTACCTATGATTTAATGCCTTTTTCTTATTTTCATGTTCATTTTTTTTAACAAAAATGACCTAGCCTAAGGAAGTGTTCTACATTTCCTATACAAAATTTTATTTATCAAAAATTAACCCCAAAGTTTTCACACTTCCACAGCATATCTTAGCATATGGAATCCAGGGCTTCCTCTAGTGATTCATATATATGTATATGTATATATATATATGGATCTATCTGTTTTGCTTTGAAAAAATAAGTTAAAATTGTGATGATATAATTTATAAAGAACAGACCTTACTTCTCACAGTTCTAGATGCTAGGCTTTCTTTGATCAAAGAACTAGTGTCTGATGAGGAATTTCTTGCTATCTCATATGTAAGACAGCAGAAGAGCATGAGGACTTAATGCTGATTAAAGCCTTTGGAACAAACTGGGGATTGGTGAGGAGGTTGAGAGAGTGAATATTGGGGACAGGCAGGTAAATTTAAAGGCTATTGGAGGGAGAGTATTAAAACTTGATACAGTAGGAACTTCCAAAAATGTATATATACATATATGAATGCAATCTAAATGAGATTGATAAATATTGGGAAGACAGAGTCCTTAGCAGACGTTTCTTGCCAGCACACACAACCTCTAATACTAGGAATGTGAAACATCTAATTGATTTGTTGGTCAAAAGGTATCTTGTGAACCCCAGAGCAATCTATGCTGTTCCCAAGAAAATAAGTTGCTCTTCACAAACTGAGAGCAAATATATATTGCTGAAGAAAACATCTATGTAACTTGTTGGGCATGGAGAAATCACGTTGATGCCTGCATAGAGCCTTCATTTGTACATTTTCATCTCTTTGATATAGAAAGATATTCTGATTAAACTCTGAAAAGTTTTTAATTTCTTTCTTTATTTCTTCCTTGACCAAGGTATCATTGAGTAGAGTGTTGCTCAGTTTCCACATGAATGTTGGTTTTCTATTATTTCTCCTGTTATTGAAGATCAGCCTTAGTCCTTGGTGTCTGTTAGAATGTATGGGATAATTTCAATATTTTTGTATCTGGTAAGGCCTGTTTTGTGACCAATTATATGGTCAGTTTTGGAGGAGGTACCATGAGGTTCTGAGAAGAAGGTATATCCTTTTGTTTCAGGATAAAATGTTCTATAGATATCGGTTTAAATCCATTTGTTTCATAACTTCTGTTAGTGTCCATGTGTCTCTGTTTAGTTTCTTTTTCCAAGATATGTCCATTGGTGAGAGTGGGGTGTTGAAGTCTCCCACTATTATTGTGTGAGGTGCAATGTGTACTTTGAGCTTTACTAAAGTTACTTTAATGAATGTGGCTGCCCTTACATTTGGAGCATATATATTTAGAATTGAGAGTTCATTTTGGTGGATTTTACCTTTGAAGAGTATGAAGTGCACCTCCTTGTCTTTTTTGATAACTTTGGGTTGGAAGTCCATTTTATTCTATATTAGAATGGATACTCCTGCTTGTTTCTTCGAGCCATTTGCTTGGAAAATTGTTTTCCAGCCTTTGACTCTGAGGTAGTGTATGTCTTTGTCTCTGAGGTGTGTTTCCTGTAAGCAGCAAAATGTTGGGTCTTGTTTGTGTAGCCAGTATGTTAATCTATGCCTTTTTATTGGGAAATTGAGTCCATTGATGTTAAGAGAAATCAAAGAAAAGTTAGTGTTACTTCCTGTCATTTTTGATGTTAAAGATGGGCGTCTGTTCTTGTGGCTGTCTTCTTTTAGTTTTGTTAAAGGATTACTTTCTTATTTTTTCTAGGGTGTAGTTTCCATCCTTGAGTTGGTGTTTTCCCGTTATTATCCTTTGAAGGGCTGGATTCATGGACAGATATTGTGTGAATTTAGTTTTGTCATGGAAAACTTTGGTTTCTCCATCTATGGTAACTGGCAGTTTTGCTGGGTATAGTAGCCTGGACTGGCCTTTGTGTTCTCTTAGTGTCTGGATAACATCTGTCCAGTATCTTCTGGCTTTCATATTCTCTGGTGAGAAAACTGGAGTGATTCTAATAGGCCTGCCTTTATGTTACTTGACCTTTTTCCTTTACTGCTTTCAATATTCTGTCTTTATTTAGTGCTTTTGTTTTTCTGATTATTATGTGTCGGGAAGTATTTCTTTTCTGGTCCAGTCTATTTGGAGTTCTGTAGGCTTCTTGTATGTTCATGAGCATCTCTTTGTTTAGGTGTGGGAAATTCATGAATGGTTTTACTTCTTAGGTAATCATACTTGATATTTTTGAGACTAAGAATGAAAATCTCCATTCAACCTGCTAAGAATTTCAAATATTTTATTGTCACAGTATTTTGTAGTTACTTGTATCAAATTTTTACACCACATTTTTGTAACTTTAAATGTGATTATTATATAAATATGCATTACACATTTGTCTTTAGGTATTGCAAATACTCACCCTTAATTACAAAAATGAAATTGGTAAAATTACAATTTTATAATATTAACTTTAAGTCAATTTCAATTATAGAAATGGTAAATAGATGATTTCCTTCCTAAATGCAGTAATATTACCTTTTACTTCTGCAACCATTAGTCTGGACAAACACTGACATACTTAGCAATGATTTCAGAATTGTCAGATAAAGAATTTTTTTCCATGGTGTATGTGTGTGTGTGTATATATGTCTGTCTTTCTGCCTATGTGTCTGTGTGCCTGGGCATCTGCCTGTCTGTCTTTCTGCCTGTGTTTCTGTATGCCTGTGCATCTGTCTCTCTGCATTTCTGGCTGTGTGTGTGTGTGTGTGTGTGTGTGTGTGTGTGTGTGTGTGTGTGTTTGTGTGTGTAAACTTGAATTAGTTAACTTGGTCAACAATAACCTTACTGAGTTTTTTAAAGAACCACATGTATCAGGCTGCTTATTCCTAAACAGATTTCATAGTTCTTGGTCTCAAGAGGGAAAACCAATATTCAAAAAGAAGGGAGCATGGACAGACAGATTTGTACTATATTATAAGTGTAAAGGATGAATACTGTTAAATATGCAAATATTCAGAGAGAAAGTCAAGCCATACTTTATGAAAGAAAAAACTTAAAGGATAGTCAATGAGCATGGTAAACTTGAAAACTGTATGGTTTACATAAAGCATTTACTTATAAATTTATGTGATTGTTAATACATTATTATTATTATTATTATTATTATTATTATTATTATTATTAATCATTCCATTGGTTTATATATCAAATGATACCCCCCTTCCCTGTTACTCTACCACAATTCTCCCATCCCATCTGCCCTCTCCACCCTCCCCTTAGCCTCTATGAGGGTGCTCCCCCCTATTCTATCACCTACTCCTACCCCACTGCTCCAGCATCCCCCCTAGCTGGGTCATCAAACCTCTGACTCCCCTCCCATTGATGTCAGACAAGACCATCCACTGCTACATATGTTTCTGGAGCCACGGATCCCTCCCTGTATACTCTACATATGTGTACTGCTACATATGTATCTGGAGTCATGGATCACTCCCTGTATATTCTATATATGTATACTGCTACATATGTATCTGGAGCCACTGATCACTCCCTGTATACTCTACATATATATCTGGAGCCACAGATCACTCCTTGTATACTCTACATATGTATCTGGAGTCACGGATCACTCCCTGTATACTCTTTGGTTGATGGTCTAGTCTCTGGGAGCATTGAGTAGCCCTGCCAGCTGATATTGTTCTTCTTATGGGGTTGAAATCCCCCTTTACTCCTCCAGTTCTTCTTCCAGCTCCCCCACCAGGGTCCCTGAGCTCAGTCTGATGTTGGGCTGGAAGTATCTGCTTCTGCATTAGTCAGGTGCTGGCAGAACCTCCCAGAGAATAGCCACACCAGGTTCCTGTCAGCAAGTGCCTCTTGGAAACACCCACAGTGTCTGGGACTGGTGTCTGCAGGCATGAGCGATCCTACTTGTTCAGAACTTCATTAAATATAAAATCAACAAGGTATATAAAGATACCTATGGGGGATTATTATTTGTAGTTTGTGGTGGGAAGAGCTATCCAGTTTGGGTGAAATAATTCACTAGGTAGGAAATACTTGTCTTTGTAATAATGGTAAAAGGGAGATTAAACTTCATGCATGCATATATTGACACCTCCCTCAAGCTCCTCCCATTGTGACTCTCGACTACAATATATTGAATGAATTACCTGGCAGCTAGAGTAAGTATTTCCTTTAAAAAAGATATGTGTTTTGTTTATATGAGTACATTGAAGCTTTCTTCAAAGACAGCAGAATATGGCATCAAATCTCTTTACAGAAGCTTGTAAGCCACTATGTGGTTGCTGGGAATTGAACTCAGGACCTCTGGAAGAACAGTCAGTGCTCTTAACTGCCATCTCTCTTTTCCCTAAAACTTTTCTTTTGAATTTTTTCACTATATTTTATGACATTGACAAAAAACAAAAAAACAAAACAAAACAAACAAACAAACAAACAAAAAACCCAAAACAAAAAACCACCACCACCACCACCACCAAAACAAAACAAAAAACTAAGATTTCCTCTTGGTTTAGAGAGTAAAAATTATTCCAACAATGCTTTTGTGTTTTTATGCAACCTGTATCCTGTTCTCCTAATTATATTTTAATAATTGTTTTTTTTTCTTTTTTCTCTGCAGCAGTGATGTGGGTTGAAAAACCCCTTCAGAAGGGTTGACTAAGACCATTAGAAAACAAAGATATTTATATTATAATTCATAACATTAGCAAAATTACAGTTATGAAGTATCAATGAAAATATTTTCTGGGTGTGGTCACCATAACAAGACAAACTGTACTAAATGGTCACAGCATTAGGGAAGTTGAGAACCACTGCTCTAGAGAATATAGGAACTTAGTTTTCTTTCTTAGTTGGGCTTTCAATATACGAGTTTCCTTTTAGAATAAAAGATATATAATGCCATGACTTAACAAAAAATGAAATTAGAACTATGTCAGCCAAAATTAATGAGGTGAATATCACTGTGATAACAAAAAGAAATTAAATGGAGAAGATTGCTAGAGTAAACATTAAGTGAGGTCTGCGATCATTTTATCACTACAATTTGCTGTTGCTTGGTGAGACAAATGCTGAAATAAGCATAGGGAAGGCTTATTAGAAAAATATAGACTGTACAAAAGATGAAGTGCTAGGCTAGAAAGCATTACTATTAATGAGTTATTAGACAATTTTATGTGAAGTTCCCACTGTGCTTGGGCACACAGAAAACTCCTAACAACAAAATATCATATTCAGACAATTTGGTTTGGTTCTGAGTACACAGTTTTATAAACTTTACTGTGCTTTTCCTGAAGGCATCTCAGTTAGATTCAGGACAGAATCCCAACATTTAATCAAATATGCTATTAACTAGTACTGGTACACAGATTATTTAAAGTAGGACTCACCATTATATCTACAATGATGAGTTGCTGTCTTAGTTTGGGTTTTACCGCTGTGAACAGACACCATGACCAAGGCAAGTTTTATAAAAACCACATTTAAATGGGGCTGGTTTACAGATTCAGAGGTTTAGTCCATTACCATCAAGGTGGGAGCATGGCAGCATCCAGGTGCACGAGGACTTAAGACTTCTACACATTCATCAAAAAGCTGCTAGTGGAAGACTGACTTCCAGGCAACTAGGGTGAGGATCTTATGCACACACCCAGAGTGACACACCCACTCTAACCAGGTCACACCTATTCCAACAAGGCTATACCTCCAAATGGTGTGATTCCCTGATCCAAGAATATACAAACCATCACAGATGCTCAGTAAATATTAGCTGTTATCATACATATTAGGAAGTGAAAAAATCCCTGAAGATATTGTATGCATAAGAAGACTAACTTTGAAAAAGTAGCTTCAAAAGAAAATTAATCTTAATATTTGGAAAATTAAATTTCTGAATATTAATGGAGTTATTACCTTTCTAACTTGAAAGGTATCATCATAAATTTTAAAAGATCATTTAAGCTCTGGGGCATGCCTAGATTCCTGGAATGGCATGCTGTCTACCCGGAGCTCCATTGTCTGGACATACACACAGAGAGAGGGAGAGGGGAAGGAGAGGGAGAAGTAGGAAGAGGGGGAGGGAGAGGTGGAGGGAAAGGGAGGGAGACTGAGAGGAAGACAGGGAAGAAGGGAGGGATAGGAAGGAAGGGAGGAGGAGAGGATAGGAGAGGAGAGGAGAGGAGAGGAGAGGAGAGGAGAGGAGAGAGAGAGGTTTATAAAAGCAATTAAAGAAAGGGAGCCTATAAGTTTGAAACAGAACAAAATGAGNAGAGGAGAGGAGAGGAGAGGAGAGGGGAGGGGAGGGGAGGGGAGGGGAGGGGAGGGGAGGAGAGGAGAGGAGAGAGAGAGGTTTATAAAAGCAATTAAAGAAAGGGAGCCTATAAGTTTGAAACAGAACAAAATGAGAGTGTTTCTCTCAAAATAAAATGTATAATTCTTTTAAGAAAGGGTATTGAATGTCACTAATAAATACCTTAGTTCTGATTGGAATAATTTCACCAATAAAGAATCTATTATTCAACTTAGAATTAAATCACTAATTAATGATTCATTTCTCTCTCTCTCTCTCTCTCTCTCTCTCTCTCTCTCTCTCTCTCTCTCCTCCTTCCTTTCCCACTTTAATAACAATACTATTTACTTTTAGTAGGATTTCCTTCCAACACACATCAGAATAAGAGATTATTGTAAAGTTTATTCGGTCTATTTTTAGAAAGTAGAGAGTTTAAAAGCTTCTCAAGTGCAGATGGAGTAGAAGTCTTCCATTCTAACTAATTTTTGCTCTCTTATTCACTATTCAGATCAACCATGTACACTATAGATTGGAGTTCTAAAGTAAGATATCTACACATATGTACAATATTTAGTAAATATGGAAATCAAATAAGTATTCATTGGATACAAAGTATGCTATATGAGGAATATACAGAGTATTGAACTGTTATTAATATAAAATACTTTGTGTTTCACTGCGATTACAATCTGCTAAATATATTTTAACCTAGAAATTATAAAATAATGTTGCAAATTACTACTAATAGGTCAATATGCACACACATCTTTTCCATATTTTAAGCTAGTGTATAAATTTTTAAAATTTAGTTATTAGCTGTTTTTATTAAGCATGACATATTTATATTTCTATAAAACAATCTGATTAAAATGCAATCACACCTAAGTACATATTTTGGGGATGGCTTTCGCCAAAATGTCTAACTGTGGGGAAAGGAAACCTGAAGAGACTACCTCCAGTAGATAGACAGGATACCAAAGTGGAAGAATGGAGTCACCCATCTATCTTCAAAATTTTTTACCCAAAATTCTTCCTGTCTAAAAGAAATGCAGTGACAAAATGCAACAGAAATTTAAAAGCCATCCAGTGACTGGCCCAACTTGGGATCCTTGCCATAGGCAGGTCACCAACCCTGACAGGATTACTGACGCCATGCTCTGCTTGAAGACAGGGACCTAGTGTGGCTGTCCTCATAGGCTCTACCAGCCTCTGACTGAGACAGACACAGCCAAACATTGGACTGAGGACAGGGACCCATATGAAAGACTTAAGGGAAGGATTGAAGGAGCTGAAGGAGATGGCATCTGCACAGAAAAACAGACATGTGGGACCTCCCAGAGACTAAGAGAATACAAGAGATGGTCTGTAGGCCCTGGTATATATATACCAGAGGACTGACTTGTCTGGTCACAGTGGGAGAAAGTATAACTAATCCTGAAGACTTGATGCCCCAGGAAAGGTGGATGCTATGCGTAGGGGCAGGGGCAGTTTATGAGGTGGGGGTAGCAGGGTGGTTGAGGGGCTTGGGGATAGGGTGGGAGTACCCTTTCAGGAGCAAAGGGAATGAAAGGATGAGAAGAAGAACTCTTGGAGAGGGGACCTGGAAAACATGTCCTGTTTACTAGCATTCCAGATACTTTCTGAAGGCAATGATTCCACAGCAAAAAATAAAAATAAAAATAAGGTAGGCAAGCTTATATATATATGTGTGTGTGTGTGTGTGTGTGTGTGTGTGTGTGTGTGTGTGTGTGTGTATACTTGGTATTTAGATCTAATAATGTAGTGTTTTCAAAGAGAAACCTATCTTATAAAATTGAACTGCTTAAGCAGGTTTGGTGACCTATTTCTTTAATCCCAGCAGAAGGTCAATGATAGCTGTAATTTTGAGGCAAGCTTGGTCTACAAATTAAGACTCAATCTACAAAACTATATCCAGCTATACCACTCCTTTGTATCCAAATGATGCTCCAACATCCCACAATGGCACATGTTCAACTACATTCATAGCAGCTTTATTTATAATAGCCAGAAATGAAACACCCTAGATGTCCCTCAACAGAAGAATGGATACAGAAAATGTGTTACATCTATATAATGGAATACTATTTAGCTATTAAAAATAAAGACACCAAGAATTCTGCATGCAAATGAATGAAACTTAAGAATGTCATCCTGAAGAAATGACCATCCAGAGACTGCTCCACCCGTGGATCCATCCCATATACAATCACCAAAACCAGACACTACTGTGGATGCCAACAAGTGCTTGCTGATAGGAGCCTGATATAGCTGTCTCCTGAGAGGTTCTGTCAGTGCCAGACAAATACAGAAGTGGATGCTTACAGCCATTCATTGGACTGAGCATAAAGTTCCCAGTGAAAGAGCTAAAGAAAGGACCTAACAGGTTTGAAGCCACATAAGTGGAACAACAACATGAACTGACCAGTACCCCCAGAGGTCGCAAAGACTAAACTACCAAACAAAGAGTGTACATGGTGAGACTCATGGCTCCAGCTACATATGTAGCAGATGATGGCTCAGTCGGACATCAATGGGAGAAGAGGCACTTGGTACTTTGAAAGCTCTGTGCCCCAGTGTAGGGGAATCCCAATGCTAGGAAGCCAGAGTGGGTGGGTTGGTGAGCAGAGGGAGGGTGGAAGAGATAGGGGGAGAGGGTTTTCTGGGAGGGAGGAACAGGAAATGGGATAACATTTGAAATGTAAATAAATAAAATAGCCAATAAAAATCATAAACATAAAAGAAAGAAAAGAAAGAAAGAAAATTCGAGACTATGAAATTCAAAATAAATAAATAAATAAATCCTTAGTGATATAACACAGTCCCAAAAGGACATACATGCTATGTACGCAATTATAAGTTGATATTAGCGGGATATACAGGCTATACTCTGTGGTCTTAAAGAATCTAAACAAGAAGGAAAACCAACCTATAGGGTTGCAGATCCCTTTAGCTCCTTGGGTAACTTTCTCTAGCTCCTTCATTGGGGGCCCTGTGTTCCATCCTATAGATGACTGTGAGCATCCACTTCTGTATTTTCCAGGCACTGGCATAGCATCACACGAGACAGCTATATCAGGGTCCCTTCAGCAAAATCTTGCTGGCATATGAATGCAATAGTGTCTGGGATTTTTTAGAACTATAACTCTTCTCAAAAGAAAACATTGTTCAAATGATGTACCAATGGCCTATAAATACAAACACAGCTTACAAATATTTTCTGGTCTGTAGCCATTAGGAAAATGTAAATTAGAGCCACACTGAGCCACACTCCAGTCAGAATAGTCATGATCAAATAAAAATAAAATGAATGAATACAACAACAATAGGCAGGATTGTGGCTGGGTAATAAAAGGCAAGAATGGCTCATGTGATATGATAATGGAGTTGGAAATAAGCTTACCCATTGTGAAATTTAGTATACATGTTTTTTAAAAAATATGAAGTATCATTTGATCAAGCTATACTAATTTTCTCTACAGACACAAATCCATCAAAGTCGCCTTATTATATAGAGATTATCACTCCATTATTGACAACAGCTTGAATATGTAGTCTGCTTATACATTAATCACTACAGGAAATAAAATTATATTTTTTGTAGGACAAGTGAAGATCATCATGCTACCTTAGTGGAATAAACAAGACAACAAGGTAGTCTAATGTGTTTTCTGTCATATGTCAAATGTAGAGAAAAATAAAAACATACAACTAAAATTATAATGGTCATGAAATTCAGCATTTCATATATTTATATGTTCTCACAAAACCCCATAGGTTAAATGAAAATGAAAAAGCAATTATATTGAAGTAGTATTTATTCACTAGATGATCATAGTGTCAGATATTGGAAAACTGTAAAAATTAATGTCATATTAGCTAATTCCTTTGTTTTTGCTTATAGCATACAGTATGTAATGTCCCTGCATGCTTTTTAATCAAACTGATAATCTTATTTTATAATAATATGTCTTATCAATATCATCTTTAAAAATACTTAGGTATTTTGTGCATGTTTAGGGATACACCTGTGCTATGGAATGTAGTAAGAGGACACATTTCAAGAGCTGAAAATCTTTTCCATCAAATGAGTTTCAGGATTGAAATAATTATTAGGCTTAATAGCTAATGCTTTTCCTGACTCACTCATGTCATAAACTGAAAGTCGTGATATTCATGTACATTTTATTTTTAAAATGCACACAATTTAAAAATATTTTTGGTTACACAATGTTAAATTTGCCTTTAGATTATATGCATAGTCTGTTTTAAGTAATTTGAAAACTAGTGGGTGTCTCTATTTTTAAATTTAACATTACACAAGGTTTGAGATAACATTTGCTACTGGATTTCTAATTTCAGATACAATTAGAAGGTAACTATTAAAACTGTTTTAAAATATTTACAGTTTTAGTACCATAAAGGTAGAACTAAATAGGAGAGGGAGACAAGATATTAAACACACACACACACACACACACACACACACACACACACACACACACACACATATATATATATTTCTTCATGTGGTAATTATTTAGTAGAAATATGCCTCAAACTAGTTCCAGGATTGGATAGTTTTAAGACAATATATCATGAATTTGTGTAATGTACACATTTTCATTTCAAGCTGGCACTACATATATGACAGAATATGGCTATAAAAAGCAATTCATTGCTATAGCTTAGAATGTTTATATTTTATAATCAAATAAATAATTTTTATAATATATTAAAATATTCATTTTTGTTGAGGTAACTTACTTTCATTTCAGGGTAATAAAAATTCCCAAATATTACTCAGTCATACTATTCACCATTTACTTCTTATCTTTTAATTGAACTAAGAATTTTTTTTTTTTATCTACCTCACTGTTGAGAATATAAGAATTTACAATCATGTGGGGAAAGAAAAATGAGATCTTGGTTTGTAGTAGAAGGCATCCTAACCAATATGCTTCATCTTTTCTCCAAATATTTAAATTTGAAAAGATGAGAAACAAATAAAGAATATCTATAGTTAATAAATTTTTCACTTGCTATGTACATACAAACAATAAATAGAAGTTCAATATAGCTGAAGAAGACATAACTATAAAATAGAATGTTTGAACTGTTGTTTAATTGTCTTTTAAGACATATGATCCAAAACAGTGTGTAATAACATATTCTACTGAACTTTGAAAATATTTGTGCAGGTGAATATAAAAAAGGCAATACTGTATAGTTTTACTTTGTTTTTTATATTTTTTGCTTTCAGATATTAGAAAAGTTATCACCTTATTTGAAGAGTCAAAATGTTATACATGCATTCAGTATGGTCTTGCAGAAGTTTGGTTAACTGAATTTCACCTGACATACTAAAACTTGCTAGAAATTTTATGACAAAATGAAAATCTTCTAGGTGAATTAGGTTGACTTTTACATAACTGGTCAATGTAGTTATTGAATGTAATTGGGTGTTCATTGTTAATCCATCTCCCCAAGAGCTACACCCAATCACACAGATGAAGAGTTGAGCACATTTGTGAAGTCACGATGATGTCTGTTCTATTATTAACTTGTTATGAGAGTTAAAATAGTTAATTTGTTTAGAGCAAGAAATATCAAATGACTGCGTTGATATTTGGGTAGAGGACATATATAAATCATAAATCATGTATATCATGTTTAACAAATACCTTTACCTTTTTAACATACATTTCAATTTGTTACTTGGAGTGCCTCCTAAGTAGAGAGCATGTAAAGCTATCAAAAAGATGTTTAAATCTTGGGAGAGTAATCGCAAAATTCATTAATGCAACAAAACAGTTTAATTCCTCTTTTCTACAAATGAGTCATCAAATTTATATGAAAGTAATCTGACACAGGTAACTGAAAATAGACTGAAACACTTTGTTCCTTTATGATCTCTCTGTGTAGGTGTAGTAGCAGTGTCTTTCACTAAAGCAGAGATGACCACATAGGAAGATGAGATCACCTGCAGTCTTTTATGAGTTTTGACCATTTCTCTTGCCAGCATTAGGAGTATAATTGTGTTCCATAGGTTCTTGTTATTTTTAGGAAGGAGGGGGCTGCAAAAATCCAAAATCAGATTTTCCAGGTTAGTGAGCAGGAATTTAAGTGACTGAGAAAAATCTTAGGTTTCTGATGTATTTTCTAATCTTGAGTAAGTAAGAAATTTCTCAGGTAGTTATTCATAGCTCAGACAAAATGCTATGTGTTTCAATCTATCAAAACATAGTCATACAACTGCTTTGACTGACATCAATTCTGCCTTTTTATGTGATACCCAATGTGGTTATACATGCCAATCCCTCTCTGTCAATAAAATATTGTTTATTTGTGATTACTAATGAAACATCAGAAATAATTAGAATTTTATAAACTAATATAGACTTTAATAATTAAACATATAAGTTTTAGGTGCCCAAGTCATATATTATTGTAAATTTCCCTGTAATATAATTTTAAAGCAATAAATTTCATAGATATTTTATGCTGAAAGGTGAGTGGCAGTTATCATGTCAAAATTAAGAAAGGTCTGCCAACCAGATTTTACTGGATATATGCCAATGTGGCTTAACCAAACCCCTGCCCAAAATAGTATAACTATCAACATATAGGTGAAATCTGTTCATTTTAGAACTATACGCACTTACCTTAACAATGTTTATTAAATAATGTGTAGCAAACTCTAGATACAATAAAAAACTCAATTATTTAAAACACAAGCTATAAATACATACACACACACACACACACACACACACACACACACACACACACATATATATTGAACATTGGCTGCTATATATCAGACAGTAAACATTTAACATTAGCATCACCTAGAAACATTGAAAAATGTAACATTTATTGACAATGCAAGTTATCACAACCCAAGCAAGATATATTGATTCAGAATTCGTACATAATATGGTTTCACACATATCTATCTCTATACTTGAGTCTGAAACACAAGAGACTAATTTTGGCTGAATCTGGGAACTACCACCTGCAGAGTTCTAAGAATATAGAGAAAATTTAATGACTGTGAAATCCCACACTTCCTGAATCAGGTGTATAAAGGAGAATCTATCTTTATATATTTTTTTAAATTAAGTGTAAGTCTTATGACCTAGTATTTCCTGAATGTACAATGGTTAAAATTGTACATTAATATATGCTTAGAACAATTTCCTGTTCTATCAATTGCTTGTTCTCTGATATTTTGACCATTTTGCATTATCATTTATTTTACAATTTTTGAGATTTTGATATTATGTGATATTATGAAATTTTTATTTTACAAAATATAAAAATATATAAAGAATAAATTTATACATTTCATATCTGTTATTTTTCTCAACAGGGAGAGGCATGATTAATGTAATATATGTTTTTTTTCTGTCAGGCACAGTGCAGAATTCTTTTGGGTTTTTCAATCATTTATCTCTGAGCCTTTGTTCTGATCTTTGAATGGTCACTTCTATGTAGTGAATAATTCCTTATTTCTATTAGAAAACACTGTACAGATTATATTTACTCTATATTATTTTTGACAAATAGATATTGAGGAAGCCCCTCCTTTAATTCCTGAGTACACATGGAATTCTGCACACTACTGGAAGAGGATAAATGCCATACTTGAGCAATTGAAGCCACCTTATTGCTTTTTCTTTCTGAAAATATATTGAATCCAGGTCTTCTCTAGCTATTTTTCACCCACTTTTATTAGGTGCAAACTACTGTATCTTCATAGAAATGTGCATTAATGAATTTTGTGATTAGTCTCCCAAGATTTAAATATTTTTGCTGGCTTTACATGCACTCTACTTAGGAGGCACTCCAAGTAACAAATTGAAATGTATATTAAAAAAGGTAAAGATACAGATATTTATTAAACATATGTTGTACATGATTATATATATATATATATATATATATATATATATATATATATCACAAACACACACACACACACATATATATATATATATATCACAAACACACACACACACACACACACACACACACACACACACACACACACACACACACATATATATATATATATATATATATATATATATATATATATATAATATCTCTATCCAATTATCAACACCATCATTTGGTATTTCTTGCTCTAAACAAATATAAACTATTTTAACTCTCATGAGAAATTAAAAATAGGAGGACAGACATCATAGTGACTTTAAAAATGTGCTCAACTCTTCAGCTGTGTGACTGGGTGTAGCTCTTGGGGAGATGGATTAACAATGAACACCCAATTACATACAATAACTACATTGACCAGTTATGTAAAAGTCAGCCTAATCCACCTAGAAAATTGTCATTTTGTCATAAAATTTCTAGCAAGTTTTAGTATTCCAGGTGAAATTCAGTTAACCAAACTTCTGCAATACCACTTTGAATGTATGTGTAATTTTTTGACTCTGAAATATGGTGATAACTTTACAAACTCTGTAAGGAAAAAATATAAAAAACAAAGCAAATCTATATAGTCTTCTCTTTTTTATATTCACATGAACACATATTTCAAAAGTTTGGTAGAATATGTTATTACACAATTTTGGATTGTATTTCTTGAAAAACAATAAAACAGTATTCCAACTTACTATTTTATAGTTATGTCTTCAACTATAGTGAAACTCTATTTATTGTTTGTTTGTACATATCAAGTGATATGTTAATTCAATATAGATATTCTTTATTTGTTTCTCATCTTTTCAAATTTTAATCATTTACAGGTCAAATGAAGCATTTTTGTTAGAATGCTTTCTACTACAACCAAGTTCTCACTTTCTTTCTCCACATGGCTGTATATTTTTGTAATCCCAACATTGAGGAAGATACAAAAGAATCTGAGTTCAAGTTAATGGTCATCTGCAGAATGAGAAGAAGAAAACCCTGGCAAACATGAAAGAGTACAAAAAGTATATTGTTTTGATTTTTGAATTGATGTGTTAGTTTCCATAATTCTACCATGACACCTCTTTACAAATTATAAGAAAGTGACTACACACCTATCTAATTGTATATAAATTTTACTTCCTCATTATAGCTGTACTTGGGAAATTAGATTCTTAAATTCTTTAATTAAATAGTTGAAGTTGTTTTTAATCTCCTAAGTAAGACCAAGGAATTGCTTGGTCACATTGGCCTTCCTCATTTTCCACCCCAGTGAATTCCCTAATTGTCTTGCTAATTTACTTCCTGTCCTTTGTGACTTTCAAGGACACTTCTTCTTCTTCTTCTTCTTCTTCTTCTTTTTTTTTTTTTTTTTTTTTTTTTTTTTTTTTTTTTTTTTTTTTTTTTTTTTTTTTTTTTTTTTTTTTTTTTTTTTTTTTTTTTTTTTTTTTTTTTTTTTTTTTTTTTTTTTTTTTTTTTTTCTGTGTTTTGTTTTGTTTTGTTTTGTTTTTGTTTTGTCTTTGACATTTGATCAATTCAAACATGTTTAATATTTGGACTTTATGATTCTACCTTTCTTTGTTCTTTTGGTAACATCAGCTTGTTCCACCATAGTAAACTACAGGTTCAAAATAAATGATCAAATCGTCTTCCATAAAAATATGTCACATGATAGTCTTCCATGACTAGTCTGAGAGAAGAATCTAACTCCTCTCATGTTTGTAACCTCAAGAAATAAAATGATGGAGTTAATAATGGTCATGGATATTTTAAGAATAGATCAAAAGACACATGAGCTTTCATTCAGTCCTGGAATATTCAGTCTGAGGAAATTGAGTTATCAAGTAACAAGTGTGTCTACCCTGCGAGTATCATGCTAAAGAGGCTGCAATGTGTGGAATACATTGCTGTTAGGACACAGCCAGTACTCCTTCACTGAGTCAACTTAGTGATTATTACAACCACCAGCCGATGAGCATGGACTAACCTCAAGTATAAGAGAGGAATTAAACTTGTTCTTTTATCTAAACTAAATAAAATGTTCTCATCTCAAATCCTGGCCAACATATGTTCCTAAAATTATGAAACTAATTAAATAATAATGTTTAGTTTCCTAAATTGGAAGTTTGTATTACTCATATTTTAAAACTTTCCTTAACTCTCAAACTTCTCATAATTTACATGTCAAGGTTGTTACAGTTGGGCATACGATTCCTAAGGACAGCCATTGGAGTGTCCATTTCCTTATGAGACTTTACAAAGACATATAAAGTGACATATGCCCAGGAAAAAGAACAGAGATAGTTTATTAAGGGGGAAGTACAGAGGAGAGGTAAGACTTCACCTTTGGCAGAGATTCTAACAGGCAACAATGCAAAAAGTGATGACATAAAGCCCACAGTGGCCCTTCTCAATGTGTTAGCATCATAGCCACTAGTTGAAAGTATGCATAACGCTGACTTCTATGTGTGGATCCATGACTGAATGGAGTTAAAGGAAAAGAATCAAAGTGCAGACTGATTTTTGATTGTTTGTTTTCTGATGCTGCCTTTTGTATGTAAATTTCTGACTTTCATCTCCACTGTTCCTTTTCTAAGGCTTCACTATGCAATTCTCTTTTGTTTTTGTATTTATTATAAAATCGAAACTTTGACTTTGATATACGGCCATGTGTTCAATCGCATCTCATATCATATCAAGTAGATCCTCAACATGTTTGATTATAACACCTCATACATTTAAGTTTAGAAAAAAATATATATATATGGTAGATAATAGCAGTCATAAGCAAGGGTTATTCAGGGGAATCATGATAGGGTTGATTAAATAGGTATCCTTGTGATATTGGCATTTGGAGTGCAAACCTGCAAGGAATCTATGTTCTCATTCTCATGTCCTTTCCTAGAACAACAAATTCAAGAGAAACTAATTAAGAAGCAAAGCAAGTTGAGTTTGAAGGAAGGAAACACTTCCAAAGGAAGAAACAGGCACCGCAGAGAGAAAGTTTAGCAGACCAACTATTGCAGCCCACAAAGTTATCTGGGTGCTTGCATTACTCATTGTGGGCTCTTAGTGCAAGTCTTGATAAACATTCTCTTCTTGTAACCTATGAAATCTATATAACCATATCTCCTATGTCTAACATTCTGTATTTCTTAATGCTGTTAACTCTTATGCATGCTGGGGGCAAAAGGGAGTCACTCACATTTGCACTCAGCTCTAAAACTTTTTTAATACAAAAAGGATAACAAGACAAGCTATGTCTGTGGGCACAATAATAGATTGACTGCTTTGAGGTTAAATGGATGCTTTCTAACTTGACTGGGGCCTGATTCACAATAGGAAACACAAGGCTGATACTGAAAATCTTGCCAGGTTTTCATGTTTGTGAGTCCTACAATAACAGGCATAAACAATTTACTTTGTTTTACAGAAAGGATATAATATCAGCCTGCCCTCTAATTCCATATCTGTTTATCCATACAGCTCTCAGATATTACCAACTTTGTTTCTTTGTACAATAGTGGTAGTTAACTCAAAAACCCACAATCAAAGTAAAGAATAAGATATTTTATGGTGCTTAAACACAGATTTGGTATGTCTGCTATGTTTCCTCCCCAGATATCAGAGACCATTGTAGAAAGGTGATTTAAAAATTAAAGATAATTGGAGAAAATAAATGTCTTTTAAATATATCTACATCAGTGTAGTAATGAAAAATCAGCAGCTGTGGTTGTCTCTGGAAACCCAGCAAAGATTAGGCACATTTACATTCAATTGGGAAATATGAAGAAGTTCCTAAGCTCTAAATTCAAGGTGAGAAACTATGAAACATGGAAAAATTCTGAAAGAGAGTCAGTTCCTTTGGTAAAACTTCTAGAAGTAGAGGATGTATCCTTGGAAAGCCACACAATTAAAAGCATAAAGGTTCCCAAATTGTAATTGGTTTATTTGAAAAGAGACAACACACATTTGGATGGGTAGGAGAGTGGGAAATAGATCCAGGAGGCATTATGGGAAGACATTGAGCATCAACATAATCAAAATATACCAAATGGTAAAAAGAGAGAATGCTCAATGGTTAAGAGCAGTCATGGCTCTTCCAGAAGATTGGAATTCAATTCCTAGAACCAATATGCTGATTCACAACCATCAATAACTACAGTTATGGAGATATAACTATCTCTTTTGGACTTCTTGGGCATGTGGCATAAACACTGTACACAGATATACATGCAAAGAAAACACCTATAAACATAAAAAAATAAAAATAAAAAATACTCTATGAAATCCTCAAAGCATTCATGAAAATTATTAGAAATAATCAAAAGGCATTGTTGTAATTACAAATGTTTAATTTCCAATTTACGTATGATATCTTAGTAGTTATTCCTTGACATTACTCTAAAGCTTCTGTTTGAATATTTCATTAATATATTGGTAGCATTTTATATCTCAACCAATAAGTTAAACAACTTATTATTTAGTTAATAAGGTCTTGCAATAAGGCTTATAAAAACATGTTTCAAAAACATTCCTCAGCAAGTTCAAAATGTTGATACAAATCTTAAGACAATCACACTATATAACCTGCTAACTAATCATATAATTATTGATGTATGACCAATTGCTATAATCCTAGCATATAATTCATATGAAGAGAATATTTATACCCTACATAATGATGCTTTAGAGGTCGGGTGTTTGATGAACAGGTAACAAAAGATAGGAAAAGAAACAAAATTTATGAAACTTGATCCTCATACATGGATTTTTACTGTCATGTCTCCCGGAGAAAAATTTCTCCACAAAGTGAAGAAAATTCTTTCAAGGAACTCAGCTGTTGGAATGTAAGGAGATTTTTCTGGGTGGATAGAAAACCATTTCTGTGGCCGTTAATCCTACATATAAGTGAATGACTCGAAGGAACAGAAGTTTGTAAATATATTTAAAGTAGTAATACTATCTAGGGAATGTTTGCCATTTAATAAACATTATGAACCATGAAGCACATGAAAAAATTATGAAGCATTGTCTCCAAGTAAAGGCAATAACAACAGTATGCTATATCCCCTGGATTTCACTGTGGCTGTAGGAACTAAACCCAAATCCTTTGCAAGAACACCAAATACTCTTAAATACAAAACACAATTTACTGAGAGCTTACTCTGGTAATATGTATTTGGATTTATATTTTCAAATATTCACTTTATTTATTTACATAGCAAATTCATAAAGTGTTTTCTTTCTTCCAGTAAAACAAAACAAAACAAAACAAAACAAAACAACAACAGCAACAACAAAAACAACAAATCAGAACTAACAAGAATTCTGGCCTTTCTTCAAATTAATATATAAATAAGTTTCAGAAATAAGACTTAAACTTAGTTTTATCAACACCAGGAATATGTTGTCAGTAGGTGTGATGGTTTGTATATTCTTGGGCCAGGGAGTGACACCATTTGGTGGTGTGTCCTTGCTGGAATAGGTGTGACCTGGTTGGAGTAGGTGTGTCACTGTCAGTGTGGGCATAAGATCGTCATCCTAGTTGCCTGGAAGTCAGTCTTCCACTAGCAGCCTTTGGATGAAGATGTGAAACTCTCAGTTCTGCTTGTGCCATGCCTATCTGGATGTTGCCATGCTCCCAACTCGATGATAATGGACTGAACCTCTGAACCTGTAAGCCAGCCCCAATTAAATGTTGTTTTTATAAGACTTGCCTTGGTCATGGTGTCTGTTCACTGCAGTAAAACCCTAAGACAGTAGTTATATGCTTAATTTTAAAGACAGATGAAAATAACCTCCTATAATTCTATAGTGACATTGAGCTGTCAGAAATGTTAAAAATAAAGTAATAGATTTCAGAAAAAATATACTTGCTTTTTTTAAAAAAAATAATGCTTCTGTTTTAACAAATATATTTATGCGAACTGGTAATAATGATTCAAGTATTCATTTATGTATGTTTGTATGTATGTAACTTGTGTAATGTATGTATGTGATGTATGTGATGTATGTATGTATGTATGTGATGTATGTATGTATGTTTGTGTATTTGTATGTATTTCATTATAGCCCAATAAGTTGAAAAATAAAATATCTGTGTACTGTAGCTAATAATTTCATGATCTATCTAATTAACAAAAATAAAAATAATATTGCTTTGTCCATAAACATAATAAAAGGATACTTTAATGAATCATGTGATAACTACAAAAGCATATACAAGATGGCACATTCAAGAGTTCAAATAAAAATATTATATTCTATTATACATTATGTTTTACTATAATATAATTACAAATAAAATTATATTCTTATTATGTATGTATAATCAGATGGAGATGTATTATAAATTTTTGGTGTCTGAAGAGGTCAGAAGAAAAGGCTATATTCCTTGGAATTGACTATGGCTATAGGAACTAAACTCAATCCTTTGCAAGAGCAGGAAACACTCTAAAGTGCTGAGCAATCACTCTAGGCCTTGAAAGGGGTGTTATAAAAAACCATCTGATCAGAGCTCATTTTCTCAAATTAAATGACCATCATAACAATTAACTAAGTTCCATATATATCTTTTTAAAGCATGTTGCAACTTCAAAAAGAATTCTCAAAATTAAGGTAAGCTTGGTTTTCAGAGAGGAAAATAGTTATGTGAGTCCTAATTTTTATATGAAATTAATGTAAGTGCTTTATGTGGTGAGATGGTGTAAAATTACCTGAGGGAGTTGTCTTACTGAGAGATTGTCTAAACCAGGTTAGTCTGTTTGCAAGTCTATGGAAAAGTACTTTATCTTAAAAAGTCAAGCCCAAGACTACTGTGGATGTCACCATTACTTAATTTGGGGTTCTACACTATGTAAGAGAGAAAAAAAATTGCCTGAGCAGTGAGTACATATACATATATTTCTCTTTGCTGTTGCTTGTGAACATGACAAGATGTTAGAAGTCCCTGCCTCTTTGAATTCCCCACTGCAATAGACCATATTTTTGAAATAGCAACAAAAAATAAATTCTTTCTACTCAAGGTTTACTTTTCCTGAGATCATTGGTTAAACAGAATAATACACACCAGAAACAAAACAATGGCTGATGAATAAACTTATTTGTTTGTGCATTTACTGTGCATACATGTGACACTATAACATTCGTGAATATGGGCAAGCATGAACTTGGAGACCCAAGGTCATTGTATATGCACATATGTACACTGTAACCAGGTAAGCATTTTACTAACTGAGTCAACTTTCTTTTCAGGGTTCATTTATTTTTTAAAAAGTATAAAGAGACCTGGAGTATGGAAACATAAAATATTTTGTTCATTCCTAACAATTCAAAAAGTTACCTAGAAGCATAGGTTATGGAAGGTGAACTAATATGTTACCTTCCTATTAAGAAGATCAAGACCACTTATAAAAGAAAGTCTCCAATTTGGCTTTTAGTTGCAGAAGTTTAGTGTCCATTATAGCTGAGTAAAAACATAGTGACAGAAAGTTAACTTTACTGCCAAGCAATTAGCAGGAGGAGGACTGTACACAGGGAACGCACAAGTCCTATCATCATCATCATCATCATCATCATCATCATCATCATTATTATTATTATTATTATTATTATTATTATTACTACTACTACATATTTTATTTACATTTCAAATGTTATCTCCAATCCTGGTTTCCCCTACAAAAATCCTCTATCCCATCCCCCCCTCCTCCTGCTCACCAACCTACCCTTTTTCTACTTCCCTGTCCTGGTATTCTACTACACTGGGGCATCAAGCCTTCTCAGGACCAAGGGCCTCTCCTCCCATTGATGTCAAACAAGACCATCCTCTGCTACATATTCTGCTGGGGCCATGGGTGCTTCCATGTGTACTCATCCTCTTAAATGTCAAGCCTTCCTCCCAGTGACACATCTCTTCCAAGAAAGACAAGATACTAGTTCTTCCAAAGTAGTTCTACTAATTTTTCAAATATCAAGTATTCAAACAGATATGTGTCCATCAGGGCATGATCATTCTAACTACCAAGGCTGTCTGTGATTGTGATTATTTAAACATTTTACAAAGTGTCTGTTGGGATTGTGAAGATTCAAGACTGAATGATGAGATGATTACGAGGAAAGATAAAGTTAAATAATGAGCCATTTACCATTGAATTACAGGCTATTTACTTGGTACATTTATGCACTCATCCAATTTATTATTGAAGAAAGAAAAAACAAACAAACAAACCAAAAACAACAAAAAACAACAACAAAAAATCTCTCATATTGCTGGTGTTTCTTATTTTTTTACTTTTGAGTATATCTTTAAAACTTAACTCATGAGTCAACTTTTCAGTAACTAGACTGATTCAAAACTTTTATAATTCGTTTTTTTTATTTTTATTGGATATTTTATTTACATTTCAAATGTTCTCCCATTTTCAAGTTTCCCCCCCTCCCTCATAGAAATCCCTTATCCCATCCTCCCTGCCACTGCTTCAGTGATGGTGTTCCTCCATCCACACAACCACTCCCACCTCCCCGCCCTCAATTCCCCTACACTGGGGCATCTTTGGAGCCTTCATAGGACTAATGACCTCTCCTCCCACTGATGCTTGAAAAGGCCATCTTCTGCAATTGCAGATATGCGTATTCCTCTGTTGATGGCTTAGTCTCTAGGAGTTCTGGGGTTTGGTTGGCTGATACTGTTGTTCTTCCTATGGGTTTGCAAACCCCTTCAGCTCTTTCAGTCCTTTCTGTTACTCCTCTAATGGGGACCCCCTTGCTCAGTTGGCTTCGAGCATCTGCCTCTGAATTTGTAAGGCTTTGGCAAGGTCTCTCACGAGACAGCCATATCAGGCTCCTGTCAGGATGTACTTCTTGGCATCCACAAAAGTGTTTGGGTTTGGTAACTGTACATGGAATGAATCCCCAGGTGAGGCAATCTCTGGGTGGTCTTTCCTTCAGTCTTGGCTCTACACTTTATCTCCATATTTGATCCTGTAAGTATTTTGTTCTCCTTCTAAGAAGGACCAAAGAACCCACAATTTAGTCTTCCTCTTTGTTGAGCTTCATGTGGTCTGTGAATTCTATCTTGGTTATTTGGAGCTTTGGGGCTTTGCTCTTTGAAAATAATCATATATATATATATATATATATATATATATATATATATATATATATATATGCATACATACATAATATACTGTAAACAATAATCACTTATTCAGAGAAGGATTACCCTCTTAATTTTCCCTAAATTTCTATTCATTTAAAACTAACTAGTCATAAAACTACTCTGATTTAACTCTATTACTTACTGTTTATCCTTTTAGTAAATATGTATTTATGCCCCTATAAAGACTATAAGACATACTGTTTATGTGGTGATGAATAAATCTTACTATTAGCAGAATTCACTATCTTTTGTTCAAGATAATAAACCTAGATTATATAACTACTGAATGTTATTGCCCCTGATTCTACTGGGTTGCTAAGGCAGAGTCTAGGTACATTTTGGATTGTGGTATTTGCACTTACATTGTGTTTCATCAAAAGCCTTATAGGAAACTACTATCTGCTAGAAAACTCATAGCCTTAACAAATGTTGTTTTAAGTTGTAAGTAACAGTATTTGTGTTTTGCTTTACTTCTGCTTTTGTTTTGATGTAAAGAAAATTTGAGACCAGTTTTCCAAGAAATTTACACAAAAATAATGATTTTTCTGTACTGAAAAAATTGAGAAAAATTAAAATATTTTTAACTGAATCAATAAAAATATGACTTATATGATGCATGATAATTAAATATTAGTAACTTTTTCAACTCTTTCGTTCACAGGAAACTTTCATTAGGACTTACAATAGAAAACTAGGGATTTGTGTTATTCAATTACAACCATATTCCCCCAAAAGCAAAGTCAATGCTTCCCTTAAGTATTTTCATCACAACATCATTTGCAAATTTAATGAAAAATATAGATTTTGAAAGGCATTTTAAATTAAAAAAACATGCAAGGCAAATTATCTTAGGTTGTGTATTTATACTATAACTTACAGAATTAATGAAAATGTGCAGTAGTCCAATTGACCATGATCCAGTATGCTTCTTTGGAGATAACACCGAGAACATTCCAACATGGGTCCCTCGAGTTAAGAATTAAGTAGGCAAGCTTCTGTATGTCTTGTCACTTTTCACTTGCCATGTTAGCCCTCCTGAATAAATCACATGATATTTTCTGATTACAATCAATTTCATTATTGACTTGGATTAAATTTAAATGGGCTTGAAAAGAATTGAAATTACCTTCTATTTTTATTCATACATTCTTTCTTACTTTTGCTTTTACACACATAATCTTTCTCTGCATTTGTGCATTTTCCCATGTAGCTATAGCTGATATTTTTTTAAAGAAATGTTGCTGCAAATATAATATAAAATAATTTAATTTAAATTATTATCATTTTTATCAGAATTATCAACCATCACAAAATTTATTCCAGTTCTCCCAGTTTTTCTAATATAAGTTTCTAACATTAATTCATTTTAGTAATCTTTTTGTGCTGGTGTGTGTGTGTGTGTGTGTGTGTGTGTGTGTGCACGTGCAGATATGTGTGTATGTTTGTGTGTTTGTGTATGAATGTATTTCATGTATGTGTATGTGTGTGTCCATGTATAATCCACCCAAAGGAAACCTTCCAGAGGCATTCCTCAGGATCTGTCTCAAAAGAAAGACCCTCTCCTCTCAATGATCAAAGACTGATTGAATAAAACTGGGGTGAGTTAGCTTCATTAACCTACTTTTTCTCTTCCAGCCCACCATTGATTACACAACTACAATCTTCTCACCTGTCTTTTACTTTAGTAATGTTAAAGATGGAGTCTCTTTCCTCTATTTTATTCTGTCCACTTAAATGGTAGTTCATTTGTGTGGAGGTGGGTTGGTATGGCATGTGCCATGTCATACATGTAAAAGTAAGACATCCGTTTGGCAGGGTGGTGGTGGTGCACAGCTTTAATTCTGTCAGATGATGACTTAGAAGAAAACCTGGCCTACAGAGTTCCAAGAGAGCCATGGAGCAACACAGAGAAAACCCTGTCTTGAAAACCCAAGAAACATTAAATGTGTATATAGAAAACCATGTCAGTTTGATAAAGTCTGTTCTTGATCCCCTCCTTCTAACCTGTAGAACCTAGAGACAGACCTCAGGACTTCACATATGACAGAAAAGGTCTTGATATGCTCAGCCACAAAATACCTTTAAATCCACTTGCATCTGGAAGTTTTTACTTAATCATCTTTCTGAATCCCAGTTTATAATGGATGGAGTATTTTCAAATTAACATAAATAAAAATAACTCTACTACTAGAAGTATTTTACACTTCAGGTTGCTTAGATGAACTCAAACATTTCAAATTTTTTCTGACTGCAGTAGAAAGAATCCTTTAGAAAGGGTAAACCAGTATGAAAGGAATTACTTCTGAATCTCCAATTAAGACCAATTAGAGGTGTATTTCCACTCCCATGCACACTATGCAAAACCTCTACTCACAGTGACTATTAGGCATATAAAGTTCATTAACATTATGATTGGCCTTCTTGTCTATTATCATATCCTGCCACGTTCTGTGAGTTTGTAAAACGTAGGGGAAAGGATCTTCCACAGTTGGAAAACATCTAATGCCATCATCATCTTTGAAGATTTAATGTATTAAATATTATATTACAGAGTATAATGTGTTATGCTTTTAGAGTTCTGCATAACATTTATGAAAGTTTTTACTTGAAGCCATTGATAAAAGATTTTGAACAGGATTTTACCAAAGTTATTATATTAAAATAAGTATCTGGAGACTAAATGACATAATTCTATTGAAAGCCATGATATTTATTTGCATGTGGGGATATAAAATCTTATCACTTTATGTTTTTCTACTCTTTGCTTCATGACATATGTTTGAGTATTTTAAAGAAAGCTTTGAATCTATGCAAATTTTGCTAAAAGTGTGAGTGCTCAAATATGAGGAGAACTAAGGTTGATGTTGGTAAATATTATTGACCTGTTTCTTTGGCAGAGTCTCCTCAATCAAAACCACAGTTTCCAGACATAGATAGTGGTTTACCCAGCTTGCTCTGCTCATCCTCTACTTTTTTCTTCCCTTGGTTGGAATTAGTCTGCTTGCTCCATTCAACTTACGTTTCTTATCCACAATGGTTCTCATCATTGCAGCACAGGTATTTTAAACAGATACACCTGGCCAATCTTCCTTGGTACTCGTCTATTTTGTAAAGCATTAGGAAATGAAAGTTGATCTAGCATACTTATAAAATTATTAAACTGTTAATGGGTTTGCCAACGTTTTATGGGTGGTGAATAACAAGAGTTGGGGTTGGGGTTCTTAGGATCAGCCTTTTCAGTGATAAAATATAGTGAGTGTTCAACTCTAGTTCTCTCTGTTCCCTTTGACTTCTTAATCTCACAACAGCAATAGGGAGCCTGTGCACATATTTTATATGCACAGCATCACTGTGTCTCAAAACTGTAGAGATGCAAACAGAGGAAGCTGTGGCATTTATGTGACTTGTTAGCAAACTTTCAAGTATTATTTGTTGTTGTTGTTTTCAAGAATTGGGTTTACTTTTAACGAGGAAGGTGAAATGTAATACCTGCCTTTCTAGGTTATTTTCTATGTCAATATTCTATGAAAGACATCCAGAGAATCAACTGTCATTGAAAGCCCAGAAAAGTCAGAGAAAAATGTGAATGTGAATGTCACTAAGTAAAAGAAACCAGTCTGAAAAGAACAGGTAAGTAAGTCTAGTTCCATGACATTCGAAGAGAAATATTCTAAGTGTCATGTCCAGGATGAGAGAAAAGGAGAAGGCAATAGGTAGAGCACAGAGTATTTTTCAGGACACTGACATTAAGTTTTCCAATACTATGTATGTGTCATTATGGTTTTAGTCACTGTTTTATTGCTTTGATGAGACAGCATAACCAAGGCACCTCTTGTAAAAGAAATCAGTGAATTGTGGGGCTTGCTTTCTGCTTTACAGGTTTATTCTATTACACAATGGCAGGGAGCAGAGTGGTGTGCAGGCAGGAACTCAAGTAGTGGTTGAAAGCTTTCCATTGTGATTTACAGCCAGATAGTCAGAAAATTAGTGCAAGAGCAATAGTGAGTGGAAAAGTGAGAGAGGGGGAGAGCTAAAGAGCAATAGAGCAAGAAAGAGACTGAGAGTGAGGGAGGAAGGGAGAGGAAGAGGGGAGGAGGGAGAGCTAGAGAGAGACACCTAGTAAGGGCTTTTGAAACCTCAAAGCTCACCACAAAGTTTCACACTTCCACCATGAGGGCCAAACCTTCTCATCCTTTGAAAGTGAGAGCTAAACACTGAAACATACAGGCCTCCGGGGTACATTTTTATGCAAATAACTACAAGTACATTGATCAAAACCCAAAAATTATACAACAACACAATTGAATTAGTCGTTATTCTCCTTATTTAGGTAGTTCTGGAGAATTTTCCATCCCTTGTCACTAATGTTTCATTCTTGAGAGAGACTTTGGTACAAGGAGAGGGGATACACAGAGGGAGATGGGCACAGCCATGCAGGGAAAGCTCTGTTTTCCTTTCAGACTTTCTGCGACTATAATCCTGCTACAAGTATGAAATACTTTTATTAATTTAGTAGTTTAGTGATTAAACTTAGAGAGACAGTAGCACTGGAGAAGCACTACTCAAAGTCTTTAAAATATCAGTTTTACATAGGATTTAGTATAAAAGATTTAGTTTTTACCATATGGTGGTTATGATTAATACCTGAGTATACTCTGAACTGGATAACTGCTAATGTTTAGAATTTAAATGGTCTTAATTTTTTTTTTTAAGCTGATTGCTACTACATGTGGGAGTAGACTTATACATGAATTTGCGTGATATTTACTTTCTGTAATAAGATCATCTTGCATTAAAATATACATAATTTAGTGTCTGATATTAAATGAAAATATAATTTCTTACAAATGTATTGATATTTTAGCTTATTTTAAAGGACATGGAATATTGAAATGAAAATATTACTATAAACCTCACTGTTTGATAATTTAAAATTAAGTGGAAAGAATTTTTTCTATCATCTATCTATTCTGTTATTCTTCTGCTAATGTTCTAGAAATGATAAATAACTTGTTTGATAATGCTGGACTTCCAAATACTATTATGAAGTACTACTGCACCCAGACCTGTTCTAGTTCTCACCATATAGAATTTTTTTAATAATAAAATAGCTTATTCCTGTACTGTCAAAATAAAATAAAATTATATTAAACTGAAAAAGAATTTAAAACTTAATAATAAGATGAAAGTTATGAAGCCTCAATATGAAGAGTCAACATAGGGGATTTCTTTAAGACAGTGGAATTATTTTTTTCTGTAATATCTCAAAAAATAGGAAATGATAGATAAAGTGTCTATAACTTAAAAGGATAAACTATACCCATAAAAATTCATAAAATAAGCAATCTCAAATGACCAAAAGTAAAGAGAAGGTTATCACATATACCCACACAAGCACACACATACACACACACACACACACACACACACACACACACACACACACACAAGCACATACACCACTAATACCACCACCAGCATTAATGATAAAAAAAAAAGCAGATGTCCTCAGTTATTGGTCACTGATATCTTTCAATATCAATGGTCATATTTCCAAAGTAAATGCACAAAGATTAGCAGAAAAGATGCAAAGGCAGATTCATTCTTCTGCTGCATACAAGAAACTCAAATCAGCACTAAAAATAGACATTGCCTTACAGTAAATTTTGGAAAACAGGTACTCTAAACAAATGTACCCAAGAAGCAAGCAGATGCAACCATTTTAATACCTAACAAAATAGACTTAACAATCAAAACTACCCAAAGGAGCTAGGAAAGAACTCTACTCAAAGGAAAAATCACCCAAGATGACATCTTGATTTTGAACATCTATAACCTAAATACAAAAGCACAAATTTTGTCAAAGATACACTACTATAGCGTAAATAATATACTAACACTCATTTGATGATAATGAGTGACATTAATATTCTACTGTCACCATTGGACAGGTCATTCAGACAGAAACTAAACAGAAAAATATAGGAGCTAACATATTTTATAAATTAACATCTAAGAAGTAGTTAGTAGTTACCAAAATACAATACAATATAACTTGTCAGCTAATAAGGATATACTTTAAAAAGCTGTACACAGCCAACTTGAAAAATCTAAAAGAAATGGATGAGCCTGTGGAGTTGTGACAGGTGATGGATGTTTGGTCAGATAATTACTCCTAATGGACATGCATGTAAATGTTCTCTGTTGTGAACTTCTCTTTCAATTCATTCAATTTAATTTTTTGTATGTGAACTTGTGATGAACTTCTTAACATGTGATCATGTATTCTAAAATATGTATAAGTACTTAGGACAAAGAGATGAGAAAAGAAAGGAGAAATTTTTCCTTTTCTCCACTTAGGATCTTTCTATCTTTCTACTTTTCCTCTTAAATAGCTATCATAGGAAACTTTTTCCAACTTAGTAATAAATACTATAATCATTTCTCTAAGTGTCCCTTTCTTTTTCTTCCTGCACCTTCTGACTACCAAGCTGTAAGTTAGAACCTTGCAATTCCTGGTGAAACATAACAAAGGCCGCATTACTTTTCTTTGCTGTAAGGCTACAGGTGTTAATCTCCTAAACCAGCAGTATTTTACCCTCAGAAAGAGCAAGGAACTTTTAAGGGTACAAGAAGGGTACCAATTAGAAAGAAAGAAGACCAATTATCTATAGTATTTCAACCTTCCCAGTGTGGAGATGGGGAAAGGAGGTGGAGGTATGAGGTGCTGATGCAGGGAGAGAGCATAGAAATAAACTATACTGAAATGCTTGTGATAAATGCTCATCCATTATCACTAGCATTTCGGTATAGTTAGAGAGCTAGAAAATCAGGAGACCCTCAGACCTTAAAGCAATAAACAGAGTCCTGCTCTGCACTCCTGCCACTACCTTCTCTGGACTGGGAGGCTTCCAGGCATTATTAGGAGGTGTGACCTTGTTGGAGTAGGTGTGTCACTGTGGGCATGGGCTTTAATACCCTAGTCCTTGCTGCCAGAAATCAGTCTTCTAGAAACCTACAGATAAACATGTAGAACACTACTTACCTCCTCCCGCACCATGTGTGCCTGAACACTGCCAGGCTCCCACCTTGAATTTGACTGAACTTCTGAACTTGTAAGCTAGTCCCCAATTAAATGTTGCCCTTATAGCAGTTCTCTATTCCCTCTGTCATGGTGTTAAAGTTCAATATAAAAGTATTACCTAATCTTACTGTATTTTATTCTGTTATGTCTGGTTGTTATCTTTCAAAAACTTATCCTTTTTAAATATGAGATGGAAAGGGAGTAGATCCAGAGGAATGGGGAGGTGGGGAGAACAAGGGAAAGGTTGGGAGAGGGGACACTATAATCAGAATGCATTGTATTTTAAATAATCTATTTTCAATCAATAAAATGAAATAATTAATGTACAAGAAAGTAAGCAATGTATATTGGGGAGGCCTAAATTCAATGATGAAGAACAAATTGTCAACTTCAAATCTAAGAATTAAAATGCAGAAATAATGGTTACTCCAAAATCTCACTACTAAAACTTTCATTTCATTAAAAAAAAAGAAATAGACCTTATTAGTTATTTTTCCCAAGAAGATATTCACTGAGACAATAGATACATGAAAATATATCCAGGAAAAAGCAAGTCAAGAAGGCTCAACAGTACCCAACGTACTACAAGCAAATGAGGAATTCTGAGATCAGAACAACTTTCTTCTCCACCAAACATCATAACAACTGTATGCTCAATACCACATAAGCAACTCCCAATACATAATACATGTATTATCATCATACATATTAACATTAACATGGTATATTTATATATTTAGGAATATATATATATATATATATATATATATATATATATATATATATATACATTGTCTTAGTATATATATACATTGTCTTAGTCAGGGTCTCTTTTTTTCTTTAAGGTTTTTCCAGAGAGGGTTTCTCTGTATAGCCCTGGCTGTCCTGGAACTCACTCTGTGGACCAGGCTGGCCTGGAAATCAGAAATCCACCTGCTTCTGTCTCCTCAGTGCTGGGATTAAAGGCATACACCACCATGATCAGCTTAGTCAGGATTTCTATTCCTGCACAAACATTATGAACAAGAAGCAAGTTGGGGAGGAAAGGGTTTATTCGGCTTACACTTCCATACAGCTGTTCATCACCAAAGGAAGTCAGGACTGGAACTCAAGCAGGTCAGAAAGCAGGAGCTGATGCAGAAACCATGGAGGGATGTTCTTTACTGGCTTGCTTCCCCTGGCTTGCTCAGCCTGATCTTTTATAGAACCCAAGAATGCCAGCCCAGAGATGATCCCACCCACAGGGGCCCTTGATCACTAATTGAGAAAATGCCTCACAGCTAGAACTAATGGAGACATTTCCCCAACTGAAGCTCCTTTCTCTGTGATAACTCCAGCTGTGTCAAGTTGACACAAACCTAGCCAGTACATACAAATACATATATTTATGATGGGTAATAACATAAAAAATACAACCCCAATGAGATGTATACAATTCTCATTCTGAGTATAAATATAAAACAAATTAAATCAATGTGTCAAAAATGCATTAATGTTTTTCATTTTGTAGCACTATACACTATGTCAAGGAAAGAAAACAAATATCCATTTAAATAAATTAAGCAAAAATGTAAAAAGCATATTCAATAGGAACATACTGGTTTATTACAAAGATTATATCCTATTATTTGGAAAGTTAGGTATTCAATTGTTCCCTGTTTTATGAAAGTTATTATGCCTTAGGGATTCAGTATTTCTTGATCTCACTGATACATGCCATAATAAATATTTGGTCCCATCATTTAATCAAGAGGACAAAAATAGAGACTAGAGAAATAATTCACAAACCTTAGAAATGTTTGACCAGTTCAGTGCTGATACAGCCAGCAGTTCTTATGTTTAGCTGTCACATAGTATGATTATTATAATCAATCCTAACTGCCTAAGTCCCAGTATTTGAAAAGTATTTTTTATGTATTTTGATTTTGTAGCTATGGTAAATTTATATGAAGTTATGTTAAATTTTATTTTAAAGGTACAGGAGACATAAAGCTATCAATACAGCATTTTATGTCATTAGTTTTTGTTATACTAATAAAACAGAAAATAACTATAATAAGAACTCTTGAGCTATCATGACCTGTTATTAGTATAAATTCTTTAAACTTTAGTTAGGTGGAACCAGGTTTTTTAATTAATTCAAAATTAGATGTCTAAACAACTCATGCAATGCTGTTTTTAGGATGGGGCAGATTTATTTATTTCATTTATTTATTTATTTATTTATTTATTTATTTATTTATTTATTTATTTAATCATAATGTAATACCAGTGTAAAAAGGTGTAAAAAGCTCTACTTACATATTTATTTTTTGGTGATTCTATTCAGCTCTGTCTTCTAAATTCTAGAACTGGTTGTGATCACAGGATGATGCTGATATTAAATCTCCATAAATACTTCTTTTTTCTTTCTGAAAAAAAGAATCTAAGTAGGGAAAATTGAAATATCTGGCATCTGTCTAATAACCCTTTCTGTTCCATAACTTTTAGCGTGTTCTGACATGCAAGCCATTGAAGGATCGATTACATGAGCACTAAAACAAATAAATTGATAACAAAACAAGAATAAGAAGAAAATAAGCCACTCAGAAGGTTCATAAAGAATGTCTTTATGAATAATTCTTCTGTTGTATGATTTAGGATAACAACAGTGTTCTTGGCTACCCTGAAAATCCAGGACAATGCACTTCTCCAAGATGACAATAGCAATGACTTCTGCAAAGGACACAGTAGTTTCACACTGGAAAAAAAATCACAGACATTTACTGTCTACTGAGCTGTGAAGGAATGTGTTGGCTAGGAAGGCTCTGTGGAGATGGTGCCACTTCATATTTGACATCCCTTCAATTTCATACCATTGTCCTGGGGACAGGCTTATGTTTATTCTGAGTATCACTATCCTTATCGCATAGGCCTTTTCTTTTTTGTTGCTGCTTCTGTCCAAAGTATATTAAACATCTCAGGCTTTCAATTTGTGCAGTTATAGCATTGTACATAATACACCGATTTTTATCTCAGATACCTAATAAGCTATTTCTAAGAACAGCATTTTTCTACTAATGTTTTCTTTGTATTTTTTTAAGAGGTATATAGTAACAGTAACCAATATTATTTGTTTTAGTGAGAGATAAATTAATTATAATGAGGATTTTAAGTAATATTTTCATATAATTGTATCTTTATCAAAGTAATTGCAGTAACTGTTTAAGTTATAATATGAATTTGAGGCCTTTAACAGAACATAAACATATGTATCCATATACCCATTTGACATATTCACCCTAGATTTAATGAAAAGGGTATTGTGTGTGTGCTTGTGTGTGTGTGTGTGTGTGTGTGTGTGTGAGCATGAATGTATGCCACGTATAAGCTTTTGTTTAAAAATGTATTTATTTTTAGATAAATTGAAAGTGGAAACAAATATCAATTTTAAATAGAAGTAGNAACATATGTATCCATATACCCATTTGACATATTCACCCTAGATTTAATGAAAAGGGTATTGTGTGTGTGCTTGTGTGTGTGTGTGTGTGTGTGTGTGTGTGAGCATGAATGTATGCCACGTATAAGCTTTTGTTTAAAAATGTATTTATTTTTAGATAAATTGAAAGTGGAAACAAATATCAATTTTAAATAGAAGTAGAAGCAACATACACAATTATTTAAACACTCCAATAAATATTAGATGTTTTTAATGACTGTGTTTCTATTTTGTAGCAAAGGGGGTATTATAAATTCTTTATTTTCAGCAAATTATTATAGACAAAATTTTTATATTAAGAACACAGAAATAAAATTTATATAAACTCTTAGATAATACATTAGATATTCTTCTATTGCTGTGATATAACACAATTCTGCCAACTGTCGAAGGAATTGTTTATTTGAGGCTTGTAGTTTCAGAGATAAGCATCCATCAAGGCAGAAAATTATGGCAGCAGGCTGCATATATGTCATCTCAAAGAGCTGATTGCTCACATCTGAAATCAGAAAGTGGAAACAGTTGTATCAAGAAATGTCCAGAGCCTATTCATAGCTAAAATATTCTTTCTGTTGCTATGTACTCCCTCTAACAAAGGAAGAAATCTTAATAATCTCCAAAGAGCTACCAACAGAGGATCACAGACCCAAATGCTTGAGGACAATAGGGGCCATCTACGTCCCTAAATGCCAGTAGATGAGCCCTCCCATCATCAGCTCTACTGTTGGATATTCTGAGAACTCACAGACATACTGTCCTGAATATATCTGATGATAGAATTAGTTCATATGCTTAGTTTCAGAACATTGAAAGCTTTGGGTTGTTCAGTCAAGAACAGCATATTTTAGATGATTTTTCTGAAGCATATTAATAATGGGAAATACATCTTTTCAAGCCTCTGTGAATAAGTATTTTCTATAAAATATGTGTTAAAACAATGTGTAATCTAGTACAAAGACACAAGGGACAATAAGACAAAATACTCAGACTTCAAATTACATCAATATTGCATGTATAGCTTTAATTACAATATTGATTATAGAATATATACTTGGTAAAATATTAATCACAAAAAATATAATTGAAATGATTGCACAAAACTTTAGACCATGATGTTTAATGATGATCTTCTAAATCTTCTAACATCATTATTGCCTGAAACTCATTGTATGAGTAGCAGATATAAAATTAGAGTGTCCTTTAGAATTATTTAAAATATAATAGAAGTTAAAATTAAGCTATTCAAACTGTCTTTATTATATTTCATTGATTTATTTTCTGTTTTTTGTTTGGATTTGTGGTTTTTCTTTCTCTCTATTCATTCTTTTCTGGTTCAATCTAATTAGTGTTCTATAAGCTTCTTGTACATATATATTTATGCTATTTTTTAGGATTTCAAACATTTCTTCTTGACCTTGTTAAAGAATTGTTTGGAACATTGACATGGAATTCTTTTTTCTTCTATTTCTATTATGTTCGTTTTATTGTTTTATATTATTATTATTATTATTATTATTATTAATATTTTATGCTAGTTTTTCATAGTGTCCAGATTTTCTACATGTTTTGTATCCAGAATATTTTACATTTAATATTTTTTTCAACTTTTATTAGATATTTTCTTCATTTACATTTCAAGTGTTATCCAGAAAGTTCCCTATATCCTCCCCCCTCCCGGCCCTGCTACCCTACCCACCCGCTCCCACCCCCTGGCCCCTGCGTTCCCCTGTATTGGGGCATATAAAGTCTGCATAACCAAGGGGCCTCTCTTCCCACTGATGGCCAACTAGGCC